>CAUZLF010000026.1:0-426000 GCA_963580285.1 Lucinisca nassula
CAGTAATACATTGTTGAATATTGCCGCAAATGCCGTCTACGCAACTTCGCGTCAACGCCGATGCAATGTAATAAAGTTGCATCGGTGTTGATACGACATTGCATACACATTGTGTGCCCACTAGGTAATATTTACATTTCCAGTGTAAAGTCTAATGTAAACCTATAGAAAACAATTGCGTTCATACTTCCATGAACGCATCGCATCGCATGATTTTCAGTGACGTTAAGTGACGTCATTCTAAACCATTGTTCTCTACGGGGATTGATGACGTCAACGCTGCTCCGCTCTTTGTAGAAAAACAACGTGTAAATGTTTTTCAGCTTTGAACGTTTGCCCTACAAGCATTTTTTTCGCCCAGTGATGATGGGCATATAATGTAAATAAAAAAAAATAAACTTTATTTTTCTGCTTTTCATGAAAGTATGAACGACAGTGGGTCGCTAGCAAAGTTTACATGAACCCCTTCGGGGTTCATTTACTTTGCACGCGACACACTGCGTTCATACTTCCATGAACTGCAGAAAAATAAACTTCATTTCTTAAATACATGGTTGAGTATTGCGGCAAATGTCATCTACGCAACGACGCGTCAACGCCGATGCAACGTAATAAGGTCGATCCCTTTCATCAATGTTCTGTCAGCAATGTGTGTATACCCTGAGCAGATTTGCGGCGTCCGACCCAGTGATTCCTGAACTGTTAGCAAATAGTGCAGACCCTGATCAGGCAACTCGGTTTGCTTGAAACATTCGAGTACAGCTTCTTACCTAGGACTATACCCGATTGGAATTCTTTACCAGCATCTGTTGCTGAGGTCCCTGACTTGGTTTCCTGCAAGCAGGGGCCGTCCACTCTCTCGTTTTAAAGCTAGGTAGGGGTCGGTCTGTAAGTAAAGTCTGAGGGATTTTTTAACCTGTGCCGGTTGGGCGACCATACCCAGGGGCAGCTACTGTAGCCGGAGAGGTCTGGTTTCCAATGATGATTTGAAAAAGCAGGCTTTATTCTTTCTTTTCTTTTCTCTCTTGTCTGTCCACTATTTCTCTTTCTTTCCTATATTTCCCACTTTCTCTTTTTCACCACCACCAGAGACATAATGTTAAAAGGGTGACAATGGGCCAAAAAGTCCACTATTTCTGGTAGTAACCCATACCCCACGTATAACAAAACATGTCATATACCAAAATGTTCGTCAGCATCCGTAGTTTCTATAACTGCCGGCATAAATTGGCATAAATGATGGCGAGCTGAGAAATCCAAGATGGCGTCCAAGATGGCCACCATAGCTGTAAATTCCAGTTTTTCGTAAAATATGAATATAAATACCACAAATCATCTTACAAACTTATTTTAATTATTTTTCTGGTGTAGAATGAAGATTTGTGCTAGAATATAGATCAAGTTTTTAGGTCTGACTTGAAAACTGGTGAAAAAAAAGATATTTCATTGTTTTTGTGTCTAGTTTCATAGGTGGTACATGAAAGCAATTCTGGTGTTTCAAAATTTAAACAGTTTTTACATATCTATTGTTTTATTTTCACTAAGACACTATTCTAAAATACATTTAACACTATTCTAAAATACATTTATGGTTGGTTATGACTTTTATACCATCAATTTAGTCCCAGGATTACCCCACCCACTCAGTTTACCAGTAAAATCCATTCACATAATATTGCCAAAAATCATCTTACAAACTTATTTTAATTTAGTTTTCTGGTACAGAAAGATGATTTGTGCTAGAATATTGATCAACATTTTAGGTTTGACTTAAAAACCGGGGGAATAAAAGACATTTCATCGTTTTCGTGTCTAGTTTCATAGGCGGTACATAAAGGCGATGCTGATGTTTCAAAATTTTAAACTGTTTTTATTTATCTGTTGTTTTATTTTAACTAAGACACTATTCTAAAATACATTTAACACTATTACCAAGTACCATTATGGTTTGTTATGACTTTTGTATCATCAACTTAGCACCAGGATTACCCCACCCACTCAGTTTACCAGTACGATTCATTCATATAATACTCACACTCAAGACATTTTCAGGTGAGGATTTCATTTTAGACAACAAGTAGAAGAGAGCATAGAAACTAATGCTTAGTTCTGTTTTCATACTATATTATATGATCAGCCATTAGGCTACACCACCTCTTTATAACACTGTTTTCGGGATCTTAGCATTAACTGTCTTAATTAAGCAGTGCTACATCCAAACGAAATAGCAAAATAGTGTTTATCAAATTGATCTAAAATTACTTTTATTGTCATTTTTGCTATGTAACTGGCTAGGTTTTTGGGGTTATAAAGTGCTATATCCAAAACTGTGTTATAAAAACGTGTTATAAAGAGGATATGCTATACAATTAGGTTATAATTTGTTTGGTTTGAGGTACAAAGTCCCCGTCAACACTTTATCAGTCATTTTGCAGTCCAACTCGCACCACTTTTCCTGGGCATGCTTAGAATCTCTAAGCGGATTACTCTGTATACCCTAGGTCTACTGGCCTAGGCAAATTAATCTTAGATTTTATAGTTCCCCATCCAATCGGTAGCTGATCTGCATACCTGTGCACTAAAAAGAAATTGCTGCTGCTTTAACTAGCCCTGAGACATTTGACTCAGTCCCAAGATCTAAACAGACTTTCGGATGAGTCTTTAAACCGAGGTCCCGTCTCCGTATGACCTTAGCTGTTGGTGGGACGTAAAACTGAAACACTCACTCACTCACTCCCAAGATCTAAAAGCTCTTAAAGCTGGGAGGCTGATTTAGGCAGAACATGAATTGCCTTCTTCTTGCCTGGACTATGTAAAGAAAAGCAGGTATCACAACCCATAATGCAATACAGACAGCATAATTGCCCTTTCAACTGGCTCTAGCTTCCTGAAAACAGTGTGAACTGGAATATACCTGGTGCAGTCAGCATGAATACCTTTTCTGCCTGTCATCAGCATAAATCAGGTTAAAGTGATGCACAAGTAGAAAGGAAACATTGGTATCAGAACTGACAACAAGGGCTGCGTTAACTCAAATAGAACCTGCAACTGCTAGTTGCAAATCATTCTACTATCAGCTTCTCCATGGTTGGAATAAAGTTCATGCTGAACAGAAACAACATCAGCAGAAACTCCAGAGCCTTGTTCTCAAGTCAACCTTTTACCAACCAACAACAGTAGCATTCTTCTTAAGAAGCTCATGGCAATTTTCGTTAAGGTACCTAGTGTAAAGTATTGTCAGTTCGTTCTTGCTTTTACTGCTTGAAACTATCTATCAATCACCAGTTTCTGTATTTTTCCTCGTAGACACAGGCGCGTGTGAAGAAACATTCTTTCCACACTTTTGTTGGGTCTGTGATTTGAGACTGTTTGCCTCATTCCTGGCAAAACCGACGTGAATGGTAGCTACCCAAATAATGGTAAGAAGACTGTAATACCAAAACATAGCAGCCATTTGCTGATATGTCAGTTTGAGACATGATGAATGCTGCAAAATTTTAAGTACAAACTTCCCGTCAAATACTATACAACCAGGAAGTCTTTCTAGTTTTTCAAGGAAATCTGACTTATTGGTAGACATCATACATTCTTCATCTGTAAACAAGCTCGCGTGATCATGAACTTTTTTGAAAGACAAGACCTTGAATGAAAGAATTGATGTATAGAAAGCATACTGGTGGCAGTCATTTCCTCAGACTGGTTTCCCTCAGACACCTGTGTCATTGACCTGATATCACTCATAGTCTGGAGTTTTGACCCAGGCAGAAGCTCATAAGATTGTTCTTTGGACTGCCTAATAAGCTATGGGTATGAGCCTTTCCTGCATGAATGACTAAAATGGCTTTTGAACCATTTTATGGCAACTTATCAAACTTCTCTATCTCTTGAGGAACTTCATCTCCAGAACCTATATTATCCAAATGTCCACGCAGAGCCGAAACCGACCGCACATGAGTATTGGTAAATCCCTAAGAGGAGCTAATAAAAATCAAAAATTGGTTCCTTTAAGAGCAATGAAAACATTCATAAGAAAGAAGATGGGTCATACTACGTAGTTTCGGCTAATAAAGCCTCATCAGTGACCCTGTACTGATCCGGCAAAGAAAGCCAGAGGAAACATACTGCAATTTTGCGAATTTCGAATAGGCAGTCGATTCAAAGACTGATAAAAATCAAATTGGGGTCCAAATAATTAAAAACCTGTCTAGAATATGAGTCTAAACCAATAATTTATTTCCAATTTCTCAGAATATTCACGCTGATCTCAAAGGACCAAAAGTAAAATATAAACTGCACTGCCTGCTTATAAGCTGTATTGGTTTCAGTGGGCGACAGGGCTTGAGATGTCATTTCATCTCAATGTTGGGTAAAAGTCCCACAAAACGGGAAGCAATGTCTCCAAAATGACCTATACAGTGTTGACGGGGACGAAAAACCTCAAATCAAACAAACAAAATCTACAGTCGTTTCACACAAGAACAGCAGTAAATTCTTTAGAAGTTTTAGTGTTTTTGTAGTTTGCTGTTGATTACACAATAACGAAATAAGTATGGGCTGCATGATGCTTCCACGCAGAGCTGAAACCGACCGCACATGAGTATTGGTAAATCCCTTAGAGGAGCTAAGTAGAAGTAAAACAAAGATCAGGAATCGATACAATTAACTTACTCCACCCATCAAAGACACCAAAGGGAAAGAAACACAAACATTAAGCGACCAGACCATATTGGAAACCTAAACAAAGGAAGACCATAAGGACAGTTACTTTCCCACAAAATGGCCATATGGCCATCCAAAATAAAAAGACACAAGTGATACACACAGTAAGTAACAAACAACAACATTTATAAACCGCCACAGAAGAACCTCCTTGGAACGGTCAGTGGAAAAATTTTCCACTGGGGGGCTTAAATCGATCCCACGTGGCCACAATCCTCGCCCTTACATCCGTCGCGATTTAGACAAATAATTTGTTCAGTCCGCATGAAGGCCTCCTAACTCATCAGTGCAACATCTCCGTGAACACAAAAAAATCAAAGAACCACAGAGGCGAGACAACGGCGAGGACCCGACAGCAAGAAACCACTGAAATGCTGGAGCAAAAGAAAACCAACAGTTAGACTCCGATGGGCCCGACCAGAGACAGAGCATCAGGCACCAACCAACATTACCAAGAATTAGATCTCTCTAATTCTCAATAAGCCTTTACGTTGGAGCCTGCTTATAAGCTGTATTGATTTCAGTGGGCGACAGGGCTTGAGATGTCATTTCATCTCAACGTTGGGTAAAAAACCCCACAAAACTTGAAGCAATGTCTCAAAAATGACCTATACAGTGTTGATGTGTACGTTAAACTTCAAATAAAACAACAAACAAACAAAATTGTCCAAATGTCAGGGAAAAGGGTTCAATTTATTTCAAACTGTCGTTGTGAAATAAATCCAGCATCTTGTTAATAGACTTATTATAAGCATGTGTACTGGTATGGTGTTTGGTAGAGCTTGCAACAATGCAGTAATGGGTCGTGTTAAAAACCATCTTATAAGGGCTTGTCCATAACTTCATTGTGGGTGATTCCTAGCCAGTTTGCCAGAAGCCTCCGTGGTGTAGTGGTTACGCAACTCGCCTTGTAGACAGGGGTCGCAGGATCGATCTCAGGTTTCTTCAGACTTCCGGATGAGTCTTTAAACCGAGGTCCCGTCTCCGTATGACCTTCACTGTTGGTGGGACGTAAAACTCAAACACTCACTCTAGCCAGTTTGCCATTTTGTGGGACAGTAACGTCCTTTTGGCTTTCCTCTGTTGTTGTTTCCAATAAGTTCTAGTTACTTCATGTTTGTGATTCTTTCCCTTTAGAGTCATTAATGGGAGTTGTAAATTAATTGTATCGATTCTTGATCATTGCTTTACTTCTATTTTGAGAACAAATCTCTAAAAGTATCCAGTGAGGTTGTTGCTGCTCAGCATTAACTAAATTACAACTATGAAGAAGCCGATAGTAGAATGATTTTGCACCTGCAGTTTGCAGGTTCTCTGGGAGTTAACACAGCTGTTCTGGTCAGTCCTGATATCCATATTTTCGTTCTACTTCTGTTTCACTATAGCCAGCTTAATGTTGATAACTTATTCTTCAAGACAGGAAGGAAGGATATTCATGCTGACTGCACTAGGTATTCCAGTTCACACTGTTTTCGGGAAGCTGGAGTCAGATGAAGGGCAATTATGCTGTCTGTATTGCCTTACAGGTTGTGATACCTGTTCTTCTTTACATAGTATAGGCAAGAAGAATTCCTAAATCAGACTTCACGCATCAAGAGATTTCAGATCTTGGTATTGAGTCAAACGTCTCAGGGCCAGTTAAGGCAGCAGCAATTTTTCTGTAGGTTTGCTGTTCAGACAAACACATTAGACAACAATGGTGCTCCAAAAATCCAGAGTTAGACGTTGTCATCTCCCACCAACTAATAGTTTTTTTGCAACCATTTGTACAGGTGTACATATCAGCTACTGATTTGATGGGGAGCTATAAAATCTAAGATTAATTTGCCTAGCCCTATAGACCTAGGGCATATGGTTGATCCTGAAACTGGGTTATTCATTCCACAGCTCATAACACAGACACAAGCAGCCCCCAGCTATTAACTGATATGGTTGTAAAAAGCCTGATCAGTGTAGTGATGACTGCATTTGCTCATAGAAAGTACAACCATATACTCAAGCTTGCAAGTAGTAAAGTATGTTTGAATAGGTCTTATATTTGTATGCGTCTAAACGCGTGTTCAATACCTGCCGGGGTCGGCAACATTCTTTCGTGGAGATTGATCATGAAATCTTTTCTATGGTTATTCTCTCCCTTTCCCTTTCAGTTTCTGGCGAAAGAATGTGCACTGTAGTGGTTAATCACTTACGTATAAGCCTGCCCAGGAAAAGTGTGAATAAGTAAACTGACAAGCTAAAAAATTACCTAAATAGTGTTGACTGGGCCGTTAAACCCCAATACAAACAAGCAAACTAACATTTGTAAGTAACGGGCCTCCATGGCCTAGTGGTTAAGAGCCCTGACTCTTGATCATTAGGTCTCTCACCGCTGTGGTTCGAGCCTCGCTCGGGCACATGTGAGACGCCAAGTTCTGCAACGGAATGTCAGTTGGTTTTTCTCCGGGTACTCCGGTTTTCGCCCAACTCTGATTAACGATCGGCTCGATAGGAGTGAAATAATCTTGAAAGGGCCGTAAAACCAAAACCAAAAAAAAAAAGCAAAAAAAAAAAAAAGAACAAAACAAAAAGAAAACATTTGTAATTCGCCCCACCCATCGGGGCATGGAGAAATAGGTTGGACTGCATGGGGCTTCTACGTAGAGCTGAATCTGACCACACACAAGCACTGGTAAACCGCTTTTAAGAAGGACTAAGCCTACCCAGGCAAAGCGGTGTGTGTCAGATCGTCCAATGCATATAAGCCTTCTGGTTTCATTGGGCAGTAGGGCTTGAGATGTCATTTCATCTCAATGTCGGGTAAAAATCCCACAAAATTGGAAGCAACGTCTCCAAAATGACCTTAGTAGTGTTCACGGGGTTGTTAAACCCCAATTCAAACAAACAAACAAAAACTAACATTTGTAAGAACTTGTTTACAGTACTAGTTCATGTTTATACCGAGGACTATGACAGTTTTAAAACATATACTTGCAGTCTCATATGGCCTATTAGTACAGCACAATCGTTTTAATATCATGACTTTTATATAATACTGTTCGAAGCCCAAACCCGTAACTAATTGCATAGAAAAATATACAAAAAAAAAAAAAAACATGTAAAAGAAGCTATTTTACACTATTCTACCTTTTTGTTTGGATATAACACTGTTTAACTAAGAGGTTTATGCTTGGATTAAGAAAACAGTATTATAAAGAGTTGGTGTTTCCAAATGGCTAAATGGCTAAATACATAATATAACATTAGAAAAACATGCATAATTCAAATCCAATGGAAGATTTTTCTAACCAACCCCCCCCCCCCCCCATCAAAAAAAAATCCAGATAAAAATGATATTTTTCTTATTTCTCTTCAAAACATAGATTGTGGGCTCGATAGAACCCTCTCAACGTGGCGATGTTGTCAAACACCTACAAGCTATGTCCTTAAGCATAGATTTAAAAAATAATGCTTACCCCTGAAAACCCTAGTTTTTCTATATAAAAGTGAGGTTCAAGGGGGTCAAAAACATATGGGCATGTTTTCGTGACAATATGAAAACAGAACTAAGCATTATTGTGAATGTCCTCTACTATTTAATTGTCTAAAATGAAGCACACGCCTACAAATCCCTTGTGTGTGAGCATTTATGTGAATGAATTTTGCTGGTAAACTGACTGGGTGGGGAAATCCTGGGGCTAAATTGATGGTAAGAAAGTCATAACCAACCATAAAAGTATTTTAGTGTAGTGTTAAATGTATTTTAGAATAGTGTCTTAGTTAAAATAAAACAAAACATATGTAAAAACTGTTTAAATTTTGAAACACCATAATTGCTTTTATGTACCATCTATGAAACTAGACACAAAAACAATAAAATATCATTTTTTCACCGGTTTTCGAGTCAAAACTAAAAAGTTGATCTATATTCTAGCACAAATCTTCTTTCTACACCAGAAAAATAAATTAAAATAAGTTTGTAAGATGATTTGTGGTTTTAATATTCATATCTTACGAAAAACTGGAATTTACAGCTACGGCGGCCATCTTGGACGCCATCTTGGATTTTTCAGCTCGCCATCATTTATGCCAATTTATGCCGGCAGTTTCAGATACTACGGATGCTGACGAACATTTTGGTATATGACTTGTTTTGTTATACGGGGGGTATGGGTTCCCATTTTTTTTTGTCCAGATTGTCACCCTACCCTATGAATGAAGTCTCTTAAAGGACAGATACAGAAACTTAGGCGATGATGCTAATTAAATTTTTGCCTCTTCTCACCTCTTATAAAAGTTCAACAGTGAAAATTAGTCTTACATTGAAAAGTGGGCGAAACGACTAGGGGGACGAAACGACTAGGGGAATAAATGGTTTGGGGGCGAGACGTCCCGGAACCCCAATTGTCGGGGTACCTAAACACCGGAAAGACGCAGAAAGACGCAAAAATACGCTAAAACAAGAGGCCCATGGGCCACTACGCTCACCAGAGTTGATGTGATTTATACGACTATATGTAAACAATAAGCAAGGAAATGTGAACGAAATACTGTTGTCGGAAGATAAGTTGACAGTGACGTAATATAAGAAGCTTGTATGGGTGTGAGGGGTGGATGGAAAAATCCGTCCCAAGGGTCACTTTCGGCATCACGAGACTTGCCGAGTGATGCCGGACAGTGATCCCGAGGGACGGATTTTTCTATCCGCCCCTCACACCCATATAGGATTCTTTTTCTTGCATACCTTCCATTTCTTAGCGCGGAGTTTTAATGCTGCAGTCACTCCGCCATATTGTGATGACAATACAGGAATGTTTATTGACGTCACGTAACATGCTGTGACGTCAACCATAACGACGGCGCATAAGAGGTCGTAATCAACCAGTGGATTTATCAAACACGTAATTATATTCGATTTTGGGTCGGAACACCAGGGTCAGAACATAAATTTCTATCCCAGGGTAAAATCACGGATTTGCTTGTCTGGTGTTCAAGAAAAGAGTAAACCATCACAGGTAGGTTTGACAGGTTGTACATGTAGGGGAGACCGGGGCTAGTCCGGCCCCGGGGCATGTTCGGCATATGGCTACATTTAGCATGTCAATCAGGTTATTGGGTGGGGAATCATAATGTGAAGTCATTTATGACGATTTTATCTACTTCAGTACATAATGACCGCCTTGAAGAATATAACATAGATTTTGGAACCGAAATCGCGTTTTTGTGCATGCTGAGAAAAATTTCCATAGTAATTATAGTTTTTATTTTTCTTAAGAAGTGTTATGATTCCGATTTAATTTTTATACATTTATTACGGTACGATAACACGCTTTAATGTAATACATTATTTATTTCTTTTCCTGCACCCTAAAAGGGTTATTTCACGTGATGTTTCTACAAAGTCTGTCAGGGGCAAGTTCGGCCTTTTAAGTTGGGGCAAGTTCGGCCACCATCACCCCATCGCTACGACTAAAAATAGCCTTAATCGGAAAGAGACATAAGAAGGCGTATACGGCCTTACTTACATTCACAGTTTTCGAAGACCCAGCTGTATTATAGTCATTCCAAAAGCGAACGTTTTCTAAAATAGGGCCTAACTAGCCCCAGTCTGCCCTACTTTTCTCACGTTCAGGTGTTTAAACTATTTTAAACTTTCAGAAAAGTTTATGTTTTAATTACAGAATTGAAACTACATGATAAATGCGTTATATTTTTACATTGCTTTCCTCCATATAGGTTAGCTCTGTGAAATATATTAATAGTTCAGGAGAGTTACTGTGAGACTTTCTTGTCCCATTGGGTGGCGGGGCAAGTTCGGCCACCATGACCCGGTCTCTTTGACTAAAAAAATACCCTTTATCAGACAGAGAAATAAGAAGGCATATACCTTGGCTAGTACGGCTCCATTGTACCTTACTTACATATATAGTTTTCTGAGACCTAGCTGTAAGAGTCACTGAAAAAATGAACGTTTTCTAAAAAGGGGCCGTACTAGCCCCGGTCTCCCCTACCTTTCTTATTATCCACACCCTTCATTGGTTGGCAAGACAGATTGTACCGTGATTATTATCGTAACCGAAGCGTCGTTACCTTTTGGTAACAGTGGACCGTGCTTAACAACAAAAACATTCGCTGACGTCACTTTCAACTTATCCTCCGACAACAGTACCTTTGGCAACAGTGGACAGTGCTTAACAACAAAAACATTCGCTGCAGTCACTTTCAACTTATCTTCCGACAACCGTACATGTTAGTCATTTTTATTGAAATTGCACATTTCATTGCATACAAAGTGAAGATTGCTAAACGGGATACCCACAGTATACTGCAAATAGCCAATTTAACGTTTCTTGGCTTTTGCAGTTGACTCCAAATAGCCATTTGGACGTTTTCTGGCTATTTTTTTTTTCAATGTTTCTTTCGGTCTGCTCAGAAAGGTAAATCATATAAACACGGAATGGCATCGCCGAAATTTTCTATTATTCGCTCATTTTTCTACAATAAATAAAAATAAGCAAAAATACCTACCTCTGTTTACAACTTCCAGGTCCTAGGAACTATCGCGAAACTTCCCGGATGTTTCGGTGGAACAAATTTACGTTTACGCGAATTAGCTCCACTAATGCCCATCCATGACTACGCTCCTTAAAAAATCTTACATGGAACAGTGTTGATGACGTCACTTATTGCACCTACGCAACGGAAATCATTCACGCGTCACCAGACGAGCGTAGCAACTGCGAGCATTATTTCAATGCATGAAAGTTGTAAACAGAGGTAGGTATTTTTGCTTATTTTTATTTATTGTAGAAAAATGAGCGAATAATAGAAAATTTCGGCGATGCCATTCCGTGTTTATATGATTTACCTTTCTGAGCAGACCGAAAGAAACATTGAAAAAAAAATAAAATCGTTGCCGAATGTAGGCGATCATAACAAAATCGAAAACAGGGTTGTCTGACTTTAGTTTTAAGTCAACAGGAATGAATGATGCACCTTTTTGTAAGTTTTCGCTTAGAACGAGACCCTTTGGCGCATGTTCTGGGTATGTCGGCCTTTATTCATTATTTAGATGTAAAACATAACCATTCCGTGTACTGTGAAGGAGTTATGCCGAAATTTCCAGGCGGAGTAGCTCCCACATCATCGCGGTAGCTCCCAAAACCGGCCCGGTCCGTCGGGGCTTGAAAAAATAGATGGGCTGCATGATGCTTCCACGCAGAGCTGAAACCAACCGCACATTGAGTACTGGTAAACTGCTTAGAGGATCTAATCCTGCCCAGGAATAGTAGTGCGCGCCATGCATATAAACCCTATTGGTGTCATTGGACGGCAGGGATTGAGATGTCATTTCATATCAATGTCAGGTAAAAGTCCCACAAAATTGGAAGCGACGTCCGCAAAATGACCTTTACAGTGTTGACGGGGGCGTTAAACCTCAAACCAAACAAACAAACAAAGCTCCTAAAATACGCTCTCTTTCCTACGAGTCTATCATGCCATCACCTGGAGAGAAGTTTTTAGTTCAGCTAGCATTGTAAAATATAGTTAGAAGTCAGCTTTTATACTGCAATGGTCCATTCTAGAAACCTAAAATGGGGGGTCGAATACTTACACACTGTAATCGGTAGTTACATTCTACTGACCTATAATACGTCTCGTGACCGTTTATAGACCGGACCTAGTTTTCAGATACCTACTTTGCAGCAGTATACAATAACATGCAAACCATTATACCCGGTACATTATCCAAACAGCAAGTTATTATCTATGCAATATTCACGTAAATAAATTTTCAGAAATTTCAGCTAGATTCTTACCTTCTCAGACTTTCCTGGTGGAATAATTGCACACTGCTACTGCCGTTGCGTCTAAGTCTTGAAAATAATTTCCAATCCTAAAATAAACCATTTATTTGCAGACTTTCGTACAGAATCATACCCAAGGCACTGAATGTGGTTTAACAAGCCTCAATGTCTGCAGTCTTTATACCCCCCACAAACGAAGTTTAAGTGGGGTATACTGTTTTCACCTTGTCCGTCTGTCCGTCCGTCCGTAATACTTTGGTTTTCCCTGCATATCTTGCTTAATAGTTTACAGAATCTTATCATTTTTTGCATAAATGTTGATATTGATGAGATGCTGCTGCTACATGAAAATAAAGGTCCTGCAATCAATACTGTTAAAGTTATTCCCCTTTGTAATTCTTGAAGAAAACTTGTACGTGACACTTTTGATTTTCCTGTATATCTTACCTAATAATTTTAATAACTTTTGTTTTTATTATTCTAGATTAATGAAACTTATATCACACTTGGTGCCTGAGGTAAGGAATCTGTTGTAGTAAAATATTCATCAAGGGCCCATAACTCTTGGAGTAATGTCCCTAGATAGGTTTTCATTTAACATAGCCATTTTTAGAGGTCTAATAATGTTTAAGTGTATACACGGGTGGTAAGCAGGGGAACTAGCTCGAAAATGAGTCAATGGAAATTTGTTCCCTTGACACATCCGGGAACTCTCGAGCTAGCTCCATCACCAGGAAACTTGTAAACAAAGGTAGGTGTAGAAGAGTTTTATCACCACTTTCTCCTTTGTAAGCTGTTTATAAAAATCCGGCAATGCAGTGCCACATAGAAATAATTTAACTCTGTCCCTAGATAGGTTTTCATTTAACATAGCCATTTTTTGAGGTCTAATAATGTTAAAGTGTATAGGGAGTAGGTACCTTGTTAGCGCAACTCCTCTCACAGTTTAAGGGGGATCATTTTGTAACTTTGCAGGTGTTTTCATATAGGTCTGAAGATGTGCATGTGATTTTTTTTCGTACTCCAAAAATTATTTCTTTCACTTTTTTCGTCTTTTTTAACTTAGCCGTGTTTTTTTTTTAGGTTTAATAATGTTAAAGTGTATAGGGAGTGAGTACCTTGTTAGCGCAACTCCTCTTACAATTTTAGCTTCATCCTTTTGAAACTTTGCAGGTGTTTTCATACAGGTCTGAAGATGTGCATGTGGTTTTTTCATACTCCTAAAATTATTTCTTTCACCTTTTTCATCTTTTTTAACTTAGCCATTTTTTGAGGTCTAATAATGTTAAAGGATATAGGGAGTGGTTACCTTGTTAGCGTGAAGTTGAACAGATGCTTAAAACTCATCAAATAGATTTTGTGTTTTAGTGATTTTGGGCCAAGTTGCCGGCTATCAGTTCAACTTCTTTTTAACATGTCTGCTCTTTTTTATAATTGACCATTGTCATGCATGGGTATCTAATAAGCAGTGCTTATTCACTTTTGTCATTTTTTTTTGTTTTTTTTTTTTGATGAACTTACATTTTTTTTTTTTTTTGGCAAAACCGTATGCTCTTTTGGATTGCGGTATAAACTAGATACAAGACTAGTGTCTTAAAAATAAAATATGACTGGTTCGCCGCGACAATTTCATAGGGAATTGAAGCTCGCCTCTAAGGATCACCGATTATATTTAATTATTGAAGACATTAACCACGCATTTACTATATTTTAGTCGAATTCACCGACACATCTGTCATATAATGCCGCTGGTATTTTCCTTACGAAAACACACTTATACAAACACAGTGTAACCTTTATCGCTGAAAAATGAAAATTTTAAGGTGAAAAATTATGGTATTTGATGAGGCGGTTCTAACGAGTACCCACAATCTATATTTTAGAGCAGAAATAAGACAAATAAGGTATACCCCTGAAAACCCCAGTTTTACTATATAAGAGTGGGGTTCACGGGGTCAAAATTATAAAGGCGTGTTTTCGTGACCGATCATATTATCCAGAAACATCATGATAGTTCGGCTGTCAAATCGTTGAAAGGATGGTTTTCCTCTTTAATTGCGCGCCGATGGATCATAGTTCAGACTCCATGATGGCCCAGGCTTAAGGCTATTTATTATTTGGTGGAGCTGGATTTTTTATCGGGGTTCAACTGTTGGTTTTCTTTTACTCCAGTGTTCCAGTGACGCTCTGTAATTTATCGGATGCCTCAATGCGTTTGTACTGTCGAGTCCTGATAGCCTCGCCCATCGGGGCTTGAAGAAATAGATGAGCTGCATGATGCTTCCATGCAGAGCTCAAACCAACCGCACACGAGTATTGGTAAACCGCTTAGATAATCTAAGTCTGCTCAGGCAATTCGGTGTGAGTCGGCCCGTCCATGCTTATTAACCCTATTGGTTTCATTGGGCGGCAGGGCTTGAGATGTCATTTCATCTCAATGTCGGGTAAATGTCCCACAAAATTGGAAGGAAACGTCACCAAAATGACCTTTACAGTGTTGAGGGGGACGTAAAACTTCAAATCAAACCAAAACAAACTGTCGAGTCCTGAGTCATCGTGGCTTTATTTTGATTCCTTCTTTTACCCCCCTTGATTCATTGATGAGTTAGGAAACCTTCAGGCGGAACCACAGTCAAAGTGAAGGTTAGGGTTGGGCGCCCGTAAAGTATACTTAAACCCACCAGTGATTTTCTCTGACCGTTCCAAGTCGGTGTTTTTCTTTTGGTTCCATCATGTTTAATGTTTGTTGTGTTGGTGATTATTTCCACCATTATGAATGTTTCCCCTTTTAGTTGCTTATGGATACTCTGAGTCAACACCTATTTGGGAAAGAGTTGCTGACTCGGATAACTTGCTGTCTATATTGTTAATTGTTGTAAATCTTTTCCTAGTCATATTATGGGCGGGATTTGGGATCTGACTGTATCAGTTCCGGATCGTTTCACTTTTAAATTTTCCTTTAAATGCGGTACGAAGAGTTTCAACGGAACACCGATCCACCTAGCATCATGGCAGAAAAAAAAAACCGGAGTGTTTGCCACAATAGTCAATCCAGACATTTCTTCGGCATGGCGAAGTTAACTGATTACTGATGAAGTTGGCCTTTTTAATATGCCTGCCATTCAATGAGCTACGGCCATAATTCTTGGCTATCAAATATTTTCCCGGGCTTCCGGGCTGTTTGTTATATTTCTGGGCCAGCCCGGAATATGACGGACTGCTGGTCGCTCTGGCCTCCACCAACCCTTTTTATTTCTCCCTGAACAAATAGGGTAGAAAAGGGCTCTGGATCGTTTCACTTATCAGTTATCAACTTGCGTGGTTATAGTGTCTCGGTATTGATGGGTCCGAGTTATTGTGAAAGGGGATTTTGTAAGATATGGCAGCTTGAGGCTCGGAGGTTCGGTTCGGTGGGTCTGGCTGGTGTATTGAAGTTCAAGCTAGGGTATCAAGATAAATAGATCATGAATCATTAGTTATTTTATTTTTCTATAGCATATACGAACAAGAGAAGACAATTGAGCCAGCGCACGACACAACCTGCAATAAGCCATGTGAGCCAATAGAAGACTCAGATCAGCCTGCGCATCCATATAGTGTAACCAGAGACTTCTCTTTCTGCACAAGGGAGCATTGGACCCTTAGGTATCCTTAGAGCGCACAACGAAGACTCTGATCAACTTCGTTGGGCGCACATGTCTTATTGTAGGTTTTGTCATACGCTGGCTCAATTGCTTTGTTTGAAAACCCGGGTGTATTCCATTTTTGTGACCATGAGTCGTTTATATGATGCGAGTGATTGTCTGGTATTTTCAATCGACATATAAGCTAAACTATGAACTTCTCTCCAGGTGACCGGCCCCGATAGCTCAGTTGGTAGAGTGTCTGCTCCGGGGAACGGGAGGTCACGGGTTCGATCCCGGTGTCAGATAATATTTTGACCCGTGTAATATTTTGACCCGCGGGTCAATATATTACAGTAATATTTTGACCCCCCCCCCCCCTATAATATTTTGACCCGCCCCTAAAACTTCAGCAAAATAAATCAGAAGTGGACTTTTATCGATAAATAGTAATTGACAAGATAAGAAATGGGTATTGCAAGGAGTCTATTGCAGATCTGACAACATGGGTAGGGGGTCAAAATATTATAGCTATAATAAAATGACCCCCCCCCCCCCACCCCCAATACATATCTTTTTTCAACTAAGGAAATGGACTCGAAATAATAGTACTGGACAATAATATCAACAGGTTATTTCACATTTGACAAAATTAATGCAGAATAATATTCTCTTTTGAAATGGGTGTTGCTGCCAAGAAGGGGGGGGGGGGGGGGGGGGGTCAAAATATTATAGCTATAATAAAATGACCCCCCCACCCCCAATACAATTTACAAAGTACTGGACAATAATATCATGTCAAGAAAACAGATAAAACAACATATTATATCACATTTAACAAGATAATGAAGAATAATATTCTCTTTTGAAATGGGTGTTGCTGCTTAGAAGGGGGGGGGGGGGGGGGTCAAAATATTATACCCATAATAAAATGACCCCCCCCCCCCCCCAAGTATCTTTTTCAATAAAGGAAATGGACTCAAAATAATAGTACTGGACAATAATATCAACAAATTATTTCACATTTGACAAAATTAATGCAGAATAATATTCTCTTTTGAAATGGGTGTTGCTGACAAGAAAGGGGGGGGGGGGGTCAAAATATTATAGCTATAATAAAATGACCCCCCCCTCCCCCCCCCCAGCACAATTTACAAAGTACTGGACAATAATATCATTATCATCATTATATCACATTTAACAAGATAATGAAGAAATTTGAAATGGGTGTTGCTGCTTAGAAGGGGGTTGGGGGGGGGGGGGGGGTCAAAATATTATACCCATAATAAAATGCCCCCCCCCAAGTATCTTTTTCAACAAAGGCAATGGAGTCAAAATAATGTAAAGAAAAGGGGATATAGCAGTAGATTATTTCTAATTAACTGGATTAAAACAACAGGATAATCATGGCAATTGAACGTTGAACTGTTGATGAAATGTAGTGGGGGTCAAAATATAGGTCATTAAGTTACAACCCAACCCACATACTGAACCTTACTGAATCTTTTCTATTACAAGCCATCTAATTCAATTAAAATTTTAATCTATTGAGTGAACTCAAATACCAGTATATTAATAGCAGATAAAAAGGGTGGGTCATTTTATTATAGCTATAATAATTTGACCCCCCCCCCCCCCCCCAATTTCAAGTCATTAAGTAACAAGCCCTCCCACATACTGAACCTTACTGAATCTAGTGTATTACAAGCCATCTCATTCAATAAAAGCTCCTAGCCCACGGATTTCATGTCAAAAATAGGAATAAAATCTAAAGGTAGTATTTGAAAGGCTGTGTATAAGTAAATATAATGATCATAATATTATCGGATAATCTATGTACAATTTAGATATATTTCACTTTGAAAATAATGATTTAGCGTGGTGTGGTACCAAGACGCCACATATTTATATACAAACGTTCAAAACCGTTGCAAACGCTTTTGGATTTGAAGACATTTAATTACAAATATACGGAAAATTTCTTAAGATTTCAACATTGGACCGTTATTTTTTTATATTTCCTTCCACAATAAGCTGTTTTAGGCGATTTTTGAAAAAAAAATATATTTTCGATATTGAGCCTTGGGCCAGCAGCTTTAAAAGTTTAATTTTTTTAGTGAACTCAAATACCAGTATATCAATAACAGATAATTAGGGTGGGTCATTTTATTATAGCTATAATAATTTGACCCCCCCTCAATTTCAAGTCATTAAGTAACAACCCCTCCCAACTACTGAACCTTACTGAATCTAGTCTATTTCTAGCCATATAAAGCAATTTAAGTTTTAATTTAACTGTGTGAACTCAAATACCAGTACACAAATTACAAATAGTAAGGGTGGGTCATATTATTATAGCTATAATAATTTGACCCCCACCCCCCATTTAAAGTCATTAAGTTACAATCCCTCCAACATACTGAACCAGTGAACCTTACTGAATCTAGTGTATTATAATCCATCTAATTCAATGAAAAGTTTAATTAATTATATGAACTCAAATACCAATATATCAATAACAGATAATAAGGGTGGGTCATTATATTATAGCTATAATAATTTGACCCCCCATCCCATTTCAGGTCATTAAGTTACAACCTCTCCCACATACTGAACCTTACTGAATCTAGTGTTTTACAAGCCATCTAATTCAATTAAAAGTTTAATCTATTGAGTGAACTCAAATGCCAGTATATCAATAACAGATAATAAGGGTGGGTCATTTTATTATAGCTATAATAATTTGACCCTCCCCCAAATTTCAAGTCATTAAGTAACAACCCCTCCCACATACTGAACCTTACTGAATAGAGTCTATTTCTAGCCATATAAAGCAATAGAAGTTTTAATTTAACTGTGTGAACTCAAATACCAGTACACTAATTACAAATAGTAAGGGTGGGTCATTTTATTATAGCTATAATAATTTGACCCCCCCCCCCCCTTTATTTCAAGTCATTAAGTTACAACCCCTCCCACATACTCAACCTTACTGAATCTAGTGTATTACAAGCCATCTAATTCAATGAAAAGTTAAATTAATTGAATGAACTCAAATACCAGTATATCAATAACAGATAAAAAGGGTGGGTCATTTTATTATAGCTATAATAATTTGACCCCCCCACGTGGTCATGTGGTTTTTTTTCTGTTATTTTTTATCTTTTTGCTGCTTTTTAGCCATTTCCCTTTAAACATGATTGCCCTTTCTTATATATTATAGTCATTATTCTTGCTGTAGATTTTCAGATCTAGAACTATCCCACCCCACCCCTCAGACACTGCCCAAGTGTAAAAATCAGCAGGAAAAACCACCACAATTGTCATAGTTTTACTGCTTAACAGTTACCTCACCATATTTGGTCATTTAAATGTAACTTTTGTGAAGTTAGGGAGGGGGGTCAAAATATTATAGGGGGGTACAAAATATTATAATAATATATTGACCCGCGGGTCATAATATTATGACCCGCGGGTCACTTTTTGGGCGGGTCAAAATATTATATGACACCGGGCCGCGACATACCAAAGTCGTTAAAAATGGTACTAGCTGCTCCTCGCTTGGCACTCAGATTTACGGGGTAGAGTTAGGACTGGTCGATCCAGTGTCCGGATAATGTGACTGGGTGTGGTATCATGTAATGTGTCTGGGACATGATACTTCAGTGAGGCAGCACTATAAAAGTGAACATTGAGCTCCCTGTCACAACCAGACACCGTCGTGATATGACAGAAAAATTGTTGAAAGCGACGTTACACCCGAATTCACACACACACACGCACGCACACACACGCACGCACGCACGCACATACAGACGCATGCACACACACGCGCGCACGCACGTACGCACGCACACACACACGCCCGCACACACACACACACACACACACAAACACACAAACACACACACACACACAAGGGCATGATAGATTCGTGGGAACTAGATCGTGTTTTGGGGAGCTGCCGCAATGATGTGGGTGCTACTCCGCCCAAATATGTCGGCATTACTTCACAGGACACGGACTGATTTTTTTTTCATATAAATGATGAATAATGGCCGACCTACCTAGAACATGCGCCAATGAATCTCCCTACAAAACAAATCGCATCATTCATTCGTGTTGACATAAAATCAAAGTGTTCGATTTTGTTATGGTCGTCTACTTTCGGCAACGATTTCTTCAATATTTCTTTGGGCCTGCTTAGAAAGGTAAATCATATTAACATGGAACAGTATCGCCGAAATTTTATATTATTCTCTTTAATTCTACAATAAATCAAACCACGCGAGAGTATCTACCCTTGTTTTTACAATTTCCATGTCTTAGGAACTATCGCGAGAGTTCCCGGATGTGTCGTGGTAACAAATTTACGTTAACGCTATTTCGCGGTAGCTCCCCCGATGTCCACCCGTGGTACTGGCGCAGTCGCTAAGAGCGTTGTTCCTGTATGGCTAGGCGTGACAACCATTGGCAGCGTGAGTTCAAATCCCGCCACAGACTTCTTATTTCTTCACTTGTTTGGAGGATACATCGAATTCACAAACAGTAAAAAATAAAATCGTTCAATCAGTGAAGATATCGATTTAGACTTCACTGAGAAATCTCTATTATTCACTGAAAAACATGTAAGAAAAGAAAGGTTTACAGGGCTATACAATGCTTTACTTATGCTGAATAAATTGTAGAACTTTGGTACTCTTTAGAACCGCATTAATGAGGCGGTTCCAGCGAGTACCCACAATCTATGTTTGCAACAGAAATAAGAAAAAATACAGTGAAACTTCGAAATATCGAACACGGATTGCTCGTTTACCACAGCTACAGTAAAACCTGTTATAGTGGTCACCTCTATTAAGCAAGCAACCTGTCTTAAGCAACCATACATATGATTCCCAAAATGGCAAAAAGTATAAAAATTCACCTGTATTAAGCAAGCACCTGTCACAAGCATGCACATATTGGTTATCCCTTAGGTGCTTTCTTAATACAGGTTGGACTGTAATTCGAACTTGTTCTTGAGAATCCATACAATACCTCAAGATATCCATGTATTTCGACATTCTAGGGCGGTTTTCCTGATCTGATCTCTAAACGGTATGTTGTGTGTACACAATAGAATCGCCTCAATGAGGCGATTCTAATGAGTACACACAACACACCTTTAGTTCAAACAAGATCGCATTGATATGAAAGTGATGCCCATTATGCTCATGACCTCTGACTATGATCAAACCTCAGCAGTTTGAATTACCACTACATGTTTGTTTGTTTGTTTGTTTGATTTGAGGTTTAACGTCCTCGTCAACACTGTAAAGGTCATTTTTGAGACGTTGTTTCCAATTTTGTGGGACTTTTACCCGACATTGGGATGAAATGACATCTCAAGCCCTGTCGCCCAATGAAACCAATAGGGTTTATTAGCATGGATGGTCCGCCTCGCACCGCGGTTCCTGGACAGGCTTATATCCTCTAAGGGGTTTACCAGTACTAGTGTGCGGGCCGGATTCAGCTCTGCGTGGAAGCATCATGCATATTTCTTAAAGCCCCTATGGGCGGGGGTCGACCACTACATGTATTTATAACAAGTTTTCATGGTCCCAAAGGTGTTCGAGTTATCGAAGTTCGACTGAAAAAGTCCGACACTTTTTCGTGAGAAAAGTCCCAAGACGAAAGAATCGACTATTCCACACGGGTGGCGGCCCCCGCCCTTCGGGGCTTGAAGAAATAGATGGGTTGCATGATGGTTCCACGCAGAGCTGAAACCGACCCGCACAAGAGTACTGGTAAACCGCTTAGAGGATCTAAGCCTGCCCAGGCAAAGTTGTGCGAGTCCATGTTTATAAATCCTATTGGTTTCATTGGGCGGCAGGGATTGAGATGTCATTTCATCTCAATGTCGGGTAAAAGTCCTACAAAATTGGAAGCAACGTCTCCAGAATGAAATTCACAGTGTTGACGGGGACGTTATACCTCAAATCAC
Source organism: Lucinisca nassula (assembly GCA_963580285.1). NCBI lineage: Eukaryota > Metazoa > Mollusca > Bivalvia > Lucinida > Lucinidae > Lucinisca > Lucinisca nassula. The sequence continues at coordinate 22,110 of CAUZLF010000026.1, forward strand.
ATCACGTGAACAAGTCTGTGAAATAAAGACCCCCATATACCGCACTTTATATAAAGAAAATTAGGTTTTACAGGGGTATACATTATTTTATTTTTATTTTTGCCAAAAGACATAGGTTGTAGGTACTCATTAGAACCGCCTCAATGAGGCGGTTCTAACGAGCACCCACAACCTATGTTTGCAGTATTTATAAGAAAAAAAATATCACAGATTTTCATCAGAAAAATGGCCATTTTGGAGATGTGAAAAAATGCACTGTGTCGCACGGGTGTGTTATCGGTAACGATAAAAAAAATCACACGGGTGTATGTGTTATCCCGGTGTCAAATAATTTGGCACAGGAGGTTAGACCAAACTTACCCCTATATATGCGTCGTTGTGGTGATGCAGACTTGGGCTTGGGAGGGAAAGGGAATAACTAAGGAAAAAAGGTAATAATAGATCTCTGTATTCAGGTGTTTAATTAGACAAAGTGTTAACAAGCCCATTGACTGGCCTAAACAGAATTATACTGAAAGTCTCCGACCTGAAAGGTGAGGAATGTACGACTAAAGAATAATGTTGAGATTCATCCAAGAATTTGTGAAACTAGCCTTCTTCTAGATCTTCTTATTCTCTTCTTCTTCCTCCTTCTTCTTTGACTTTCGGTTGAGTCTTTAAACCGATATCCCGTCTCCGTATGACCTTAGTTGTTGGTGGGACGTAAAACTCAAACACTCACTCACTCCTTCTTCTTATTTTTATTATTGACATCATCATTGTCTACGCCATCGGGCCACGGGCGTAGACAATCTTAAGAATGACTTTTGCTCCGGAAGCATTTAAGAAAAGGTCATGACTTTCTTTTAGCATGTCGTCCGTGTCATTGTCTACGCCTGTGGGTGTAGACTACCTTATGCTTACTTTTGCTTCAGAAGCATTAAAGAAAATGTCATTACTGACTGAATGGTAAATTCTAATGACTGTTGATCAGTGTTATTTGTTATAATGATAATAAACCGGGATTGACCGGAACACTTCCGAAAGTTTATCACACCATCTTTGCATACAAAATTAACATGTTTTCTGGGTTCACATGGTGTTGACTTCCCTGATAATTTTAATACTAAAACAATTATAATAATAATTATACTCTAACTACAACTCTAACTACTAACCTGCACAGGCAAAGTGGCAAAGTAGACCCTATTCATGTATTGGTTTCACTGGGCGGCAGGACTTGAGATGTCATTTCATCTCAATGTAGGGTAAACTTGACTACCACTAAATTGGAAGCAGCATCTCCAAAATGACCTATTATTGTTGTCGGTGACATTAAATCTCATATCAAACACTACTACACTTATTACTACTCCCACTACTTCTACTGCTACTACAATAATAATAATGATAACAATAATTTCAATAATCCAAACGATGATTATAATAATTATACTTACTACTATTTCCACCATTATTTCAGCTGCTACTGGTACTTTTACAACAAGTATTTTGATTTGATTATTATTGTTGTCATTATTATTATTATTATTATTATTATTATTATTATTATTATTATTATTATCCCCACGTTTTTCAACGAAAAGTGGGGATATTGTTATCGCCTCCGTCCGTCCGTCCGTCTGTCTATCCGTCCGTCTGTCAGTCTGTCTGTCCGGCTATCTCCTCCTAAACCGTTAGCCGGAATTCAACCAAATTTGGTATGCGAGTTGCTTACATGAATGGCTTGCGCAAGAGCACATTTTTTTTTTGTCCCCAGGGGCCCTGGGGAGGGGTCAAAAGGTCAATTTTTTATTGTTTGTTTGTGTTTTATGGCAGGAAATATATATACATGAGAAATATGTTATCTGGTACTTGGCTACTGTGGAGAAAACGTGGGGATTTGCGATGGCTTGCCATCGACTGCGCGCTCTAGTTATTATTATTATTGTTATTATTATTATTAATATATGTGTTGGAAAAAAGGGAATAAACAGTTACTGAACATCATCAGTAATAATAATAAATATAGAAAACGATGATTGAGTTGATAATAATAATGACAATAATAATAATAATAATAATAATAATAATAATAATAATAATAATAATAATAATAATAAAATAATAATAATATAAACACGCACGGAATTAATAGACTCCTGTTGTTCTTGGTGTTGAAAAGGAGGGTGCTAAGTATATGTATAAAGAAGAACAGTCTCTTTGTTGATTGCGCTTGTCGGTTTGGTATATCCCTAAGGCTGGGCTCATTGATCAGTCATTGTCGAATTCATCTCTGTTACACTGTTAAATTCAACACAGTTTCAAACTGACAAGACAACCGGTCATGTTGAATATGATACTGCAAAATCAGTTTACTGCAAATTTAGTTTTCATGTCGACACGGTCAAATACATGTAATTCTAGTTTATAAGTTTATAACTGAACGGTTGAATAACAAGATTTCATTGCCTGTTCATGTCCAAAATAGTGCAATGCAATCGCAATCGAGTCACTTGATATGGCACTTTCTGTCTTATCTTTTTTCGTTCTTATTTATACTGCAAATTTAGGTTGCGGGTGCTCGTTAGAACCGCCTCACTCACTGAGGTGGTTCTAACGAGTACCCACAACCTATGTCTTGGAGCAGAAATAAGGAAAATCATGTATACCCCCGTAAACTCCAGTTTTCTCTATATAATGTGGGATTTAGGGGTATTCATTTCACGGACTTGTTCACATGATGTCGCAGGCATAATAGTCAGCGCTTTAAATCGTTTTACCATGTACACAACCTGATTAAAACCCGATCTTGCCACAGCTAGTTCAGCTTAGATCGGGGTTTAATTAGATTGACCATGCACATGTAGTTAAGTTGGATATACCATCCATCAATGCCGGCCATATCCTCAAACTTGTCTGCATAAAAACACAGGGGCCCGGCGCGTATGGGTTTGAGATAGGCCTGATATATTTTTTTTTTCTTTCTTTCTTTCTTTCTTCCAGTACGCCTTAACCCCAGAAGGGGACATAGACGGTGTACATTATATACACTCCAGGTTTTACAGTATGAAAGCCTACACAGTAATCATGTAATTACGGTACGGGTCTTTAACCTGCACAAGGGATGTCTCTCCCTTCATAGAGGGCCTCCAGTTAACGTCCCGATCCGAGGGACGGTGCCCTTAATGACAGTCACCTCTGCAAATTATGTCAATGGCGCGTGTTCGGACACCGAAGCCCAACCGCCGCCGACGGGGATCGAACCCGGGGCCTCTAGCATCAGAGGCAAGTGTACTAACCACTGAGCTATCACGCTCCATATAATCTATCTCAACTTTTGGGTCATACATGTACGTGCCGCCCCCCTGTGCATTAAAAATACGAAACTCGTCGAAGCCTGCAGTCAAACTGTAAATTTATTGCGAACATTTGTGAACAGCCAAATACAGACATATCTGGAATACTAGGACACGTCATACCTCGCTAATTAACATATCCGCGAATAATTCTGTAATGACAAAATTGTGAAATAATGTTGTCCTGAAATTAACATGTTAACGTTGCAATGAACACCCCATTAAAATAGAAGTGAAAGCAATGATACAGCCCACAACTCCCATCAATAGAAGCACAAACATTTAAAGGAAACATCAACAGCGGAAAGCCAAAAGGACAGTTACTTTCTCACAAAATTGCATATTGGCTATCCAAAAACATAAAGATATAAGCGATACACACACACACAAAGACAAACCATAACAAAAATAAACCGCCAGCCTTGGAACGGTCAGTGAAAAGAATTTCACTGGAGTTGAATTGGGGTGGGGTGGGGGCTTAAATCGATTTTACACGGCCGCAATCCTCTCCCTTGATTCCGTCGCGATTTAGACAAATAATTTGTTCATCTCGCATCAGTGAAAACAACGATGAGGACTCGACAGCAACAAACCAATGAAATGCTGGAGTAAAGTTAAAGTCCGATGGGCCTTACCATATAGAGAAAACTGGATTTTACTGGGGATATTTACTACTTTTCTTATTTCTACTCCAAGACATATGATGTTGGTAGTCTACTCGTTAGAACTGTCCTTACCATCACGAAACCACGCCTATACAAATACATTATAAACTTTACCTCCGAAAAAAGGAAAATTTTAACATGAAAAATTGTGATATTTTTCTTATTTCTGCTCAAAATATAGATTGTGTGTACTCGTTAGAACCGCCTCATCGAGGCGGTTCTAACGAGTACCCACAATCTATATTTTAGAGCAGTAATAAGAAAAATAAGGTTTACCCCTGTAAAACCCCAGTTTTAGTATATAAAAGTGGGGTTCAAGGGGGTCAAAATTATTAAGGCATGTTTTCGTGATGTGACCAGCATCCGCAGTCTATGTTTTGAGTATAAATAAGTCTCCTATAACAAATTAACCGTTTGCGGGATATCACAGAATACACAGCGCCGCACGGATATGCTTTTTTTTAATATTAACATATGCGAATAATTCTGGAATGACCATCACGAAAACACGCTTATATAAGTTTGACCCCCTCGAACCACACTTTCATATAGTAGAACTGGGGTTTACAGGGGTAAACCTTATTTTTCTTATTTCTGCTCTAAAATAAAGATTATGGGTACTCGTTAGGACCGCCTCGATGAGGCGGTTCTAACGAGTACACACAATCTATATTTTGAGCAGAAAATATATCACAATTTTTCATCTAAAAAAATCGATTTTTCGGAGGTAAAGTTTACAATGTATTTGTATAGGCGTGTTTTCGTAATGTAAAATAATGTCCACCTGATTATTTACAGTAAATTACATATGAAATTGCCACTCATTTTTTCTTTTTTTTTTTTTTTTTGTTTGTTTATTTTTTGTCGAAATATTTATGTCGAAAATGGGCAAATACCTGGACTCTCGACATACTTTCAACTGTTTGTCTCCGTTTTGCGAGTTTAATTGCGACACCTTTGCGTACCGAATCATCTTTTCTTAAGCCACAAGAAGTTAATCTCTTTTTGAAGAAGTCAAATAGCTTGGAATCTGCTTTTGTTGCATTCTCATCATTCGACAGCCTTGTCTCCAAACGTTCTGAAACGTCCGATCTATATTTGTTCCTATAAAACGCCTCACGAGCCCTTCTCTTCCCCTTTCTGTTGTGTTGTCTTCGAAGTACGGTAACATAGTTTTTAAATCTTTGTATTCTGTTCATTAGCCTGTCTGCAAAAGACACCTCGGTTTTTTCTTCATCGAAGGATCTTTCATTATCCTGCTGTTCACCTGTCTCTGGCTGTTCTATCTCACTGCAGGTTGTGTCTGTATTGGGTCTCACTTACAGATGACAGTGTTGCTATTCGTAAGTCATTGACACCAGGATACCTCTGAAAGTCTGCACGTCTTCTTACAAAGGCTTCATGTCTTGGATTGCGCCATTCGTCTCTCCATGCTCTTTCTTTGCGGATGTCTGATGTGGATTCATTGCTAGATAGATTTAAAACTGAACTCTCGGAATGACGGTACTTAGTACGGTTTTCCTGAAATGATTCCTGTGATCTGTTCAAACCCGCAGCCGGAAAGATAGAATCATTTTTACTGGGCCTTCTTGTAGCTAGCATGGGCCCATCATTTACCCCGGATTGGCGCACTCGATTCAAAACTGAGCTTAGTCCAAGAACATGTGCTGCATTACTAAAGACATTGTCCTCTTCTGACATGCCATCCTGTTCACCAGAATTCACCAAATATGCAACATTCTCAATTATCTTCTGCAAAAGTTCATTTTTGCGTGGCGAGCGAAGTAGCAAGCGCTGAGCTCAAAGTAGTAGTAGTAGTAGTAGTAGTAGTAGTAGTAGTAGTAGAAGTAGTAGTAGTAGTAGTAGTAGCAGTAGTAGTAGTAGTTAAGTTCTGGTGTTTAATGTATCCATGGTCCCACGGACTTTCACCCTAGTGCAACTACAAGACGATGAAGCTCAAAGTGAATTGACGCCGGTTTTATAGATAGAAAACTGCCCTCTTCCTGAAAACGCTTATAAAGCATTTTAAGGCGTGAGTACATTAGAGTAGACCCAGGCGAAGAATGGGAGATGCATGCTCGTGATAGGTTATAGTCCCCTTATCGTTCGTAAATTGAGCCCAAGAAATACATATAAAAGCCTTTCAGCAGACTGATTAAGGTTTGCACTGAATGTAATGATCGCCCAGTTTGTTGAAATTGCCGTGAAGTGATTCATTAGCACCCAGCTGTACACTTCCTTTCCGCTTTCATAACATTGTACTTTGTAGTACTGATAGACTGATATTGAACTGGTGCACCGGAACAGCCATTTCGATAACAGACCCGTGTGACAAAATATATTTTTCTTATCTCCAAAATGGCTACTTTTTGAGGAAAATCCGTAATATTTTTCTTATTTATACTGCAAACATAGGTTGTTGGTGCTCGTTAGAACCGCCTCAATGAGGCGGTTCTCATGAGCACCCACAACCCTATGTCTTGGAGCAGATATAAGACATATAATGAATACCCCCGTAAATCCCAGTTTTCTCTTTATAAATGTGGGTTTAATTGGGTGTTCATTTCACGGACTTGTTAACGTGATGGCTTTACCGCATCCTTGACCAAATCAGCAGACGACAGATTGTTTAGATTTTTCTTATTTTTCCCCGAAAACAGGACTCGACATCTCATGCACAATTTGCATGCAGTGTAAAATCCTGTTTTCTGGGAAAATATATCAAAAATAAGATTTTTTTTCTTCAAAATGTCGTCTGCTGAAACAAATGCCCTGCAGTGTTAATCTAGTGGCGCTCTCTATCAACCCGAACGCCCCCCCCCCGCCCATCGGGGCTTGAAGAAATAGATTGGCTGCTTGGTGCTTCCACGCAGAGCTGAAAAGCGACCCGCACACGAGTACTGGTAAACCGTTAAGAGGATCTAAGCCTGCCCAGGCAAAGCGGTGCACGTCAGACCGTCCATGCTTATAAAACCTAATGGTTTCATTGGGCGGCAGGGTATGATGTGTCATTTCATCTCAATATCGGGTAAAAATCCCACAAAATTGGAAGCAACGTCTCCAAAATGACCTTTACAGTGTTGACGGGGACGTTAAGCCTCAAACCAAACACACAAACAAACCAGGGAAAATAGTTCAAGATAGAGGTAGTTCCAATAACTGAGGTTTATTGGCAGCGCAAGGCCATGACGCAAAAAAAATGATCTCTTTAAGGATATTCTTACGATCCTTTAGAAAATAAAGGAGTGTTGTGTGTATCAATTAGGACCGCCTCAGCGAGGCGATTCTAATGAGGACACACAATGTACAGTTTAACCCTTTTTGTACCAGAAACCCCAAAACGGGTAACTGGCAAACAGTGCAGACCCAGATCAGACGCCGCAGAATGCGGCGTCGGATCAGGGCCCACACTGTTTGCAAAAAAAAAAACAAACAAAAAAAAAAACACAAAAAAAAACAGCCATTTTCAAAATGAATTTTGAAGAAAACACAACCTGACCACCCTAAATATCTAAATGGACTTGCGCTATATATAAGTTGGAAGATTCCATTTAGTACAAAAAGGTTAAAATAACATAAAAAACATATCCACTGTAAAACACCCAAATATAATGGTATAGCTGGAGCTATCCCGTTTCCGTATGACCTTAGCTACGCCGCCCCAGCCCATAGGGGCTTGAAGAAATATATGGGCTGCATGGTGCGTCCACGCAGAGCTGAATCCGGCCCGCACACTAGTACTGGTAAACCGCTTAGAGGATCTAAGCCTGTCCAGGAACCGCGGTGCGAGGCGGACCGTCCATGCTAATAAACCCTATTGGTTTCATTGGGCGACAGGGCTTGAGATGTCATTTCATCTCAATGTCGGGTAAAAGTCCCACAAAATTGGAAGCAACGTCTCCAAAATGACCTTTACAGTGTTGACGGGGACGTTAAGCCTCAAACCAAACACACAAACAAACCAGGGAAATTAGTTCGAGATAGAGGTAGTTCCAACAACAAAGGTTTATTCGTAGTGCAAGGCCATGGAGCAAAATTTTGATCTCTTTAAGGATATTCTTACGATCTTTTAGAAAATAAAGGAGTGTTGTGTGTATCCATTAGGACCGCCTCAGCGAGGCGATTCTAATGAGGACACACAATGTACAGTTTAACCCTTTTTGTACCAGAAACCCCAAAACGGGTAACTGGCAAACAGTGCAGACCCAGATCAGACGCCGCAGAATGCGGCGTCTGATCAGGGCCCACACTGTTTGCAAAACAAAAACAAAAAAAAACAGCCATTTTCAAAATGAATTTTGAAGAAAACACAACCTGACACCCCTAAGTATTTAAATGGACTTGCGCTATATATAAATTGGAAGATTCCATTTAGTACAAAAAGGATTGAAATAAAAACATATCCACTATAAAATACCCAAATATAATGTATAGCTGGAGCTATCCCGTTTCCGTATGACCTTAGCTACGCCGCCCCAGCCCATACGGGCTTGAAGAAATATATGGGCTGCATGGTGCTTCCACGCAGAGCTGAATCCGGCCCGCACACTAGTACTGGTAAACCGCTTAGAGGATCTAAGCCTGTCCAAGAACCGCGGTGCGAGGCGGACCGTCCATGCTAATAAACCCTATTGGTTTCATTGGGCGACAGGGCTTGAGATGTCATTTCATCTCAATTACGAAAATTTATTTTTCTGCAGTTCATGGAAGTATGAACGCAGTGGGTCGCGTGCAAAGTAAATGAACCCCGAAGGGGTTCATGTAATCATGTAAACTTTGCTAGCGACCCACTGTCATTCATACTTTCATGAACTTGTGAGTAAACCTTGATTGTTTTATTCTTGTGATCTTTAAGAACAATCACAGACACATATTAACCCCTTCACATTTTTATCACTAATGGCTCAATGGTCAAAAATGAATAAATTTGTACATTAACCCTTATCTTGCTGTTCACGACAACCCCTATCTTTGCAAACCGTGTAGATCCAGATCAGATGGCTTCTGAAGAAGCCATCTGATCAGGATCTACACTGTTTGACATTCAATTTATGAATTTGTAGGTATAAATTACAGCAAGTAATCTGATTGGTTCAAAGTCAGAGATGGATGTGGCTAAAATGAATATTCAGCAAGATAAGGATTAAGGAAGTAGCGGAACATTTGAATTGAGAGGTTTCAGACACAACATTTCTGTAAGATTATTCTCCCTTGATCCGCCATATTGAAGACACCAGGCGGGTTTTAACCCTTATCTTGCTGAATATTCATTTAAGCCACACCCATTTCTGTCTATCAACCAATCAAATTACTTGATGTAATTTATTGCTACAAATTCATAAATCGAATGCCAACCAGTGTAGATCCTGATCAGATGGCTTCTTCAGAAGCCATCTGATCTGGATCCACACTGTTTGCAAAGATAGGGGCTGATGTTTTGGAAGTAACTTGTTAGGATGTCACAAAGTATAGTTTTGTAAGTGAAAATTAATGGGTGGGGTATGTGCAAAGATGCTGCTGTCAGCCTTACTAATGGGGAAGTGTTTAATTGGTGCTCTGTTTAGTTTTTGTCCATATGTGGAACAGTTTGAAACAGAAATGGAAGTTATTGCGCAGTAGTCGTCTACAGTAGAAATCCGATGGCTCGAACACCGTTGGCCGGCTCGTTTACCATGGCTCAGTCGAACCTGTTTTCGAACCCCTATGGAAATCCGCTTCATAAGAAATAGTGGGGGATAATTTAGGAGAATTTAGTCTTTAGTTTGCAAATGCATGCTGTATGCTTTCATTAGAATCGCCTCGATGAGGCGATTCTAATAAGTACACACAGCATAGATTTTCATTATAGAACGCCGAAAAAATGTCCAAAAGTGTTTCGTTAGGCCTCCAGACAGTAGCCCTCAGTCGCTCGAACTACCCCTGTCTCCAACAGATTTTTGGGGTGCCAAAAGTGTTTGAGCCATTGAAGTTTGACTGTATAAAGAATAAAATAATTAGTGTGACGCGGACAAAAATACGAGTATGCTACGAGACATTTAAAGAGTCACTTGATGCGTTTTGGAAAATGGACAATTTTCAGACTTCCAATCATTGCATGTTTAGCTCACCTGAGCCGAAGGCTCACATGTGAGCTTATAATATGGCAAGGCTCCGTTGTCTGTATGTTGTCTGTCTGTAACCATTTTCAAACATCTTCTCCACCGAAACCACTTGGCCGATTGAAGTCAGTCAAATTTCAAATGGAGCATCCGTGGGACAGGGGAATGAAAGTTTGTTCACGGAGTCCAGATCACATGACCAAGATGGCCGCCATGTCCATATGTGGTGTAAACCAACCCTTCAAAAATCTTCTCCTCTGGAAGCAGTGGGCCGATTGCTATAGAACTTGGTATGAAGCATTGGAGACTCGGGCACAATATAGTTTGTTCAAATGATGCCTCGGATGACTTTGACCTTTTTTACGCCAAGGTCAAATTTGGTCACATAGACTTTTGTATGGGAAAAAGTGAAAACTGTGTATTTTTAGCTCACCAGAGCCGAAGGCTCCGGGGAGCTTATAGGATAGGCGGTTGTCCGTCGTCGTCTGCGTCTGCGTCTGTGTCTGCGTCTGTGTCTGCATGAAATCTTTTCTACGGTCATTCTCTCCCTTCCGCAGATTCAAGAAGGGCAGCTGTCAGTTTCTGGCGAAAGAATGTGCACTGTACTGGTTTACGGCTTACGTATAAGCCTGCCCAGGAAAAATATGGATAGGTAAACTGACCGGCTCAAAAATGACTTAAATAGTTGTCGACTGGGCCGATAAACTCCAAAACAAACAAACAAAAGCTACGTCGTATGGTCTTTGACAACACTTTCAAACTACAGCTCCTCTGAAGCCACTGGGCCAGTTGGGCCCACATTTTATCTGTAGCATCCCGAGGCTGGGGGATTGATTTTTTTTGTTTGTTTGTTTTTATGAAAATCGGCTGTTAAGTTTGGTTGCTATGGCAACTTATAGTTTTTATAGACTTACAATGGGAAAATTGAAAAATGGCATTTACTGCCAAGCCTTTGACAAAACTTTCATGGAAATGTTCCTTAAGAAATCATCTATCTGCCATACGATTTTAGCCCTACTGCTTGTTTTTGCTGGTTGCCATGGGAACCAAAATGAAACAAAAAATAGAAGAAAAAAATACTTAAACACACACACACACACACACACACACACACACACACACACACACACACACACACACACACACACACACACACACACACACACACACACACACACATCTCCTCAGAAACCATATGCTCTATGAGGCTGAGACTTTATGGAAATATTCACCATATTTGCCTTTACAGGTTTTGTGGTTTTGATGAAACTCGGCTCTTTAGTTTGGTTGCTATGGCAACTTAGAATTTCCATTGACTTGTAATGAAAAATGGAATTTAATGCCATTGTCTTTGCAGATATTTTGGCAAAAAACTTCCATAGAAATATTTTTGAGCAGTTATCTATCTGCCATATGATTTTAGGCCAACTGCTCACTTTTAGAAATGCCCCCCCAAAAACACACACACACACACACACACACACACACACACACACACACACACACACACACACACACACACACACACACACACACACACACACACACACACACACACACACACACACACACACACACACACACACACACACACTTAAAAAACATCTTCTCAAAAAACCATATGCTCTATGATGCTGATACTTTATGGAAATATTCTTCATATTTACCTGAACAGGTTTTGTGTTTTTTTTTTTTTTTTTATGAAGTTCGGCTCTTTAATTTGGATGCTATGGCAACTTAAAGTTTCCACAGACTTGTAATGGGGAAAATCGAAAATTTGCATTTACAAGATTATCTTAGCAATGCTGCATAGCGTGGTTGCCCCAATGGTAATCCTGGCTTTTTATATGAACTGAATCTAACTGCTTTTCGGATCGGTCGACCAAATGTTACTGACTACAGAAGCTTCTTGCCTGCTATTGCCCACGTAACTATCCGCTAGTCTTCATCTTGTGACATCAGAACGCTGTATAAAAGGTAAAATCTGGACTGGGCTTGTGTACTGGGTCATTAGCAAACAGTGTAGATCCAGACCAGTAGCCGCACTGCGCGTCGTCTGATCAGGTTCTCCAGTGTTTTCCTAAAAAAAAACTCGAATTTAAGGGCTATTTAAGGGCTAAAAGAAACAGCTTTTAAGTCTCAGTAATGGTCTATTTTCCCAGCATACACTCAGAGACAATCTACTCCCCAATATATACAGTGAAATTCAGCTATTAAGACCACCTAAAATTAAGACTTATTCTGCATTAAAAAGCTTTATTTGAAGTCTTCACTGAATTTTCCTGTTATTTGTGCCCACAGTGTCCTCTGGTCTTGGACCACCTTTGGGACTGTTCAAAAGTGGTCTTAAAGACCACTTTTGAACAGTTCCAAAGGTGGTCCGAAAGACAACTTTTGAACAGTTCCAAAGGTGGTCATAATATAGGAGTTTTACTGTACTCTCAGTGCTTTGATTGATCTGCGTTGAGTGTCGCGGTCCTGGTTTGAACATATTTTATTTCAATAGCCGCACAGGATACTTATAAATATCTCAAATAAAGGAGGGATTTGAACGGAAGCACAATAGCTTATAGAGTTCTTTTTCCAAACAAGGGTAGTATAAGGTTATGTAAGTTGTTTCAAGAGCTTTTTGACTGATTCTAAATTTTAGAATTTCTCATAAGATTGAGTCTACTCGTAGTCCATGTTCTCATAGCAATGTTGTCGATATGACTGACCATGTACGCGTACTTGCAAACATGAGACCGAGAGTGAGTGAGCGTTTGAGTTTAACGTCACACCAACAGCTAAGGTCATATGGAGACGGGACCTCGGTTTAAAGACTCGTCCGAAAGTCTTGAGGCCGAGAGGCTTGTTTGCATCTGTGTCTCTTATGACATTGATAAGCCAAAGCTGTGGGTCCGGTGGGGAGGGTTCGTTTTCCTGGTGGTAATCATGAATAATGTGCCAAATGCGAACAGTATGACAGTTACATTGACTATGCCATTGATGGGGAACAGAATAAGAAGACCAAATATGGAAGGCATGTGGTTCAGTCAGAGGACTGAACATTCTTGCAGGGTGAAACATTAGTTACGCCAAGTGTTATAACCAGAGGGCCAGTGAGCTAGTTTCTGAGCAGCCTGTACCAGTTAATTGATAAAGCAAACCCCGATGCCAGACTCTGTTAAAGGCTCAGTTACTTCTAGGCTCAATTATATCTGTTCTAATACCACACCATACAACCGATGATTACTGCCTCGAAGACAGTTCAGATCAGAGACAGTATCATAAACTACGCAAAGCTTTTATAAAATTTAATAGACGTCATTCCGATTTAATTTCAAAATTCAATGCTGGACTTGAATCTCTTCTGCAACAACGTCTATCGGAACCCGAATTTTATGGTGACTTAGTATATAAATTCAGAAAAATATAAAATTGCAACGTCTTCAGCACCCCATTTCGTAAAATCATGCTTCGCTATAAAAAGATTGCGCGCAACATAAATGTTGTACGATGGTAGTTAACCAATCACGGTTGAAACCTTTGCTTCCCTCTTTAATTGCACGCCGGTAGGTCAGGCCGCAGATTCTATGACGGTTCTAGCGTAAAACCTTACTGAGAATGAGAGAGAATCTAATTTTATGTAATGTTGGTTGGTGCCTGATGCACTGTCTCTGGTCGGGCCAATCGGAGTCTAACTGATTGTTTTCTTTTGCTCCAGCATTTCAGTGGTTTCTTGCTGTCGTGTCCTCACCGATCTTTCATCTCTGTGGCTGTTTGATTTTTGTTTTTTTTTCAGGGATGTTGCACTGATGACATAGGAGGCCTTCATGCGGACTGAACAAATTATTTGTCTAAATCGCGACGGAAGTAAGGGGGAGGATGGTGGCACGTAAAATGTAAGCCCCCCAGTGGAATTCGTTTCACTGACCGTTCCAAGGCGGTTCTTCTGTAGTGGTTTATTTTTGTAATGGCTTGTCTTTTTTTAGTTTGTGTATCGCTCATATAATTTATATTATTTTGTTTTGGATAGCCAATTGGCCATTTTGTTTGCGAAAGTAACTGTCCGTGTGGCTTTCCGCTGTTGATGTTTCCATTGAGGTCTGGATCTTTCATGTTTGTGTTTCTTTCCCTTTGGTGTCTCATGGGAGCTTTGGGTTAATTGTGTCGATTCCTGATCATTGCCTTCACTTCTATTAAGCTGACCAAGAAAGGGTAGGTGAAGGTGTTTTGTTTGTGCATAGTAGAAGTGAAGGCAATGGTCAGGAATTGATAGAATTAACCGGCAGCTCCAATCAGAGACACCAAGGGAAAGAAACACAAACATGAAGCAACTAGACCCTAATGGAAACATCACTAGCGGAAAGCCAAAAGGAAGGTTACTTTCCCACAAAATGGCCAATCGACTATCCAAAGCAAAACAATATAAGCAATACACACACTCAAAGACAAGCCATAACAAAAATAAACAACGGCAGAAGAACATGTATACATGGAGAATGCAGTCTCTTGACTTTCGCTGCTAATAGAGAAGATTCTGAATGCCTTGAGATACCGTAACAACACGCTGGGCGTATTTCAAGTCCAAATAAGGCGTTGCCAGCTCGTTGAAAAATATGTTTAAAGAAAACCGCATTAAAATTTTGTTTGCTCTGTCTCTGGTCGGGCCCATCGGAGTCTATCTGCTGGTTTTCTTTTGCTCCAGCATTTCAGCGGTTTCTTGCTGTCGAGTCCTCACCGTTGTTTCGTCTTTTTGGTTGTGTGATTATTTTGTGTTCTCGGAGATGTTGCCCTGAAACGTTAGGAGGCCTTCCTGCGGACTGAACAAATTATTTGTCTAAATCGCGACGGAAGTAAGGGCGGGGATTGTGGTCACGTAAAATCGATTTAAGCCACGTGCACTCACTGGAATTCGTTTCACTGACCGTTCCAAGGCGGTTCTTCTGTCGTGGTTTGTTTTTGATATGGTTTGTCTTTGAGTGTGTGTATCGCTTATATTATTTTGTCTTGGCCAATTGGCCATTCTTTGGGAAAGTAGCTGTCCTTTTGGCTTTCCGCTATTGATGTTTTCATTAGGGTCTAGTTGTTTCATGTTTGTGTTTCTGTCCCTTTGGTGTCACTGATGGGAGCTGTGGGTTAATTGTATCGATTCCTGGTCATTGCCTTCGCTTCTATTTTTCAACTGTACGTCTGAGCAACAAGGTATATTACATCAACTTATTCACATAACAACTACAATTATTTAACAGCCATTCTGCCAAATTAGACCGCACAGCTCGGTTACATAAACCAACGAAGCACCCACTCCCCTAAAGATGGCAGGTGTCAAGAAAAATGCTGTCTCTAACCACAGATTATTGTGTATGTGGCTACCCACCAACACATATCCGAGAATTCGAAGGCTAACATTCATGACAGATCAGAATTTCGGTTACATCTTTAAGACAGCAGTATTTCGATTGTTTCTAATGGCTATTTTCGCATTAGATTTATCTGACGCTTCGAAGGAATCCTTTAATACCCTTATCAATTACCAAAACATGATATGCACTTTTAGTGGTACATAAGAATGCCATTTCAGCTGCTCTGATTATTTGGAAGATGTTTTTTTAACATTCTTCTTAACTCAGCTGTGTGCCTTTGACAAATGTATAAATATGACTTTTTAATTCCACAACATTACGGACAGCATTAACCAAAACAGTTGGGTGACCCTGTTGACGTTAAAACAATGGAACCGCTGTTTGATGACCTATTGAACGGATCCCTACTCGAGATATTCGCCCATTACACGACCAGAGAAATATTTACTTGTGAAATATGCAACAAATCAGATATGAGAAGGCATTTAAAAGAAAAAAAAAAGGACCTATATCGCTCTCCTGAATTTTAGAATAGACAGTTTTAAATGTTGTCCAGACAACTCAGTGGTAGAGCGTCCACTTCGGGATCGGGAGGTTGCGTGTTCGATCCCCGGCCGCGCAATACCAGAGGCGTAAAAATCGTACTAGGAGCTCCCTTTGCTGACGGTCGCATTATCAAAGGCAGTCATAGGAAGATAAACGAAGGCAGGTAACTATTTGTTAAAGGATACTTTGCTTGTCGCATAAGCTCTAGAGAGACATGCGACGTTATGATAGACCATCTTATCTTTAGATATACAGTAGGTCTGTGCAAAACAATGGACCCTCAGGGCAGTGCCATTATTGGCCCCAGAGCTATAATTTGAACCAACATAATAGTCTATTATGTTGGTTCAAATTATAGCTCTGGGGCCAATAATATTATAATTGATGTAAAGAAGATGAAGTTTCGCCCCCGCCCTCGGGGCATGGAGCTATAGATTGTGTTGGCGGGGACGTTAAATGTCAATTCAAACACACACACAAACTAGATGAAGCAATCAAAGGCCGGGTTATTCAAAAGATTTTAGAGGTTTTCCTATATAAATCTATGTAAATCCTGGGCAGGGCTATTTTTGGCCACATGGTTATTATTTGAACAATCTTGTTAGAGGTCAACTATCAAAGACTTTGGCCTTTTTAGTTTCAGACAACGAGATTTCTTAACATGTGGGCCCCTGGACATGGCCATATTTGGCTATATAACTACAATTTGAACAATTTTGATTGATGTCCACTGGATAAAACTACAACCATTAATTTTATCAAAAACCCGGGCCTTCTGGTTTCAGACAAGAGGATTTTTAAAGGTTTTTCCCTATATAAGTCAATGTCAAAAGGTTTTTTCTTTCTACTATTTTGTAAAAAATGTTCGCCCTTGGCAGGGACATTTTGGACCAAGGGCTTTAATTTGAACAATCTCGGTCGATGCCCACTAGATGAAGCTACATGACAATTATCAAAGACCCGGACCGTCTGGTTTCAGGCAATAAGTTTTATTTTAAGGTTTCCTCTATATAAGTTTTAAGTCTATGTAAAACACATGGAACCCTGGGCGGGGCAAGTTTTGGCCCCAGGGCTAGGGTTTTAGCAATCTTGGCAGATGTCCATTTAATAAAGCTGTGTATAAAACATCAACGACCTGGGCCTTCTGGTTTCAGTCAAGAAAGATATGACACAAAGTGCCTTATCATGTGACTCGACTGTGATTGCATTGCATTATTTTGGAAAGGAACAGGCAATGAAATCTTGTTATTCAACCGTTCAGTTATAAACTTATAAACTAGAATTATTTGACCGTGTCGACATTCAACATGACCGGTTGTCTTGTCAGTTTGATCATGTTTGTGGAGAACTGTGTTGAATTTAACAGTGTAACAGAGTTGACTTCGACAATGACTGATCAATCGGGCACAGCCTTAGTGATATAATAAACCGACAAGCGCAATCAACAAAGAGACTGATCTTCTTTATACATTTACTTAGCACCCTCCTTTTCAACACCAAGAACAACAGGAGTCCATTAATTCTGTGCGTGTTGATATATTATAATTATTTTCGTTTCCTATATTTATTATTATTACAAATGAATTTTCAGCAAGTGTTTATTCATTTTTTCCAACACATATATTACAATAATAATAATAATAATAATAATAATATTATTAATAATAATAACAATAATACTATTAATAATAATAATAATAATAATAATAATCAAAATCATAATACTTGTTGTAAAAGTAGCAGTAACAGTTGAAGTCCTGGTGGAAATAGTGGTAAGTATAATTATTATAACCATCGTTTGGATTATTGAAATTATTATTATTATCGCTTCGTTGATGCGGTTCTAACGAGTACGCCAGGCCTGTGTCTTGGGGCAGAGATAAGAAGGATAATGGATAATACCCCCGAAAACCCCAGTTTTCTTATATGAAGTGGGATTTCGGGGGATCTTCACTATACGGACATGTTGACGTAATGGCTATCCGTACCTTTTGGTGTGAAAAAATGTATGATAGCGTAAATTATAAGCTATATTGTTTTGATTGTTTATATTCTTGTACAGCATCTTCACTGTATATTTTCATGCATGATTTTGTTTCAGTTGGCCTCAAGGAAGAGTAGCTTGTAGCTAATTGTGTTACCCACTGAATTATTATTATTATTATTATTATTATTGTAGTAGCAGTAGTAGTAGAAGTAGTGGGAGTAGTAATAAGTTTAGTATTGTTTGTTTGATATGAGATTTAACGTCCCCGACAACATTATTAGGGTCATTTTGGAGACGCTGCTTCCAATTTTATAAGAGTTTTACCCTACATTTAGATGAAATGACATCTCAAGTCCTGCCGCCCAATGAAACCAATACATGAATAGGCAGGCTCCATATGCATGGACTTTCCGGCTCGCGTCACTTTGCCTGAGCAGGCTAGTAGTAAGAGTTGTAGTTAGAGTATAGTTATTATTATAGTTGTTAAAGTATTAAAATTATCATTATCGTAAGTAGCAGAATTAGTAGTAGTTTGTTTGAATCCCCATCAACACTATTTGGGTCATTTTGGGGACTTTGCTTCCAGTTTTGTGGAGCTTTTATCCCGCATTGAGATGAAATGTCATCTCAAGCCCTGACGCCAAACAAACCAAAATGTTTATATGTAGGGGATGTTCGACTCGCACCATTTTGCCTGGGCATCATAGTGTAGATTATATTTTCTTGTCCTTTGGGATCATTGATTCCATAGTGGAATTTTGAAAATATCTGAGGGTCACTGATGAGGCCTAATTGGCCGAAACTAGTGTGGCCCAGAAGTGTGGCCCAGAAAACATGTACACTCCATATTTTTCACTTCTGTGGTGTATTCCTTGCTTCCAAAGGATAACCCTTTTATAGAACATATTAGACCCTTTAAGCGGTTTACCAGTACTCATGGTCCGTTTCAGCTATGCGTGGAATTATTATGCAGCACATTTTATTTCTGCAAACCCCGATGGGCAGGGGCCCATGTAGTAGTAGTAGTTTAATTATTTCTTCATTGTTTTCATTATTAACATTATTTTCAGTCGTAGTAGAAGTAGTAGTAGTTGTTGTTGTGATATTATTATTATTATTATTATTATTGTTATTATTATGTGAGTGAGTGAGTTTTAGTTTTACGTCCCACCAACAGCTAAGGTCATACGTAGACGGGACATTCCTACAAACAATATTGACTAGTTTTATCAAATTTCGTTTTCATCAGTAAACATGCGCTTGTAGTGCCCTTATAAATCCGAGTTTATGTTATTTTCATTATTTTGACACTATTTCAACCAACAACCTTCAATTAAATTGTTAGAAAAATGCAAATTTACAGTCAAGAAACACAGCATTACAGTCCTGTGACTGAAAAAAAACCCTCAAATCTAAGAAATGATTGATCACATGTTCTGTTTATATATCCTTTCATCCCTCATTAAAACTGGCTGATTATATGTTGACTGGTGTATAGTAAAAAATTGAAATGTTTATACACCCCTAATGGACTCATAAATGAAAGTCAATCATGGTCTCAAAGAGCTAACCGGGAATTGAAAAATATACATCAACAAGTTGGCTTCTTTAAAAAGAATCCAAAGGAAAGGTCTGCTGCTGTCTAGTCAGCAGAATGAACAGAGCATTATCACAATAGTAAAGATAAAACTAATAAACATACTAATAATAATAATAAACGTGCGTAATGTTTGTCTTTTGAAAACATGACCAACCCTTAACTATTCGCTTCAGAACCTTAAAATCAAGAATGATCAAATACCACTGTCACTTAAAACTAAGATGAGAAATTCTAAAGTTGTATAATTTGCATTTCCCGTTGTTAAATTTCGTTTTAGCTGAGACCTCAAAACAAATCAGTGGCAGAATTGGCAACTACACCAATAGCTGTCATACGTCTTGCCAGCGAAAGGCAAGGAAAAAATAGAGAAAGTGGCCACGGGGTCATGGACACCATCGGCAGATGCATCCATGTATTGCAAAGCGCAATTTTTAAGTTTAAGACCTTGATCTCAATTTCTAAATAGTAAGTTTTTGACCTTGATCTGCTGACAGCAGTATCTTTTCTGCATCCATAAACGTATCTACATATCAACCCTAATCGTGGGTTGAAAACCAGAGCAATACAAAAGCTTTAACATGACTGTCTCAATCAAAGTTCAAAGTCTGCGATCTTGTCAGCAGAAGTCAAATCAGTGTCAGCATGTTTCCTCTGTTTTTTTTTGCCGGATCATTACAGGGTCGCTGATGAGGCTGTTGTGCCGTGTGGCGGCCGTAAAACGTCTCCCCGTACATCAACCATAGTGCAGCTTATATTTTACTTTTAGTCCTTTGAGATCAGCGTGAATATTCTGAGAAATGAGAAATAAATTATTGGTTTAGACTAATATTCTAGACCGGTTTTTAATTATTTGGACCCCATTTTGATTTATATCAGTCTTTGAATCGACTGCCTGCTGTTTGAAATTCGCAAATTTGCAGTTTGTTTTCTCTGGCTTTCGTTGCCGGATCATTACAGGGTCACTGATGAGGCTTTATTAGCCGAAACTACGTAGTATGACCCATCTTCTTTCTTATGAATGTTTTCATTGCGCTTAAAGGAACTCATTTTTTATTTTTATTTATTAGCCGAAACTACGTAGTATGACCGATCTTCTTTCTTACGATTGTTTACATTGCTCTTAAAGGAACTCATTTTTGATTTTTATTTGCCTTCACTGCAGCTGGTGTTGTGCCGTGTGGCGGCCGTAAAACGTCTCCCCGTACATCAACCATAGTACAGTTTATATTTTACTTTTGGTCCTTTGAGATCAGCGTGAATATTCTGAGAAATCAGAAGTAAATTATTGGTTTAGACTCATATTCTAGACAGGTTTTTAATTATTTGGACCCCATTTTGATTTATATCAGTCTTTGAATCGACTGCCTATTCGAAATTCGCAAAATTGCAGTATGTTTCCTCTGGCTTTCTTTGCCGGATCATTACAGGGTCACCGATGAGGCTTTGTTAGCCGAAACTACGTAGTATGACCCATCTTCTTTCTTATGAATGTTTTCATTGCTCTTAAAGGAACTCATTTTTGATTTTTATTTGTCTTCACTGCAGCTGGTGTTGTGCCGTGTGGCGGCCGTAAAACGTCTCCCCGTATATCAACCATAGTGCAGTTTATATTTTACTTTTGGTCCTTTGAGATCAGCGTGAATATTCTGAGAAATTAGAAGTAAATTATTGGTTTAGACTCATATTCTAGACAGGTTTTTAATTATTTGGACCCCATTTTGATTTATATCAGTCTTTGAATCGACTGCCTATTCGAAATTCGCAAAATTGCAGTATGTTTCTTCTGGCTTTCTTTGCCGGATCATTACAGGGTCACTGATGAGGCTTTATTAGCCGAAACTACGTAGTATGACCCATCTTCTTTCTCATGAATGTCTTCATTGCTCTTAAAGGAACTCATTTTTGATTTTTTTATTTGCCTTCACTGCAGCTGGTGTTGTGCCGTGTGGCGGCCGTAAAACGTCTCCCCGTACATCAACCATAGTACAGTTTATATTTTACTTTTGGTCCTTTGAGATCAGCGTGAATATTCTGAGAAATCAGAAGTAAATTATTGGTTTAGACTCATATTCTAGACAGGTTTTTAATTATTTGGACCCCATTTTGATTTATATCAGTCTTTGAATCGACTGCCTATTCGAAATTCGCAAAATTGCAGTATGTTTCCTCTGGCTTTCTTTGCCGGATCATTACAGGGTCACCGATGAGGCTTTGTTAGCCGAAACTACGTAGTATGACCCATCTTCTTTCTTATGAATGTTTTCATTGCTCTTAAAGGAACTCATTTTTGATTTTTATTTGTCTTCACTGCAGCTGGTGTTGTGCCGTGTGGCGGCCGTAAAACGTCTCCCCGTATATCAACCATAGTGCAGTTTATATTTTACTTTTGGTCCTTTGAGATCAGCGTGAATATTCTGAGAAATTAGAAGTAAATTATTGGTTTAGACTCATATTCTAGACAGGTTTTTAATTATTTGGACCCCATTTTGATTTATATCAGTCTTTGAATCGACTGCCTATTCGAAATTCGCAAAATTGCAGTATGTTTCTTCTGGCTTTCTTTGCCGGATCATTACAGGGTCACTGATGAGGCTTTATTAGCCGAAACTACGTAGTATGACCCATCTTCTTTCTCATGAATGTCTTCATTGCTCTTAAAGGAACTCATTTTTGATTTTTTTATTTGCCTTCACTGCAGCTGGTGTTGTGCCGTGTGGCGGCCGTAAAACGTCTCCCCGTACATCAACCATAGTGCAGTTTATATTTTACTTTTGGTCCTTTGAGATCAGCGTGAATATTCTGAGAACTCAGAAGTAAATTATTGGTTTAGACTCATATTCTAGACAGGTTTTTAATTATTTGGACCCCATTTTGATTTATATCAGTCTTTGAATCGACTGCCTATTCGAAATTCGCAAAATTGCAGTATGTTTCCTCTGGCTTTCTTTGCCGGATCATTACAGGGTCACTGATGAGGCTTTGTATGGTATATTATAATTAACAGCAGATAATGTATGGTATATTATAATTAACAGCAGATAATTACAGGGTCACTGATGAGGCTTTATTAGCCGAAACTACGTAGTATGACCCATCATCTTTCTTATGAATGTTTTCATTGCTCTTAAAGGAACTCATTTTTGATTTTTATTTGCCTTCACGGCAGCTGGTGTTGTGCCGTGTGGCGGCGGTAAAACGTCTCCCCGTTCATCAACCATAGTGCAGTTTATATTTTACTTTTGGTCCTTTGAGATCAGCGTGAATATTCTGAGAAATCAGAAATAAATTATTGGTTTAGACTCATATTCTAGACAGATTTTTAATTATTTGGACCTCGTTTTGATTTATATCAGTCTTTGAATCGACTGCCTATTCGAAATTCGCAAAATTGCAGTATGTTTCCTCTGGCTTTCTTTGCCGGATCATTACCGGGTCACTGATGAGGCTTTATTAGCCGAAACTACGTAGTATGACCCATCTTCTTTCTCATGAATGTTTTCATTGCTCTTAAAGGAACTCATTTTTGATTTTTATTTATTAGCCGAAACTACGTAGTATGACCCATCTTCTTTCTTATGAATGGTTTCATTGCTCTTAAAAGAACTCATTTTTGATTTTGATTTTCTGTACTTTGGCAGCTGTCAAGTAATACCACATATCAACTTCCAATAACATAAAAGATAGAGATCAATTTCGCATTAACCAATGTAATTAATTACATCTTGTCAATATATATATCTACCTGCACAAACTTATCAAAATATTTCTTGCGGGTTAAAATTTTTAACGTCTATGTCAGTTAGTGAAATTTTTGCCTCGGCGAGGCGAATGATAAAGATATCAGCCTTTAGACAAACCCTCTGCATGCCAAAATGTAACAAAACTAGAATCGCGCAGTCGATGGCACGCCATCGCATATCCCCACGCCACTACATAATCTACTCATCATGCCGTTCGCTTTGATATGTTACACGACCATATTCTGGAAATTTTGATTTTTTAACGCCGGGGGCCTAACCCCTGGGTCCACCCCTAGGGGTGTGATCGAAATTCCGAAAGTGACATGCACTCCCCAGACCAAAGATCTATCAGTTCTTAAAGTTTCAAGTTTCTATCTATAACCGTCCAGGAGGAGTTACCCGGTAAACGGACGTACGTGCGTACGGACGGATGGACGGACGGACGAACGGACGACGAATACATTTACAATAGTCCCACTTTCTCTTTGAAAAGCGTGGGGATAATAATCCTACTGTTGCCTTGACCAGTCTTCTTGTGAAGAAATCGGGCATTATGATGAGGCCTAATTGGTCACTGATGAGGCCTAATTGGCCGAAACTAGCTAGTCTGGCACAGAAAACATGTACATGCCATATTCTCCAGTTCTGTGGTGTTTTCCTTGCTTCCAAAGGATAACCCTTTCAAGAACATATTAGACGGTCTTGTCAATATACATCTGTTTGCCAAATCTTATCAAAATAAAACTAATATACCTGCAATCAGTTTGTGAATATGTTGCCTTGGCAATGCCATTTATATAAAGAAATCAAGCATTAAATAACATTATTGACTATATCGTATCAATATATATCTGTTTGCCGAAAAATTGTATAAAATATCTCTAACGGTTTGAAATTTATACGGCGGTGCAAGTAAGTGGAAAATTGCCTCGGTGAGGCTATTTATAAAGAAATCAAGCATTAGACAATCTCACTGGTAAGGTCTTGTCAATATGTATCTGCATTCAGTTTCTGAAAATGTTGCCTCGGCCAGGCCGGAAATCTGGAATTAGACTGCTGATGGTGCTGCTTGACGTAGTCTTGGAGCTGCCTTCTTGGTTCTGACTGGAGATCCTAACGCCAAACGACAGGGACACTCTGGTGCTGAAGGCCTGTGGTCACCTCAGGAATCCCATGAAGTCGGGATGACTTCAAGAAAGCCACAAGTGGCTCTGGAAGTACTCTGTCATAAATCCAGACATGTTGTGATATCGATCTGGACTAGCTGCTCAAGAGCTGAACAGAGAATAATGATGACACTGCTACGTTCGTTCGTTCAAGCTAAGGCATTTTACGTCTGCCAGGGTCGAGCGGACAGAACTCCATAGCTCCACAGCGAGACGTAAGTTATGTGCTTCTGGGCTGCGAATCGCGGCAGTCGCACTGCCAGTTTTAGAAATTTTGAATTCCAGTCTAAATTGAGACAAAAATGTAGAGAAATCAGTGACAAATCGGTTGCAGATCGCAATTTCTCTACCGTGCTCGAGAGCAGAAAGAAGGCCAACGGTGCTCTCTTTTGGGGCCGCGCGATTTTGGCCGTCGGACTTAGGCTGCAAATGAAGCATGTCTTTGCAAGTTTCCATACAGAAACAAGCGGCTAGTGGTTCAGGAAGAAGACTTGTCGCAAAACAGAAATGGAGACAATGATCAGGAATCGATACAATTCACAGCTCCAAGTCTTATTCCCAACCAGCAGGCAGGATGAGTGTGCAATGATCCAGATGTTGGTACAAGCCCTCAGCATCTCCTACCGGCTTGGCAATGCAGAAGTGCTGCTTGTAGAACCACCAAGTTCCTAGGGCGAACTCATCGATCCCCGCATCCGATGACCTCGACCCGTACAAAATGCCTTTCGCTAAATGTGACTGTGGCTTAACGTGTACATGTACGTGCAACACACTGTACCATGCCTAGGCGCCCTCATTAACTTAGATGCAAGCATTTAACAACAAGTTTAGTCTGCCTGAGCAATCAAATTTATTTCCGCGCGGAGAACTTGTTTCTATTGTTTCGAGTAGTGGTTTTCAGTTACATGTAACTGCAATGAAGTTGGGATTACAGGGATTACATTAGTTTTCTTATTTTTGTTATAAAACGTAGGTCGTGTTACGCGTTTGAACGACGCTAACAAGGAACAATATATATGTATATTGGATCCGTGCCACCCATAAGAAAGATTAGTTATTCCCAGCGGGCACATGACGTCTATGCAACGCCGTACCAACGTCAATGCAATGTCATGCTAGTAAAACTGATTATACTGACACAGAAACTGTAGTGACTTTCAGCCTCAGCAATTGATTCCCCAAGGCTGATAAAACACCTTAATCTCGTTGGAGAAGAGGCAGCTGATTACTTTCCTTTCCGTTGCATTCTCACTGTATATCAAAAAAAAAATTGGTTTGCCATTCCTGTTGGTGCCATTGTTATTATGTTTTCTGTGATGTCGCTTTTCTTACCTTCTTCATTAGTATATACCGGCCCCGATAGCTCACTGGTAGAGCGTCTGCTTCGGGAATTGGAGGTCGCGGGTTCGATCCCCGGCCGCGTCATACCAAAGGCGTAAAAATAGTACTAGGAGTTCCCTTGGCTGACGCTCACATTATCAGGGGTAGTCCTAGGAAGATAAATAAAGGCAGGTAAGTATTTGTTAAAGGATACTTTGTTTGTGGCAATAAAAGCTTATGCTATTTATTTCGGATATGCGACGTTAAATAAAGCTCCTTTATTTTAATCTTTATATTTATTTCGCTTTTTGTCAGTTCAAATATATTGTCAATCAGCGTCACGCATACGAAAAGGACGTTGCTAGACGGTTCAACAATTCGCGGAAGCTGGAATAAGGATACATTCAATTACAGATATGTTGTGCCGCTTACTAGCGTAAGGCAAGCTTTTTGTGAAACCTCATACTTGTAAATGGTAACTTTCATTTATGGTCATTTCGCCAAATAGACACACTACATAGAGAAACTAAAGTATCCCTGCATATTTTTGACTGGTTCACATTGTTTCTTCACGTTGAATATGATTGCAAATAGCAAATGATAGTGAGAAGTCTGCACTGGAGCGAAAATGCTTCAAATTTCACATAAACACTGTGGAAAGGTCCTGAGGGACCTTTCCAATGAGCATTGTCACAATAAAAGGTGTTGTTTCTGATATTTACAGCCAGAGAGGACACAGATCAACCTGTTCACGTGTGATAACTAACTTTATTGGTCACGTGTACAATTCTAAGGAAGCTATGTAACTTGACTGGTTCAATGATGAATAATCGATCTGAAACGGACATACCCAAACAGTAAACACCCAAATCTCTGAACACGCATCAGAGTCTTCACTGTTTGCAAGTAATTCTAAAGATAAAGTGAAGCCAGTTTCCCCGAAAAAAATGGACCCGGCAGCTGTCAGCTAAATAAATTGTAGTGCCTCTCACAGGCTGGTAGCAGTGGCAGTCGTCCTCTTCTGTCAGTGTGTGCTTATTTTATGAGTCCTATAACCACAAACCATGAGAGATATCTTGACAGCCAAAATTTTTGGATTGTAACAATCGAACTTGAACTCGTCAGTCTTAGGAGTAATTATCTGATTATTATGGATGAATTGTAAATATGTTTTCTGTCCTTAATAAAACGATATCTTGTGGACAGCTTTATATTAATTTCTGTGAATTATGTGCTTATTACAGTTATACGTCTTCTAAGTGAGCATATCCACAGTCAGGGCAGAGCAAAATGTACAAGTTGGTAAGTTTGAAACACAACTTCCCATACAGTTCCTTACGCAACCTTAACATATTCATCAACTGATAGTTTTATATGGTACTCGAGTATGTAAAATAATCAGAGTCAATTTTTATGCCATTATTCAAAATGGGATGTGCAACCTTTTCTTGCTCGTGTAAGAATTGCTGCATTTCAAGAACATTTTGTATAAAGAAAATGTGTAAGAATTGCCGTGTTAAAGTCTTGAAGTATTAGTGACATATGAACAGTTTAGGCCAATCAACAGTTTCGAGTCACAAAAAGCTTATTTCCCCCTTTTTAGCTCATCTGGGCCGAAGGCTCCAGGGGAGCTTATAGCATGGTTGGTCGTCCGTCGTCCATCCGTCCGTCGTCCGTCCACACTTTTGAGCAGCTATATCTCTGCAGCCTGCAGGCTGATCTCAATCATTTCTCATCTGTAGCATGCTTCTGTTGGGGCATTGATGATATAAGTTTTTTTTTGAAATCGCACGAAAACTTTCGTTGCCATGGCAATCACAAGGTCTCATAGACTTACAATGGGAAAATGCTTGTCATCACCGTAGCCCCTTCAGTTTTGATCGGATCTTTCTGAAACTTATATATAAGGTGACTGGGGATAAAACCTCGGAAGAGGTCGAAAACCGGTCAAGTCGCCCCATTTATCATAGAGTTACGTCCCTTCTATTGCTGAAAATGCCGATTTTTGACCTTGTCATCACCGTAGCCCCTTCAGTTTTGATCAAATCTTTCTGAAACTTATATGTAACGTTGCTGGGGATAAAATCTCGGATGAGTTCGAAAACCGACCAGGTCGGCACATTTATCATAGAGCAACGTCCCTTTGATTGCTGAAAATGCTTAATTTTGACCTTGTCATCACCGTAGCCCTTTCAGTTTTGATCAAATCTTTCTGAAACTTATATGTAACGTGGCTGGGGATAAAATCTCGGAGGAGTTCGAAAACCAGCCAAATTGGTCCATTTATCACCGAGTAACGTCCCTTTGATTGCTGAAAATCGCGATTTTTGACCTTGTCATCACCGTAGCCCTTTCAGTTTTGATCGGATCTTTCTGAAACTCATATGTAAGGTGGCTTGGGATAAAACCTCGGATGAGTTCGGATACCGGCCAAGGTGGCCTATTTATCATAGAGTTAGGTCCCTTTGATTGCTGAAAATGTTGATTTTTTGACCTTGTCATCACTG
Source organism: Lucinisca nassula (assembly GCA_963580285.1). Taxonomy (NCBI): domain Eukaryota; kingdom Metazoa; phylum Mollusca; class Bivalvia; order Lucinida; family Lucinidae; genus Lucinisca; species Lucinisca nassula. The sequence goes on from CAUZLF010000026.1 coordinate 50,425, forward strand.
TAGCCCCTTCAGTTTTGATCGGATCTTTCTGAAACTTATATGTAATGTGGTTGGGGATAAAACCTCGGATGAGATCGAAAACCGGCCAAGTCTCCCCATTTACTATATAGTTATGTCCCTTTGATGGCTGAAAATGTCGATTTTTGACCTTGTCATCACCGTAGCCCCTTCAGTTTTGATCGGATCTTTCTGAAACTTATATGTAAGGTGGCTGTGGATACAATCTCAGATGAGTTCGAAAACAGGCCAAGTAAGCCTATGTATCGTAGAGTTATGTCCCTTTGATGGCTGAAAATGTTGATTTTTGACCTTGTCATCACCGTGGCCCCTTTAGTTGTGATTGGACTTTTCTGAAACTTATATGTAAGGTGGCTAAGGATGAAACCTCGGATGAGTTCAAAAACTGGCCAAGTAGGCCCATTTATCTTAGAGTAACAACATCCCTTTGATTGCTAAAAATGCAAAATTTTGACCTTGTCATCACCGTAGCCCCTTCAGTTTTGATCAGTTCTTTCTGAAACTTATATGTAAGGTGGCTGGGAATAAAACCTTGGATGAGTTTGAATACTGGCCAAGTCGGCACATTCATCATAGAGTAACGTCTCTTTTATTGTTGAAAATGCTGATTTTTGACATTGTAATCACCGTAGCCCTTTCAGTTTTGATCGGATCTTTCTGAAACTTATATGTAAAGTGGCTGGGGATAAAACCTCGAATGAGTTCGAATACCGGCCAAGTCGGCCCATTTATCGTAGAGTTACCTCCCTTTGATTGCTGGAAATGCTGATTCTTTACCTTGTCATCAACGTAGCCCCTTCAGTTTTGATCGGATCTTGCTGAAACTTATATGTATGGTGGCTGGGGATAATATCTTGGATGAGTTCAAAAACCGGCCAAATCGGCCTATTTTTCGTAGAGTTATGTCCCTTTGATTGCTGAAAATATCAATTTTTGACCTTGTCATCACCGTAGCCCCTTAAGTTTTGATCGTATCTTTCTGAAACGTATGTGTAAGATTGCTGGGGATTAAACCTCGGATGAGTTCGAAAACCAGCCAAGTTGGCCCATTTATCATAGAGTAACATCCCTTTGGTTGCTGAAAATGCCAAATTATGACCTTGTTATCACCGTACCCCCTTCAGTTTTGATAGGATCTTTCTGAAACTTACATGAAAGGTGGGTGGGAATAAAACCCCGGGCGAGTTCGAATATCGGCCAAGTCGGAACATTTATCATAGAGTATGTGCCTTTGATTGCTGAAAATGCCTATTTTTGACCTTGTCATCACTGCTGCCCCTTCAGTTTTGAACGGTTCTTCATGAAACTTACAAACAAGGAAGTCAGGCAGAAAAGCTTGGAGGAGTTTAAAAACTCTTGAGGTTTGCCTATTTATCATAGAGTAACATCCCTTTGATTGCAGCAGTTAATTGCTTATTTTTGACCTTGTCATCACCATAGCCCCTTCAGTTTATATCGGATCTTCCTGATAGTTACATATAAAGGTTGGCACTTCCTGAAACTTTGAATCTGTTAGCTCAGGTGAGCGATACAGGACCAGCTTGGTCCTCTTGTTTTTGCCATGGCAACCAAAGTTATGAATGGAACAATGAATGAAAGAGGACCACCCAAAGATCATTTCTGCTAAGCAAGTTTGGTGCAAATCTGTTCGGTGGTTTAGGATGGAATGTTGTTTGAAGAAAATGTTGACGGACGGACGGACGGACGACAACGACAGACGGTGACCGCAGACTTCGGCTTAGATTAGCTAAATAAGATGAAGACGCAGCAATTGAATGCCAAAAGTCATTACGCAAACACGCCTATACAAATACATTGCCACCTTTACCGCCGAAAAAATGAAAATGTTATGATGAAAAATTGTGATATTTTTCTTATTTCTGCTCCAAATAAAGATTGTGGGCACTCGTTAGAACCGCCTAATCGAGGCGGTTCTAACGAGTACCCACAATCTATATTTTAGAGCAGAAATAAGAAAAATAAGGTATACCCCCGGAAACCCCAGTTTTACTATATAAAAGTGGGGTTCAAGGGGGTCAAAATTATATAGGCGTGTTTTCGTGATGGCACACAATATTTTATATGTATGCTTCTGAGCAGTAATTAGGACAATATGTCTCTTAGTGAGAAATGTTCAATTAACATAGACACAGAAAAGCCAGCACATCCACACAGTCTGATCGGAGCCTTTGTTGTTCGCTTATTGGAAACAATTGGTTCGTACGAGTGCACACTCTACGCTTACAGTCGAACTTCAGTGGCTCGAACACCACTGGGACCTCGAAAATCTGTTCGAGACAGGGGTAGTGTAGTATTTATGTACCCTTTTTGTTCTTCTGGGGAATTATTATAATAAATAACGACAATTCAAATCAGTTCTTTTATTTCACAAGTTCCTTTTTAATTTTTTCTACACATTATACATAATATATAATATGATGGTACATAATTTCAAATATAATTTCCAATAACTGTTAATTTTCCATTTTACAGTTTTAGAATAATTTAGGATGGCAAAGGTCTAAAAACATGTTATCAAAGAGGCCGAAAGAATTAAACTGAAGTTTCTCTCCAATCCAGCCTAACATGTGGAACCACGCTTCTGTCAAAATATTTTCTCACACTGACCAACTAATTAGAAATTTGTTAATGTGATTCTATGGTCAGATAAGGTAGCAGTACTATTTACCATGGCGTGGGAATGTTTATATTAACTTCAACTTGAACTACTGCAGAGTTTCAAAGGAAATATATGTTAATATATCACACCCCCCTACAGAAAATATATCACCCAGTCTACATAAAGATGCAGGACCAAGTAAACAAACAGAAGCATGGGTCAACATATTGACATCATTGTGAATTTATGCCTGTTACATTTATTATTAATTAAAAGACTAACCTGACATCAACAAATAGTCTGTCACACACAAATAATGTGTACTAAATGAACAAATAAACTAGAATAAACTGTTGAACAACAATAGAAGCCAAAACAAAAATGACATGTAAACATAAACCAATAAACAAATTATCATTCTGACAGCATCGCAATAATAGTCTGAGTGATAATTTTGTCTTTAAACGAGTTCTTTGAAATTTCTGTATCCATGTACTGAAAATGCAGTTTAGCATATTGAAAATAAAGAACATCAGCTTAATTTGGACACGAACAATGTGTTCTATTAATAATTATTGACTGAAAAGCATTGAATAAGGAATAATTTATATTAATATAAGCCACTAAAATCCAAAATAAGAAGTTCAAGTTAGAAACACGTTGTTAGACAAATGTTTGTTTTCAAAGGTGGTTCAAATATGAAATCAAATGTGTGAACAAACATTAACAAAAGCGACAAATGTAACAGTAATTGCATAGACATACAACAGTATCCGATACAAAAACAATGCCAATACATATTCAAAACATTATATTAAAACATTATTTCTAACTAACATAGTATAAAACAAATGCATATTTTACAGATTATTTGCTTAGCAATAGCCTCCTCATTATCATTATTTGGCAGAACCAAGATATAGGTAGTGATTACCTGGAGATAATAGATAATCAATGTAGATAGTCAATACTGAATTGATAAATGGCTGCAAAAACCTGGGGAAGTCCATAAAATTAATTGAAATCCAAACAGTCTAGGGCTGAATGGAAAATAAGCCAGAATTTGTGTGTTGGTATAAATGCCATTAGCAACTAGAGAGTGAGGCTTTGTTTGTTTGTTTGTTTGGTTTGAGGTTTAACGTCCCCGTCAACACTGTAAAGGTCATTTTGGAGACGTTGTTTCAAATTTTGTGGGATTTTTTGTTTACCGGACATTGAGATGAAATGACATCTCAAGTCCTAGCTGCCACCCAATGAAATCAAAGGCTTAAATGCACTGGACTGTCTGACTCGCACCACTCTACCATGGCAGGCTTTGTCCTAAGCGGTTTAACAGTACCCATGTCTGGTCAGTTTCAGCTCTGTGTGGAAGCACCATGCAACCAAATCTATTTTTCCATGCCCCAATGGGCATAACATATAACAAAAGGCACATGTGCACCTAAAAGTAATGATGAAAAATCTGGGAGGCGAAAAAACACAAATAAATTATAAAATGCATACACAAATACATTTCCACATTACACCAGCAAATATGTAGTCAATATACTAGTCAATATAGCAGGTGTATAAAGTAACAAATTGAAACAAACCAAAGAAAATATCTTCAAAGTCATACCGGTACATGTAAATAACACAGTGTGTACATACACACAAAACAAATCTAAATCTCTTCACATCAAAAACGTAATAGCCTAAAGCATAACAGAAATCATTTTGCATACCAGCAAAAAGCAATGCAATATGAAATGACCCTTTATGATAAAATCATTTAGCATGATAATAATTTTTATACCAAGTAAGTATTCAGTGGCAGCCAGCAGACCATTAGCTGTATTTCAACTTAAGGCTTTTTTGAATAACATTTAAAGGGTATTATTTAGGCTTATTACATGTAACTATGTCATGTCAAAACATCAACACTTACATGTGTCCTGCTTCAATCAGAAACACAAACTGATGTTCTGAAATAGTTTCATTCCATTTGAACAATAACCGGAGGGTTTTTTTCCTGGATGGACTTCTTCAATTTCTCATTGAGATGGTCAAATGGTACCCAAAGGGAATTGTCGGCTGATTCTCCGGCGAATTGTATGAGATACTCTTTGTTTCCCTTAACCAGTCTCTGACCGAGGACACGTTTAATTTTGTGATATTTGTTTCTTTCAGTGTAAAACCCCTCTTCACTTAATGTACTGTCAACACCAATGTAAACCCCAAACCGGTCAGGAGGTTTACGTGCTCTGGATGACCTGCGAACTGAATGGTTATTTATTGGGTTGTCATCTGGGAGGGCTGACGGCTGCCTGTCATAGGGCTGTTCCCTAATTACCTCAGTGTGCACAGTGCTAGGCATGGCCTCTGTGACCTTTTCAGGTATTACAGTCTCGGCTTTAACAACCTTACTAAGAAAATAGGGAGTTGGGTCTGGTTCCCGAACATAAGCCATTTTCAGGCGGTCACTGTGGACCTCTGACTTATGTATAGTTCCATTATCAGGATTCCGTAACAGAAACATATGAGGACTGATGCAACGGTGAATATTGAATGGTCCTGTAAGCTTGTTCTGTATTTTCTGTCCAACACCAGTTCTTTCAGTCAACAAGAACACATAATCCCCTTCTTTGATATGAAGTGGATCAGTGTCCTTGTTTGCACGCTCGAGCATCTTTTGCTGCGAGGACAATATATTGTTTTCACTTCGCTGCGAATGATGTTCAGTTTGTCTGCATGTTTACGTACGTAGGTGCGCATATCTGGTGGTATTGTATCGAAATCTGGTGGTGTCGGCGGAGACAGAGGAAACTTTGGACGCTGGCCATAAATAATTTCATGTGGCGAGTATTTGCTGCCCGAATGAACAGACTGGTTAATTGAAAATGTGATGCATGGCAAAATGTCTATCCAATTATTCAGTCTGCTATTCATGCACGGTGTCAAACGCTCAGCCATCGTACGATGTACGCGTTCCACTGCACCTAAACATTTATGAACAAATGCAGGACTGAACTCTTGTGGGATGCAGAGTTGTCTGCAAACCTCTGCCATTACTTTTGATACATTCTCAACTCCCCTGTCGCTGAGTAGCGTGTCACAAACACCATATTTTGTGAAAAGTTGTGTAAGCCCAGGTGCAACCGACAAAGTGGCTTTATTTGCAAGTGGAATTGTCACTAATTACTTGCTGAACAGATCTGTCGCAGTTAAAATATATGTATATCCTTGCGGAGTAATGGGCAGATTTCCATATAGGTCAATTTGCCAGACCTGAAATGGCCCGCTTGGTGTTCTATATGCTGTTATCCCAGACTTTGTATGCACTTTTGTTTGTTTTCTCTTTTGACAATCTGGACAAGAACGCACATAATCATCAATAAGCTGACTCATACGAGAGAAGAAGTAATGCTCTTTCACTCTATCTAGTGTGTCTTGAATCCCAGAATGACCTCCCATTGGTGAGTCATGGTATAAACCAAGGACGGTTTTGATCATTATTTCAGGTACCACTAATTGATACTGACTTATATTACTGCTACGCTGTGCTTTCGGTACACGACAATGAAAAAATAAACCGTCAATAAGGCAATAATCAGCTGATTGCAGCAAGAGTTTGCGAGCTCGCATTTGACTTTTTGGAAGTTCCGTGCTTTCTAAATACTGAATGAGGTAACGCAATTCACAATCTTCGCGTTGCAAAGCACTAATTTTATCTGGACTAAAATCAAACGTCTTGAATAAATCAACATTTTCTACTGACCTGTTATTGACATGCGTTTCGTGTGCTGATGACTGACTTTCAGAAAGGGAAGAAGTTGTCAGTTCTGAATCCCTTGACTGACCTTCATGTTTATTTGTTTGAGAGTCGGAATGAATAGTTGCTTGTACAGAAGAGAGTGACACATTATTCCCTTTAACATGGGTAGCTTTGCGTTGTGTGTAATTGGTATTTTGAGAATCACCTGGTGAATATTGCTTATCTTGCTCATTGTCACAGCTGGGTAATTTTCGTGGTGATTGGGGCTCTGTTACAAGTCTAGGAGGTTTTACCGTGCCAGAAACCTTGAGAAATTTTCTCTGAGTTTTCCCACAGGCTGCATATTTTTGTTTGATATTACTACACTTGACCTGTGGAAGGTCAGTATCCCCTTCATAGGCAGAGTCACTATCCAGCTCCATGTGTAGAGATGTGGGAGGGATCAAAACATGATTAACAGACTTCTGCTGATTTGACTGTTCAGCGCCAATAATGTCTTGTAATGTAGACCCATTGGGAAAAGGGATTTTGTAGTCTGGTTCTGGCACATAAGGGAAATAAGGGTCATTTTCATTGGGACTTGACTCTGGGGAGTCCAAAGAATGAAGGGGTTTAGCTCTTGATAAGCTATCGCAAACAACCATAGCTTCTGCAGGTTTATACAAAATCTCAAAATTAAACTCTTGTAATATAGCAAGCCACCTTTCATATATTGCTCCTTTCAAACTCTTTTGGAAAAGAGGTTTCAGTGCCTGGTGATCACACTCAACAAAGAATTTCCTACCTCGCAAATAGGAAGCACAATCTAGAATGCTAGTTACTACACCTAATAACTCAAGCTTTGTGGGTCCGTATGATGTCTGATAGTTAGAAAATGACTTTGACCCAAAGCGGACAACACGGACACTTTCATCCCCACTGTCAGTAGAATGTTTTTGATATAGCATGTGTCCAATACCCTTACTGGAGGTATCAACACCCAAATAAAATGGCAAATCATACTGAGGGAATGCTAAAGCTTCAGAATTAAGCAGCGAAGCCTTAAGAGAGTCAAAGGCAACATTGTGTGCCTCCGTCCAAATAAAGTTCACACCTTTTCTTAGAAGTTGGTACAAACAGTGTGCTTTTGCACTGTATCCAGGTATATACTTTTTAAACCAGTTCATGAGTCCAAGATATCGTTTCAGTTGTTTTGTGTTTGTTGGGACAGGATACTCAGAAACTGCTTTGAGCCGGTCAGAAGGCGGACTGACCCCATGTCGCGAAATCTGGTGACCAAGAAAAATGCAGTGGCTCTGTGCAAATCTGCATTTTTCTGGTGAAAGTTTCAAACCAGCTGCACGGAATCTGTCAAAGACCTCTTGCAAATCGGACAAATGTTGATCAAAAGTTTCCGAGATTATCAATACATCATCCAAGTAGTACAGGGTTGACCGAAAAGAAAGCCCAGAGAGAATCTTGTCCATGAGCATTTGAAAAAACTGTTCGGACTTGTCTTCAAGCCTTGGGGTAGCCTCTGAAATTTGAAGGTGCCAAAACATGTATTGAATGCAGTGTACCTCGACGCGCCACTGGCAATTTTCATCTGGAAAAACCCAGAACTCATGTCGATAGACGAAATGTATTTGGGTGGTCTCTGACTAAATGACTCTGTAAGTTCCTGTACATCAGGAATAGCATATCGAAAGTCTTGTGTCTGGGAATTGAGATAACGAAAGTCAACACAAAAGCGGTACTTAGAAAGACTTGCTTCTCTGGACCCCTTTTTGACTCCCGGCTTCGGTTTATTACGTTTGGAAACCAAAACTATTGGACTTGAGATAGGAATATCGTCCTTCTCACTCACAGGCGTTATAATACCTTGCTGTAATAATTCATCAAGTTGATGACGCAGCACTTCCCTTTTGTCTGGCGACAAACGATACGGTCTTTGATGTTTAGATTGGGCATTGGGAATCAAATGAATTTGGTGTTCTACAACTGAAGTCAGACCAAGAGAAGGATTTTCCTCCGTAACAAACAAGTCATGGTTCAAAACTAAGCAATCATTCAACCAACGGCTCTCATCAGAGGACAACGCCGACACTGTTGAACTATGATGAAAATATGATAAAAATCCCCCCCTGTCTGGATATTCAGTTGCACCAGCAGTAGTATGGCACTGCTCTGATTTTGCATTGATATTTATACATGCATGATTGGTGGCAAGGCTACTGGTATTGGTATTGGAATTTCTAACATTTCCCTGCAGTGTTGAACTTTCATGACCTAACCTACCAGCTGGTATTACATTGAAAGTTTTGTCTATGACCTGAAATGATCCCAGGGGTTTGTTTTTGTGAATGGTAACTGGCTCTGTTGTGGGATTTAATATTTTGAATGGGACCATTTGATCTGAAGATATGATAGATACAGATCTGGCCACAAATAAGCATTTTTTGGAAATATGGGTGATACCCGAGCAAATACCTTCAAGCCCTGGAAACATACATTTTGGCGTTTTACCCCAGATTACTGTTTCAGAATTGGGTTTGATTGTGATCTTTTTCTTGGCACGGACAGTTGTGCTGGTTGTATGAACAGACATTTTATCAAAATTTAATGTGACACCATGAGTTTGCATGTACTCAGTCCCTAAGATCAATGGATGGGATGTACCCTGTAAAACATAAACAGTAAATGATTGCTGCTGACCACTGATTACAGCAGATACCTTTGCAACACAATTAATACTTACTTTTTGATTGTTGGCAAGTACAATAGACTCATTACAGCGATCTACCTGTAGCTTATTTCTGTGACTAGTAGTGTCAAATAATTCTTGTGACATCAAATTTATTGAACTACCTGTATCGAGTAAAGCGGAAATTTGTTTTGATGAAAATGTTAAGGTAAACACATGAAACCAGACTCACTTTGATAGTCACTGACTATAGAATTAGAAACAGTACATTTAATGTCACTCACACTTTCCTGTTGCTTTCGTTCCGGTGGCCTCGATCTGGCGCGTTGATTGTCTATTGTTGCTCGCCCAAGGGACCGCGCCTTGTGTTGCTGGAGTTTCCCGAAATAGCACTTTGATTGTTCAAAAACAGTTTGCACTGTGTCGCAGCATGACCACGCTGCAAACACAACTGACACATAGAGTTCGGGTCTGCCGGTCCTGATATAAGGTTGCACCGCCTTCTTATGTGCCCTGTGCACGAACAGTTATAACACACACGAACACTATTTGCACTCGTAGTATTCCGTCCAGTGTTATATGACGAATCCTGTTTGTCCTGCTTTTGTGACACCAAAAGTCGCTCAATTGTCTCCCCCAATTTATTCACCGTGCGTTCCAGTGAAGTTATTCTATAATCTGCACGTGCAGCGGCTGCCACACTAGCTGTTGGGGTATGTCCATTGCTTGTGAGCCCAGGAGAGAAGTGGTACCCAAATGCTGCCCCCATCTTGGCGGATGTCAGAGCTGCTTGAACGTCCGACGGGTTCCCAGCCCTAACAAAGAAGGCTAACTGATCTGGAAGGCCCTGAATGAACTTCAGTAGAATTTCCTGTTCAGATTTATGTATTTTATTTCCTTTTTCTATTACTTTACTGAAATAGTCCTCGATTTGATGGTGTGGTAGTAGCTTGAGATTATTAAACTGTTCGGTCTCAACCAGGAGTACAGGTGGGTTATTAACGACACAGAATTTTAATTCAAAGGCATCCTTTAGTGTTTCCCAGTCACCTTTCTCATCCTCATCGAGGCAGCAGAACCAAGTCTGTGCCGGACCCTGTAAATGGAGCTGGAAAGCCGCTACTTTCCGGCTGTCTGTGTCCGTTATTCTTGAGAAGGTACAATAAGCAGAAAAGTCTGACAAGAACTGATCAGGATCCTCTGATGGATATCCAGAAAATTTCCTTAAGGTTATTCTACCTGTGTCCATCACTGTGTCACCTCTAGATGGAATTCCACACGCCTGGTCAGGATTTACTGCTCCTAAGTTCAACCTTTCATTGTCACTTGACATCACTGGGTTCCGTGAAAATGATCACATTTTTGTTAAAAATCCAGTTTAGATTCTCCACCATGTAGTATTTATGTACCCTTTTTGTTCTTCTTGGGAATTATTATAATAAATAACGACAATTCAAATCAGTTCTTTTATTTCACAAGTTCCTTTTTAATTTCTTCTACACATTATATAATATGATGGTACATAATTTCAAATATGATTTCCAATAACTGTTAATTTTCCATTTTACAGTTTTAGAATAATTTAGGATGGCAAAGGTCTAAAAACATGTTATCAAAGAGGCCGAAAGAATTAAACTGAAGTTTCTCTCCAATCCAGCCTAACATGTGGAACCACGCTTCTGTCACAATATTTCTCACACTGACCAACCAATTAGAAATTTGTTAATGTGTTTCTATGGTCGGATAAGGTAGCAGTACTGTTTACCATGGCGTGGGAATGTTTATATTAACTTCAACTTGAACTACTGCAGACTTTCAAAGGAAATATATGTTAATATATCACAGTAGTTCGAGCCACTGAGGGAGATTGCCAGGAGGTATACGATATACTTTTGGATATCTTTTCGGTGTTTCATAACGAAAATGTATGCCGTGTGTACTCATTAGAATCGCCTCATCGAGGCGATTCTAATGATTACACACAGCATACATTTGCAAGATAAAATACGAAAATCTTCTAAACTATCACCCACTTTTTCTTATATCGAGGATTTTCATAGGGATTCAAGAACAGGTTCGACTCAGCCATAGTAAACAAGCCATCGGTGTTCGAGTCATCGAAGTTCTACTGTATATGTTTTCGAGCAGTAATAAGACAATCACATAAGCTGAGTCTCGTAGTGACCCCCACCGCGCAGACTGATCAGCAGCTTGTGTGTGTGTGTGTGTGTGTGTGTGTGTGTGTGTGTGTGTGTGTGTGTGTGTGAAATATCTTTTCAGATTTGAGTTATTTGAGTGTTGCCCATTACATATTTCACCGGCCCCCGCCCATCGGGGCTTGAAGAAATAGATAGGCTGCATGATGCTTCCACGCAGAGCTGAATCCGACCCGCCCACGAGTACTGGTATACAGCTTAGAGGCTCTAAGCCTGCCCAGGCAAAGCGGTGCGAATCGGATCCGTCCATGTTTGGTTAACACTATTGGTTTCATTGGGTGGCAGGGCTTGAGATGTCATTTCATCTCAATGTCGGGTAAAACAACGTCTCCAAAATGACCTTTACAGTGTTGACGGGGACGTTAAACCTCAAATCAAACAAACAAATTACATATTCCACAGATCAATATTTCTCAATGGCGGATATCTCGAGTAGGGGTCCGTCTAATGGGTCATCAAAGAGAAGTTCCTGTTTGAAAGTCAGAACGATCATCCACGCTACCGATAATACTGCTGAATACAAAAGTCACATAATAATACATTTGCCAAGAACAGACACTATCTTCAAGAGCTGAAATAGCATTTTAAAGACCAATCATGTTTTGGTAATTGATAAGAGTACAAATGTATATCTCAACAATGTCAAATTAGTTTGACGCGAAAAAGCTTTTAGAATGCAATCAGCAATACGGCTGTCTGGAAAATGCAACCAAAATTCTGATCTGTCATGAATGTTAGCCTTCGAAATCTCTGATCTGTGTTGTTTGACAGCCAAGTAAACAATAATCTGTAGTCAGAGACAGCATTTTTCTTGACACCGGAGCTTGGTTTGTTTATTTAACCGGGCTGTGTGGTCTAATTTGGCAGAATTGCTGCTATTGAGTGAACAAGTGGATGTAATATACCTTTAGGCTCTTCAGACGGATAGATGAAGCCGCATGCGATTTTGTTTAAACATATTTTTTCAACGAGCTGGGCTTGAAATACAGCCTCTAGTATCTTCTCCATTAGCAGCAAAAGTCAACATATTGCCTTCTCGATTTATACAAGAAAAAAACCTTCACCCCCACCCCCCTTTCTTGGTCAACTTTAATTTGATCTATCTTCGAGGCAGTAATCTGTCTTCTATGCGGCCGGTTGTACGGTGTAAATACTATATATCATTTTTCGTAGTGTTTATGTATTACTGAATTTATTAAACGAGTTGAGGAAAAGGGATAAAATGTGATGCTTTGTCGAGTCTTTTAATGTCTTTTCCTCAACGAGTTTGATAAATTTAATAATACATTAGCACGAATGCAAGATTCTATTTATCATATTAAGTTTAAACGCATTTTATTCAAGTTAAACGCGACGTCTTTGAGGACGCCGTGCGTGTAACGTTACGGGGCGTATCTAACTAATTTACATATTTAATCCACTAGTGGATTACCAAATTTATTACATGGCGTTATTACGTTCTCGGCGCGACATCGTACGTGAAACGTTACAGGGCATATATAACTAATTTGCATATTTAATCAACTAGTGCATTCCCAAATTAATTACATAGAGAGGATATTTACTTTTTTGAGGCGGATATCAAAAGTATTTCATCGAGTATGTTGAAAACATCCAAATTTTCACGAGTGCGAAGCACGAGTGAAAATTCGGATGTTTTCAACACATGAGTTGAAATATTTTGGTATCCACCGAAAAGAGTATTTTTTTTTATTATTATTATTTTTATAATTTAATGCGGATATTTACGGTAACTGATCAATCGTATCGTACGTCATAACATTGACCTGGCTATGGCGCCACAACTGTCAGTTTCAAAACATAAACAGATCACCATTTTGAATACAGCATTTTCACAGTTCAAAGAGTGCTTTTCAAGGTATTTTACAGAATTATTTTGTTGATAACATATGAATTTTGGCGAGAAAATGTAGTCCGGACTGTTACTGTGAAAATAACAAGCTCATGTTATTTTTCACACTATGAAAATATCATTTTTGAAAGTTGATTTTTTAAATCAAGTTTCTTTGTCATTACATTTCTACTTCCGGTACTGGACCGCGTTGCTCCACTTCCGCTGTTCGTTCGCTGCATAAAATAGTCCAAATGAACTCTTGAAAATTAATTTTGCAGGCCGGCTCCGCATGGAATGTCTTTCAAAATATTTTAGTTTTCGAGACTTTATACGGATAGAATATAAATTGGCACAGAAAGACGAATTCTTAAAAGAAAACAGTACTCTGGAACTATTTTCCTACGCGCTTTTCGGTGATATTTATGAGGGAGTTCGACCATCTTCCAGACCATGTTAGCGGAAGTCAAATTGTGCACGTTCTTCCCATGATTTCCATGTTTTTTCACCGGTGTGATCGAACGACGTCTGGTAGATGTTTGGTTGACTAGTACACAGACCCTCTATTTCTTGAATAGAAGCAGTCAATTCCTGGACATTAGTGTTCGCACCTTTCGCCGACATTTTTGTTACGTATGGTGTGACGTATCTACCAGAGTAACCCACGCTTTAGTTTGGTTCGACCAGAGTGACGTCACGACACTTCCGCCATGCTACCAGACCGCTACCAGACTGAGTTCGATCACACTTTGGTTAACCAGTGGTTAACCAGCGTTAACCACGGTTCGTGATCGAACTACCTCTATGTTTTACTCTTTCATCCCTGAGTTTCTAAACAGGACCTTCTCGCTTTAAATATATTCTTATAGAAAAGGATTTCTGATTAGTTCACTGACAGGATGGCAAACAGTGTACATGTAGATTCTGGCGAGACGTTCTAGCTACGTGTCGTCTTATCAGGATCTTCAAGGTTTGCATAGATACAGTGCATTTCTACCTCGGCGTCTGCACCGGTCCACAGGGTTAAAAGAGTTAGCTTATCACAACCCTTTACTAACCTACAATTCGCCTGCTTTCGAGAGCTCTTATATTACAAAACACGTGTTCCGTACTTTAGCAAATATGAAGACACCGTTCAGAAGCAACATTCTGTGGCATCTAATCTATCTTAACTGTTTCCAAATGTCACAGTATTGAAACAATTGACATTTATGGGTCAATGTTTATAGGACCCCGTACAGGTGGGAATAAACGTATTTTAATTCACCTTGGGTAAACGCGGCGTCTGACCAGTTATAATGTCTAAATCAAATGGATTAACAAGAGCACCGCATGCGGGTGCCAACGCTCGTCTGCAGTTTCTTTTAGAAAACCAAAGTTCTAAGTCAAACAAGAGCAATCAAATTGCAAGATGGAGTTATAAAACTTGTAGGGAATGTAGCTCTTGTGATGGTGAGTATGTGTATGAAGTTTCATGAAGGTAGGCCAAATACTTTTGGAAATATGGTCAAGGTTAAGGTTTTCGGTTAAATTTTCGAAAAATAGGTCAAAGTTCAAAGGTCAAGGTCACAGATCAAAAAGTGTGGTATCACTGAAAAGGTCTTGTCCCAAGGAACATTCATGTGAAGTTTGAAGGCTCTGTTGTGAATAGTATTAAAATGAGAGCAAAAAATGTGTTTCAGAAAAAAATTGGAAAAGGGGAGATAATTCAGCCAAAATCAACAATGTTGTTATGGTCCTTGGTCAAAATGTAGCTCTTGTGATTATGAGTGTGTGTATGAAGTTTCATGAGGCTAGGTCTAATACTTTTTAAGTTATAGCCAAGGTTAAGTTTTTTTTGGAACGACGACGCCAGACGACAACGACAACGCAGACGCCGGAGTGATGACAATAGCTCGAAAGTTTTTTTTCAAAAAACAGACGAGCTAAAAATGATCTTTTTTGTCAAGCTATTCTCCTTTTTATGTCCCGTCGCCCGAAGGAACATAGCTCCAAGCGGCTGCACAACGTATGTGCATCGTCGTATCAATGCGACGTTGATGCGACGTTGCTAAGACATCATGTGCCCGCTAGGAGAACTTCTCTGTAAGATTTTTAGCAGACATACTGAGCTAATTTAGGTTGGACCATGAAAAAATTGGCAGGCACGTTTTTCTTTCTTTCTTCCGTATTTTCTTCGCGGGGGTAGTTGAGTGAGGCAATGGCGATGTGTATCTTGTGTTACTGGGGAGTCCAGCTGATATTGACTTACAGTTTGGCAACACCTGCTGTCCTTGCAGCAGGTAACGGTAGAGTGAGGGAGTGTTGATATTTCTTCTGTTTCTACACTTCCATTCATTTTCCTCTTTCTCCTCTGTCCCGCACTTTCATCTTCTCTACAACGGCCCTGCCCTTCGGGGCTTGAAGAAATATATGGGCTGCATGATGCTTCCACGCAGAGCTGAAACCGACCCGCACACGAGTACTGGTAAACTGCTTAGAGGATCTAAGCCTGCCCAGCGGCAAAGCGGTGCGAGTCGGCCCGTCCATGCTTATGAACCCTATTGGTTTCATTGGGCGGCAGGGCTTGAGAAGTCATTTCATCTCAATGTCAGGTAAAAGTCCCACAAATTGGAAGCAACGTCTCCAAAATGACCTTTACAGTGTGGACGGGAACGTAAAACCTCAAATCAAACAAACAAACAAATCATCTCCTCTACTATCTCTTCTATCTCTTTTCCCCAAAATGATCCACTAGGGTTGACCTGTCGTTAAACTCTAAACAATCGATGAATCATTTTTTCTTTGTCGAATTTTTTAACCCACTTGGACCTTGTCAAATCAGAACCTACTGGTGACACGTCAAATGTCATTCATACACCTGGACCTGTGATATGGGAAGTTAGTCTCTATATTTTTTTTTCAACAAAATATCTAGATAACTGCTTGATCTATGACTAACATTGTTATATAATAATTATTCCTCATAAATCAACTTTCCTCAGTACTTTCAGTACTTTGATTATTTGTTTCCAATATGCATAGATTTCACTGCAGAGTATATAATAAATACATTCTGGACGTCATATGATAAAAAGAATTAATCCCATTTATAACAAACCGTGTTCAGATTCCTGCATCACGAAAACACGCTTATATAAGTTTGACCCCCTTGAACCCCATTTTGATATAGTAAAACAGGGGTTTACAAGGGTAAACCTCATTTTTCTAATTTCTGTTCTAAAATATAAATTGTGGGTACTCGTTAGAACCGCCTCGATGAGGCGGTTTTAACGTGTACCAACAATCAATATTTTGAGCCTCGATGAGGCGGTTCTAACGTGTACCCACAATCTATATTTTGAGCAGAAATAAGAAAAATATCAAAATTTGTCATCTTAAAATTTCCTTTTTTTCCGGCCATAAAATTTACAATGTATTGTATAGGCGTGTTTTCGTAATGCATCTCATTGTAACATACCAGCTTAATCATAAAATATGTTACGTCTCTCTTTTTCTTACAAAGCAGCTCATGAGAAAATGATGCTTTTCGCAAATTCTGGCATCAAAGGCCCTTGCCATCACACTAACAAGTCCGTGAAATGAACACCCCTTACACCCCACTTTATATAGAGAAAACAGGGGTTTACGGGGGTATACATTATTTTCTTTGTTTCTGCTCCTAGACATAGGTTGTGGGTACTCGTTAGAACCGCCTCGATGAGGCGGTTCTAACGAGCCCCCACAACCTATGTTTTGAGTATTTATAAGGATAATATCACAGATTTTCATCAGAAAATTGCCCGTTTTGGAGATTTTAAAAGTTGCACTATGACGCACGGGTGTGTTATCGTAATGGCGCGCAAATTAGTCGTTGCAGAAAGACGTAAGGGAGCTTCATACAATAGCTCGCGTCTAGTCTAGCCGTATAGACGCGCAATTAAGGTGACTGGGAACACCTGGCAGATTTTTTTCCGACATTTTTCAAAGGGTGACAACTTTCGGGACAACTGTACGCTTTTCTGTAAGCCATGCCCCGCTGAAAAGGGGGTCTTCTCTTAAAGGAAAGAAATTGCTTAAAGGGTTGACCCCTATTGACTTGGGAGACAAAAATACTTTTGCAGGAGTTGGTCTTCCCGGAAGGTGTTCCCATTTCCCTTAAATCCGTGCGAGGAACACCCCGGTAACTCCCAGTTTTTATAGTGAAAAGTGAGGTTTACTCGGATATACATTGTTTTGCCTTATTTTGCACAAAAACATGTTATGGGTACTCGTTTTAACCAAAGCATATGTTATGGGTACTCATTAGAACCATATCAATGAGGCGTTTGTAACGGGTACCACAATCTTTGTTTGAAATAGATGTGGTAAAAAAGGAAAACAAACAAAAATGCGACGAATCTATGCTATGAAAGATGAAAATGTCATCGTAATGAATCAGCCTGATTCTGAGACGCACAGGGCCCTTTTCACACGTGATTACACATATCTAGCTTTTTATCTTTGACAGTTTCTTGGCCAGCCACTGTATAATTAGTATTTGCTACTTGACACTGGCATGCAGATCCGCATACTGCTACATTTGCGCAAGCATGCAGTCAATTAAAAGATGGAAAACTATCTTAATGTTTAAGATTTCGCGCCTCCATAGCATAGTGCATAAGAACGCTGACACTTAATCGTTAGGTTCATGTGGTTCGAGCCTCGCTCGGGTCACGTGTGCCGAGACGCCATATTTAACAACGGAGGGTTAGGGGTTTTTTCTCCGGGTACTCCGATTTTCGCCTTCCTCTGACGATCGGCTCGATATAAGTGTAATAATCTTGAAAAGGCCGTCAAACCGAAACCAAAAAAAAAAAAATGTTTAAGATTGAAAATGTATCTTACCGAGTAGTTCTTCGTGTATTCGTCACTACTTGCGATAATGAAACATTCTGAAAAAGGCCCGCGGTTGCAAGAACCACAGCACAAAACTGAACATTATGGAATGAACAAGATTTAAGCCTTATTTTGAGCCTGTCATCACGGTAGCAAGTCCGTGAAATGAAGACTAAACTCCACTTAAAAGTGGGGGTTATGGGGGTATACATGATCTGCCCCACTTTTGCCCAAAACATAGATTGTGGGTTGAGGCGGTTCTAACGAGCACCCACAATCTATGTAGAAAGCAGAAATAAGAAAGATATTATCATTTTTACCTGAAATTTCATTTCTGACACCATGTTGGACGCCAACATGTTGGACGGACATGTTTTCCTAATTATGTTTTCGCGCTCTATTTACACCTATCTATTTACTCGTATTTACACGTATCTCTTTTGGACGTATCGAGTAACAGAGTGTACCAGGACCGGTAAGTACCGGACTTTTGTATTAGAGGGAGGGTAACCAACCAAGCAGAGAAGCCGCCACAGGCAGCTGGATTTCTCGATAAAGCAGAAGAACCCATTATCTTTGAAGGTATGTCAAGCTGCATGTTCTAAAATTTTATTTACTTTTAAATAGTTCTCTAGCACTATATAAACCATACAGTCACGGGTGGAAATCAGGGGAACTACCTCGAAATTGCGTTAACGCGAATTTGTTCCCACGCCACATCCGGGTCCTCTAAAGGTAGTGAGCACGTCAAGTTGTTGGCATACAAGGGTAGGTACTTCGCTCTTTTTAGTATGTTTAAAAAAGAATGAGCTAATGAATCAGAATTCCGGCAATGCTATTCCACGTAAATATGATTTAATTACACATACAGGCCGAACAAACCATTAAATAGTGTACAATATGGACAGGGCGACCCGCATAAAGTCGACCGTGATTCTGCATTGTCTCGGTTAGTTGACAGCACACACAGATTTTGCAGCATATTTTCAGTTTTCCAAGGGTATTAAAGGTTTCGACGCTAAGCCCGATAAAATTGGCTACAATATATCATTGTGGTGAACAATTAAGTCGCGTTGCTCACAGACTATCGGGGTAGCTGTAACACCATCGGTGTAGTTCCCACGAGCTCATTTTTGGTTTTGGTTTTACGGCCTTTTCAAGATTATTTCACTTATTTCGAGCCGATCGTAAATCAGAGGTTTCCACGGAGAAACAACATTCTTGTTCCTTATGATAGCCGGCCTCGGTAGCTCATTCGGATGCGCGTCTGACTGGTGATCAGGAGGACGCTGGTTCGATACCTGCCGGGGTCGGCAACATTCTTTCGTGGAGATTGGTCCTGAAATCTTTTCTACGGTCATTCTCTCCCTTCCGCTGATTCAAGAAAGGCAGTTGTCTGTTTCTGGCGAAAGAATGTGCACTGTACTCATTAACCGCTAGCGTATAAGCCTGCCCAGGAAAGTGTGGATAGGCAAACTCACCGGCTCTAAAATGACATAAAATAGTGTTGACAGGGCTGTTAAACTCCAATACAAACAAACAAAATGTTTCTTATGACAATACGCATTCAGTCACATCAACTTGGGGGTCCCCGTAGGGCCGTAGGGGCCATTTCTCACACACACTTTATAAAAAAAGGCCTCATATCTCAGAAGCCGTCGAGATCCCCACCCTAAACCATAAATAATTTAACTTTATGATAAGGCACATTCAGTGACAACAACTTTGGGCTTTCCTTGGTTCTGCCGAAGCTATGCCCCAAGCCTTTTCTGGTTGAAAGGCCTTATATCTCAGAAAACTTACAGATCCCAACCCTAAACCATATATATTCTTGTTCCTTATGATAAGACGCTTTCAGTGATACCAACCAGGGCTTCATTTTTTTCCATGACCAATCCCTCCACATAATAAAGGGCTTTATATTTCAGGTATGGAGTCTACAGGGTGGGAGACTTTATAACCTGTAGATTATAATCATAAAACACATGGCCACCAGTGGGTAGTGTCCAGCTGAGCTCTGGTGAGCGTGGTGTCCCATGGGCCTATGTTAAAAGTACCATTGAAACAAATGAACATCCAACAGGTTTGATAAAAACTTCAATGTCTCTCCTTTAATTTGATATAAATTATTAAACTACACATAGAAATAGCGGAGAAAATGTCAAATGAAGATGACCACTGCTCTAAGGCGTGGTCTATCCTCAACCGATATACTAGTAACGGCATATTGATTTACATCACGTGAGCAAGTCCGCGAAATGATCACCACCCCCCAGACCCCACTCTATATAGAAAAAAAAACTGGGGTTTACGGGGGTATACATTATTTTTCTTAGTTCTGCCCCAAGACATAGGTTGTGGGTACTCGTGAGAACCGCCTCAACCTATGTTTGCAGTATTATAAGAAAAATATCGTTGATTTTCATCAGAAAAGTAGCCATTTGGAGATGTGAAAAATGCACTATGACCCACGGATGTGTTATCGTAATGTCACGGCGTTTCACCAAAATTCAGTGAATTTCCTATATTAACCCTTATCTTGCTGAATATTCATTTAAGCCACACCCATTTCTGTCTATCAACCAATCAAATTACTTGATGTAATTTATTGCTACAAATTCATTAACTGAATGCCAAACAGTGTAGATCCTGATCAGATGGCTTCTTCAGAAGCCATCTGATCTGGATCTACACTGTTTGCAAACATAGGGGTTCTCGTGAACAGCAAGGTAAGGGTCAAGATCACTATTGTGAGCCCAATCACGGTTGATAACTTTACTTCCCTCTTTATTTGCACTCCGGTGCATGGGTCAGGCCTCAGAATTCTATGACGGTTCCAGCGCGGTGGAACAAAAACCCAAATTCACGTTAATTACCTAAATCAACCTAATTTTTACCCAAATCCGTCTATATCCGGCCGATTAAAAGTCATTTTGGGTGTTTTAATGGTTATAGGACAGAATATTTTTATCAGTACCCAAAAAAGCAACTTAACAATTACGTTTACTCAGAACGTCATTGCAGAATTCATGCAAATAACTGCAATAGTCTTTGACCCCAGCAGATTTTTTTTATTATTTTTTTTTAAGATTCGGCTTATTTTAACTCCAAAGTATCTGTTCTAAATTTGAAAATTTGATAAATATTGATACAGGTCTGTCACAAAGGAGTCCCTATGGTATCATGTAAACGTTAAAGGCATTTATTCTGAAACAGTAGGACACACCGTGTGTTCATAATTGTTTTATTGCCCCCTGTGATATACTGTCTATAGCAGATCAAAGGCAGCCCTTAATAGGGTGATTAGTAGCGCTTGTTGAATCCCCTGATTGAGGCACTTATGGGGAAAATAAAAAATGAACACACCAGTCAACAGTTAGTAAATTATTGATTTTCCCCAAGGAGGCCCCTTACCTGTTGAAAACAGAGGACTTCTCTTTTGTCAGCACTGAGGACTACATAATATTATGTAATGAAATGATAGTCCTCAATAATCATGAATAAATGCCTTTAAGTAAAACTTAAATGACATATGATAGGCCAGATATAGGTGGATTTTGGTAAATATCTGGTGGATTTGGGTAATTTAGATGGATTTGGGTTTTTCGTTCCAAACGTTCCAGCGTAAAGGCTTTCAAAGAATTAAAATTTAATTGAAAAAAAAGCGAGATCGTTTAACCAATGAGAGGTCAAGATTATGTCAAGTAAACGATATGTATTGTTTTAAATTCCACTCTTCTTTTTCAGAGTGGAAAATAAAAATTTTGTTTTCTGTTCCATTCTAATTTAATTGTTTTAAATTCCACTCTATTTTTCAGAGTGGAAAAGAAAACTTTTGGTTTCTCATGAGTGTTCCATTCTAATTTTATTGTTTTAAATTCCACTCCACTTTTTCAGAGTGGAAAAGAAAACAAGAACTATAGCCATTTAAACGGCATATTATATCGTCTAAACGACATATTTCTTGTTTTCTTTTCCACTCTAATTAATTATTTTATTGTTTTAATTTCTGTTCTGCTAGAAACGGGAAAAGCATCACGATAACACGTCTGTGAAAGGAAGACCCCCACCCCTAAACCCCACTTTATGTAGAGAAAAGTGGGGTTTACGGGGGTATACATTATTTGTCTTATTTTTGCTCAAAAACATAGATTGTGGGTACTCGTGAGAAACGCCTCATTGAGCAAAGCAGAAATGATTAAGTTGTAATCATTTTTACCCAAAATGTGTTTTTTCTGACACCATGTTGGACGCCATTATTTCGCACGGACATGTTTTCCTAATGAAATGTCCCTTCCCGGGTTCCGTTTGCAGCAGAAATAAGAATTTTACCTCAGATTTCAACGGGAACATATCATTTTTGTGCCATGAAAGAAGAATGTCCTATCCCTATCTTTATTTAAACAAAGGTTGTGGGTGCGCGTAACGAGCATCCATAACCTTCACATTGAAGCAGGTTGTGGGTGCACGTGACGAGCATCCATAACTTACACAATAAAGCAGAAATAAATTAAAACATATGCACCCCTTTTAATCCGTTTCCTCTTTTTATATATGACATATTAGTGTTTATTACGTGATCTGAGAAACAGTCTTGTTAACGTATTTCAAGCTTGCCGAAAAATGTATGCAGTACGTACGAGTTCATTGACACCAAACACGTTCCAATTTCTAGCATAGGTAATCATCAAAGTGTTCATTAGAAAGGCATTTTGAGAAGTTAATTAGGAACCTCGCATACTTATTTCGTTATTGTGTAATCAACAGCACACTACAAAAACACTAAAACTTCTAAAGAATTTACTGCTGTTCCATTTCGCAAACACGCCTATACAAATACATTGTCACCTTTATCGCCGAAAAAATGAAAATTTTATGATGAAAAATTGTGATATTTTTCTTATTTCTGCTCAAAATATAGACTGTGGGTACTCGTTAGAACCGCCTCATCGAGGCGGTTCTAACGAGTACCCACAATCTATATTTTAGAGCAGAAATAAGAAAAATAAGGTATACCCCTGTAAACCCCAGTTTTACAATATAAAAGTGGGGTTCAAGGGGGTCAAAATTATATAGGCGTGTTATCGTGATGTTGTGTGAAACGACTGTAGATATGAGGTTTTTCGTCCCCGTCAACACTGTATAGGTCATTTTGGAGACGTTGCTTCCAATTTTGTGGGACGTTTACCCGACATTGAGATGAAATGACATCTCAAGCCCTGTCGCCCAATGAAACCAATAGGGTTTATAAGTCTGGACGGACCGACTCGCACCGCTTTTCCTGGGCAGGCTTAGATTCTCTACTCTAAGCGATTTACCAGTACTTGTGTGCAGTCGCGCGGTTTCAGCTCTGCGTGGAAGCGTCATGCAGCCCATCTATTTCTTCAAGCCCCGATGGTCGGGGGCCATAAACGACTGTAGAAAAACAGACAAAGGTTAACTGAGTCGCTCGCGGTGCTGTGATGGTTGTCTTTACCAAAACAGGCCTATACAAATACATTGTTATTTTTATCTCCGAACAAAAAAAAAAACAAAACAAAAAAAAAAAAACACGAAAATTTATGATGAAAAATTGTGATAGTTTCTTAATTCTGCTCAAAATAGAGATTGTGGGTACTCGTTATCTTATAGGACTAGATTTTTTTCTAACACTTACAACATATAAAATTGAAAAATCTGATAAAATCGACATCTGGAACTAATGGGTGGAAGAAGAAACAGTTTTAGTTCATGTTTGTGACATTTTGCAAGCCACCGACTCAGCAGTGCTGTTTATTTACATATATATGCAGTGGTTTTTAGATGACGTTTTATTTACTGTATATTTGTTTCTGTTAGACTGCAAAGGAGCGAAGGCGTGCTAAATGCTTGTTGCCTATTTACAAGCTTCAGCATCAGTTTCGATTACT
The DNA here is from genome assembly GCA_963580285.1 of Lucinisca nassula. NCBI lineage: Eukaryota > Metazoa > Mollusca > Bivalvia > Lucinida > Lucinidae > Lucinisca > Lucinisca nassula. Next base: position 74,334 of record CAUZLF010000026.1, read on the forward strand.
CCATCTGTCAAGAATTTTGGCTATCTTCCCGACTATTCTGTGCTGCCTTTTTATACAGGTATATAGCCAGCAATGCTTAATCAGCTTTCTACAGAAGCACAGTAAACGTTGCCTCGTCAAGTCTTGTATTACAGAACGATTTAATAACATTCCCATTCAAACATGGATAACTGGAGTTTAGTCCCTACTAATTTTAAGGACTTCGGGTTCTTTGACCGTCAGAGGTCGTTATTTTCGGACTGGGTAAAAGAGTTCGATGATGATTGGAAGAAGATGGACTTTGAGTCATCGAGGAGGAAATTCGACCTGGAAGTTGAAAGAATAAAGAAAGACATGTTCAAACTGGACACCGGCTCACATATGTTACAGGTCGAACAACCGTTTGTCACAGATCCGACCGGGAGTAAGAAATTGGCGTTACGCTTTGACGTCGCCGGTTTTAAACCACAAGAAATTCAAGTAAAAACCATGGATAAGAGGTTATGTGTTCATGCGAAACACACAGAGGAGTCCCCAGGCAGAAAGGTCTACAAGTGAGTACATAGACGCAATTTTAAATGTCCATATTATGCATGTGACAGAAATACTCGGGCGCTGCGCTTATTATGCAAAATTAAGATAATACACTCGTGTGCTAATATCTTCAGAACTAGCATTTTTCGGATGAAAATGTTTGTCAGTTTTCTTCTTTATAGTCCAAACTAAGTTTCTGTATGCTCGTTAGAACCGCCTCATTGGGCGGTTCTAACGATTACAGACAATCTATGTTTTTGAGCTAGTAATATGAACACCCCTGTTAACCCCAGCCAGTGCTTTGATCAGGTGATCGTGGGTACGGTGAATTATAACCGCATACGCATGTCCAAATGCGCATATGCCAAGCTGTTAAGAACTGAAAATGGCTGAACAATCCAATATTTACGAGTATGTATACAATACAGTTCACGAGAATAGTGCCGACAAATCAGTGGTTTTTGCAGGAATGTAAAAGCATAATAGAATAAAATATAGAGTAGAGTAGACTAGAGTAGAGCATAAAAGGCCATATAAAGTGGATTGGAGTAAAATTTCAATTTAAATGACTACTCCTCCTAAACCCTTGGGCCAATTACATTTAAACCTCACAGGAATGTTACCTAGGTGGCTATCTACCAAAGTAGCTAAATTCGTCCCGCCCCGATGAACAAGATGGCCACCAGAGCTAAAAATAGAAAACGCTTTAAACGACTACTCCTCCAATACCCCTATACCAATTTCACTCAAACTGCATAGAAATGTTACTTACGTAACCCTCTACCAAAATAACAAAAGTCTTTCCGCGCAGACGAACAAGATTACCACCAGAGCAAAAAATAGAGAAACGTATTTAAACGACTACTCCTCCCTAACCCCTGGGCCAAATTCATTCACACTTCATAGGACTATTGTTCAGATGATCCTCTACCAAAATAGCTAAAATCGTTCTGCTCCGATGAACAATATGGCCGACAGAGCTAAAAATTGAAAAACATCAACACTTTCCTTAACCATTTAGTACCGGAAACCCCAAAACGTGTACCTTGGCAAACAGTGCAGGCCCAGATGAGACGCCACAGAACGCGGCGTCTCATTAGGGCAAACACTATTTGCAGAAAGTTTAGCAATTTTCCAAACCAATTTTGAAGATACTACAACCTGTCACCCCTAAATTTAGAGATGGACTCCGGCTATATATAAGGAGGAAGATTCCATTTGGTACAAAAGGGGTTAAAACGCTAACTCCTCCATAACCCTTGAGCTAATTTCAGATAACTTCATAGGATGCCCAGGTAGCTGTCTACCAAAAATAGCTAAAATCTTTCCGCTCTGATGAACGGAATGTTGCTTAGGTCAAAATAGCTAAAATCATTCCGCTCCAATGAACAAGATGGCCACCGGAGCTAAAATAGAAAAACATCAACAAATTGCTTAAAATGCTTACTCCTCCTAAACCCATGGGCCAATTTCAGGTAAACTTCACAGGAATATTGCCCGGGTGACTGTCTATCAAAATAGCTAAAATCGTTCCACTCTGGTGAACAATATGGCCTCCAGAGCTATAAAATAGAAACGTCTTTTTTTAACGACTACTTCTCCCATACCCCTCGGCCAATTTCATTCAAACTTCACATGAATGTTGCTTAGGTGACCCTCTACCAAAATAGCTAAAATCTTTCCACTCCCATGAACTAGATGGCCACCATAGCTAGGAAAAGAAAAAATCTTTAAATGATTACTCCACCTAAACCCCTGGGCCAATATCATTTAAACTTCATAAGAATGTTGCTTAGATGACTCTCTAACAAACTAGCTAAAACTATTTCGCTCCAAGGAGAAAAATGGCCACCAGAGCTAAAATTAGAAAACCGTCAACAATTTGCATAAAATGCTAACTCCTCCAGAACCCTTTGGCAAATTTAGCTATATAACTTCACAGGAATATTGCCTAGGTGACTGCCTACCAAGATAGCTAAAATGGTTTCGCTCTGATGAATGGAATGGCCGCCACTTCTAAAAATAGAAAAAAAAACATTTAAAAGACAACTGCTTCTATCCTACTGGAAAAATTTCATTCAAACTTCATAGGTATGTTGCATAGGTAACCCTCTACCAAAACAGCTAAAACAGTTTCGCTCCGATGAGAAAAATGCCCGGCAGAACTAGAAATAGAAAAATGCTGGCAATTTGCTTTAAATGCAAACTCCACCTGAACCCTTGGGTCAGTTTGATTCAATATTCACAGGAATGTAGCCTATAAAGCCTACTTCCAAAATAGCAAAACAATATTGGATCTGATGTGAAAGATGGCCTACATAGCTAAACATATAAACATTTAAAAACAACAACTCTACCTATATAGTCCTGGGCCAATTTCATTCAAACTTTATAGGAATGTTGCTGAGGTGACACTCTATCAAAAGAGCTAAAACTGTTCTTCTCCAATGAAAACAATGGCTGTCAGTTATCCACATGACCTCCTGAAGCTATGCGACATCTTGAAATCAGGTGAGCGATCTAGGGCCAAGATGGCCCTCTTGGCCCTCTTGTTTAACTAAGGAATGCTCTTACATGCCGGATTGCGTGATCTGTGTCTTCATTTCGAAAACACGCCTATATAATTTTGACCCCCTTGAACCCACCTTTTATAAATTTAAACTGGGGTTTCCGGGGGTATACCTTATTTTTCTTATATCTGCTCTAAAATATAGACTGTGGGTACTCGTTAGAACCGCCTCGGTGAGGCGGTTCTAACGAGTACCCACAATCAATATTTTGAGCAGAAATAAGAAAAATATCACAATTATTCATCATAAAATTTTCATTTTTTCGGCGATAAAGGTAGCAATGTATTTGTATAGGCGTGTTTGCGTAATGATTTCTGTTCAGATAATGCATGTAATCCCTATAGTTCTAAAGCGTAATAGAATGCACTTGCGTATGTAAAGCGGTGCTCGATTGGATGACGTCATAAATTTGCGACAGCCTATCCTGCGATATACTGTCGCATTACGCAAACACGCCTATACAAATACATTGCCACCTTTATCGCCGAAAAAAATGAAAATTTTATGATGAAAATTGTGATATTTTTCTTATTTCTGCTCAAAATATAGATTGTGGGCACGTTGAGGCGGTTCTAACGAGTACCCACAATCTTTATTTTAGGTATACCCCCGGAAACCTCAGTTTTACTATATTAAAGTGGGGTTCAAGGGGGTCAAAATTATATAGGCGTGTTTTCGTGATGGGAAACCTGAGCCGGCCTCGGTAGCTCTGTCGGATGCGCGTTTGACTGGTGATCAGGAGGACGCGGGTTCGATACCTGTCGGGGTCGGCAACATTCTTTCGTGGAGATTGAAAATATCAAAGCGCCAAATGCACTGAAATGACAGATTCTATGAGAAAATCAAAACACTGAAAACTTACATACAACCTTTCTAAAAAGATCTTAAAATTTAGAAAAGTAGTTCTGCAAATTCCATTGTATGATATTTTTGCATATGTCTATACACCGGTGGTATCATGAAATGCCATTCGATGTTTCAAATTTTGGAAAGAAACTATTTACGTTTTCAAAACCAAACATTAAAATTCAAGTTTCAACAATACTACTGTCAATTTGTAACATTTTTGTCTGGTCGGTTGTGGATACCTCCCACAAGAGATACTCTATTTTTCACAAAGAGATCGGAGGAGAAAGGCTGGTCAGTCCAGTACATGAATTCCATTGGCTTGAAGACATTTTTGAGTAAGAACAGCACTATAAACCTGCTGGATTAGATATCCCGGATTCTGAGCGTAAACAAATAAATGGAACCACGTGAGGCCGACTCACTTGAATGATGTAACGTCTCGCTGTTCAGTTAACGTCTCAGCCATGATCTCGAATGTTCTTAATGTCGCTAGCTACATGCAATAGCTCGACATACCATTTCGCTTATTCCATCCGATATGTCATGCTCTATTACGCACGCGTCGCCTCGGCATACCTTACACCTATATGTCGAAACATCCCGAAACGACAATCGGCGTGATTCACGCTTAAGGGCGATGTGTCACTGAAACGCTTATCACGCGAGTCGCTTAAGCGCCAATATACATGTACGTATTTCATGCACCAGCGTAAGTGTTCCGTACTGTGCCGACGTCTTAATTTTGGTCACGACAGGGACGTCTAGCTCTCAAAAGTGCATTGCATAAGGGCGACGAACAGTGGCAGTGCTTATTAGTTGGTAGTTGAAACCCTGTGTTTATCTACAGGTTCAGTGTAGCAGATGCCGGCGTAAATCTGCTTCGCATATGCGTCTGTTGGATAAATCGATCTTGACTTACTGACGTCGGTCTTCCGCTACGTCGACGTCCACTAGCGTCTTCTGTTGATAGTAAGATGTCGCTCCAACAGACAAATAGATCACACACATGTGGCACCCCAAATCAGAGTCAACACCATCCGCTTTCCGACCAGCTTCTAACTGTCCATTAGAAGCCTCCGGGGTGAAGTGGTTTTGCTAATCGTCTTGTAAACCAGGGATCGCAGGATCGATCCCGGACTTCTCCATCGGATGTGTCTTTAAACCGAGGTATCGTCTCCGTATGACCTTAGCTGTTGGTGGGACGTAAAACTCAAACACTCACTCACTCTAACTGTCCAGGGTTTAATGAAAAATGCTGCAATACGTTTTCACTTGATGCTTTTTGAGAACAAATTACAATTTCTTCTTTTCTAGACACGACCTTACATCACACATCAAAAGTTTGATCCTGAACATGTTGTTTCTATCAGTGCTGGTGTGAAGGTGGAACATAGGATCGTTGACCCCCGCCAGTCGGGGCTTAAAGAAATAGATGGGCTGCATGATGCTTCCACGCAGAGCTGAAACCGACCCGCACACGAGTACTGGAAATTTGCTAGGAGGATCTAAGCCTGCCAAGACAAAGATGTGCGAGTCGGACCGTCCATGCAAATAAACCCTATTGGTTTCATTAGGCGGCAGGGCTTGAGATGTCATTTCATCTCAGTGTCGGGTAAAAGTCCCACAAAATTGGAAGCAACGTCTCCAAAATGACCTATACAGTGTTGACGGGGACGTTAAACCGCAAATTAAACAAAACAAAACACAGGATCGTGGCCGGACTGGTAACCATACGTCACGGTTGATTGATTTAACCTTTTTAGCTTAAGGGCATGGTGCCTAAGCGTGCTGTAATCATGCAATCATTTGGTTTCAAAATCAAAACACCGAAAGTGTTGGTGGGATGTAGGTTTGGGTAAAAGTCCAGAGCTGAGATTAAACTGTTTAATTTAACTCTGAAATTCCTAACAAATAGTGAAGATTTTGATAAGAATCGCGTTCTGCAGCGTCCGAACTTGGTCTACACTGTTTGCCAAGCTCACCCTATGATTCCAGGATGACCCTCTTCAGTCTTATGGAATACCCTGATCTCACTGCGGCTATATTCTGCAAGAAAAAGGTTATTCTGAATAGTCAATGATAGTCACGTAGACGTTAGCTCTGAATCGCTTTTTTTATTAGTAACTTCGGGTCGAATGCCAAACAATCAACCCAAACATAGCCGGGTCGTTTGTCAGTCTTGGGTGCATGTAAGTGTTATATGTAAAATCTGCACTTGAATAAACTGTTCGATCTGGCAAACAATGTAGACTGAGATCATACGCCACAGAACACGGTGCTGATCTTGTTCTACATTTTTTGCATGAGTTACTAACATCTTAAGTTTAAACGGATCAGTCCAAGTCCTCGTTCATGACCAGCCTGCATTTAGAGACACTCGGCTTGAGTGTTGTCAGTGCTTTGATTTATTCACTGCCTTGAGTTTCTGGAGTGTATTCTTCCATCACTGAAGTTGGGCTCGTCCATTCTGCTAAATATGGCACCTAGAAATATATCACAGGACCTGCACTGTTTGCATAGGTATCTACCATATTCCAGGGTTGAAAGGGACAGCCTCTCGCAAAGACTGATATACACCTAGTTGTTACTGACCTAGACTTGACCTCGAATGTCGGAAACCCCATTAATATTCTGGTCTGCAGCTGACCGGCTTGTCTTTAAGGATTAAATATTGACAGCACTGTTAGAAAACAGTGTAAAACCTGAACAGACGTCTGAGCAGACGCCGCATTAATCTCGCATGATGCAGCTGATTCCTGTGAAATGCTGAATCTATTCTCTGAAAGGTAAGATAAAATCGTCAAGTCGTCTGCTTCAAAAGTTTGTATTGCGATTATAGGATGTACAATTTTGATAACTGCGCCAAACCGGACTACATTTTGGACAGGAAAACTGGCCTGCTCAAAATGACCTAAAATTGTTTTGACTTGGCCATTAAACTCCAATACAAACAAACAAACTGCCGCAAACCTACGGAACCCTGGAAGGGACATGCATTTTTTTATAATATGTTGTGCGAACAAGATATCTTACTAGCTTGTGCGAACAACATAATATCTTGTGCGTACAAGTTATTATCTTGTTTGCACAACATAGATCTCGTGCGGTCAACATAATATATTTTGCGCACAACTTATTATCTTGTGCGCACAACATAATGTCTTGTGCGCGCAAGTTGTTATTTTGTGCGCACAACATATTTTGTTCGCACATCATATTATCTTGTTCGCACAACATATAATCTTGTTTGCACGGCATAGATCTTTGCAGACAACATAATATCTTGTGCGCACAAGATATTATCTTGTTCGCACAACTTAATATCTTGTTCGCACAACTTAATATCTTGTTCCCATAACTTAATATCTTGTTCGCACAACATATTTTCTTGTTAGCACAATTTGATCAGACGCATATGATATTATGTTGTCCGCACAAGATCTATGTTGCGCAAACAAGATAATATCTTGTGCGGACAAGAGCCTGGTGCTTTTACAAAACAATCCAATAAGTGCATTAGAATGGGGAATAAATCGTTGATTTCAAGGCCGCAAATTTCATTTTACGGCTCTGCTGGCGCCTCGCCGTAAAAAAATACCGACTGTAAAATCTCCGATTTTTGATACAGTTATCCACTAAATCATCGTCATGTTTCTGAAGTTGGCTCAAGTTCCATCTTTGAATTTGGAAGCATCCATTTTCATAATCGTATGGTTTTGGGTCGATTGTTAGCTCACCAGAGCCGAAGACTCCGGGGGAGCTTATAGGATAGGCAGTTGTCCGTCGTCGTCGTCTGTCCGTCGTCGTCTGTCGTATGTCGTCGTCTGGCGTCAACACTTTCAAACGACATTATATTCTCTGAAGCCACTGGGCTGATTGGGCCCAAATTTTATCTGTAGCATCCTTGGGCTAGGGGATTGAAAGTTTGTGTTTTTTATGAAAATCGGCTCATTAGTTTGGTTGCTATGGCAACTTGTTGTTTCCATAGACTTATAATGGGGAAAATTGAAAAATGGCATTTACTGCCAAGCCTCTGCAGATATTTTGACAAAACTTGCACAGAAATGTTCCATAGGCAATCTACTATCTGCCGTATGATTTTAGGCCTTCTTTTCATTTTTATTGGTTGCCATGGAAACCAAAATGCAAAAAATAGAAAAAAAAAATACTTAAAAAATCATCTCCTCAGAACCATATGCTCTAGGAGGCTGAGACTTTATGAAAATATTCACCATATTTGCCTTTACAGGTTTTGTGTTTTTATGAAATTTGGCCTTTTAGTTTTGTTGCTATGGCAACTTACTAGTTTCCATTGACTTATAATGGGGACAACTGAAAAATGGCATTTACTGCCAAGTCATTGCAGATATTTTGACAAAACTTACATGGACATGTTCCTTGAATAAACTTCTCTCTATGTCAACCTGGGGGTCCCCTAGGTTATGCCGGGGCCATGCCCCGCCCTCTCCACTTCATAAAATGCCTTATATCTCAGATACCTTACAGGTCCCAACCCCTAAACCATATATATTCTTGTTCCTTATGATAAGATGCATTAAGTGACACCAACCTGGGGGTCCCCCGGGATGTGCCGGGGACATGCCCTGCCCCCTCTTTTTCATAAAATGCCATTTATTTCAGAAACCATTCAGATCCCCACCCCTAAACTATATATATTCTTGTTCCTTATGTTAAGATGCATTAAGTGACACAAACCTGGGTGTCCCCCGGGATGTGCCGGGGACATGCCCCACCCCCTCCACTTCATAAAATGCCATTTATCTCAGAAACCATTGAGATCCCCACCCCAAAACCATAGATACTTTTGTTTCTTATGATAAGATGACTCAGTGACACCAACCTGGGTGTCCCCCGGGATGTGCCGGGGCCATGCCCCACCCACTCCACTTCATAAAAGGCCCAATATCCCAGTAACCTTACACCACCCCTAAACCATATATATTCTCGTTCCTTATAAGTCGCATTCAGTGACACCAACTTGGGGGTCCCCCGGGATGTGCGGGGGGGGGGGCATGCCCAACCCCCTTCACTTCATAAAAGGCTAAATATTCCAGAAACCTTACAGATCCCCACCCCAAAACCATATATATTCTTGTTCCTTATGATAAGACACATTCAGTGACACCAACCTAGGGGTCACCCAGGGTGTGCCCGGGCCACACTCCACCCCACGACTTCACAAAAGACCATATATCTGAGACACTGTTCAGAGCCCACCCCTAAACCATATATATTCTTGTTCCTTATGATAAGACGCAAACATTGACACCAGCATGGGTGTTCCCCCGGGGTTCCATGGGCCATGCCCCACCCCTTCATTAAAATCCATATATCTCCGGATCCGTTCAGATCCCCACCCCTAAACCATATATATTCTTGTTCCTGATGATAAGACTCCACTTAATAATAGGCCATATATCTCAGAAACCATTCAAATCCCCATCCTATAACCACATATATTCTTGTTCATTGTTATTAGACACATTCAGTCAACCCTGTCTCGGGGGGTCCGCAGGGGCCATTTCTCTCCCTTCCACTTCATAAAAGGGCCTCATATCTCAGAAACCGTTTAGATCCCCACCATTTAACCATGTATATTCTTGATCTTTATGATAAGACATATTCAGTGACAACAATCTTTGGCTTTTCTGGGATCTGCCATGTCGAACCCATCCATTGCTTAAAAGGCCTTACATCTCAGGAACCATACATATCCCCACCGCTAAACCATATGTGTCTCTGTTCCTTTTTATTAGACCCATTTAGTGACACCAATCAGGGCTCCATTGGGCAGTGCCCACCTGAGCTATGGTTTATGAAATTTGGCTCTTTGGTTGGTTTACTATGGCAAGTTAAGAGTTTCCATTGACTTATAATGGGGAAAATTGAAAAATGACATTGATGCCTCTCAAGATATTTTGTCAAACTTTCATAGAAATGTTCCTTTAATAATGTTCTTTTTGGCCTATTGCCACAGGTGGGAAATTGTCAACTGTCATCTGTTGTCTTCAAGCGACATCAGACCTCTGAAGCCACTAGTCTGATTGGGTCGAAATTTTATCTGTAGCAGCCTTGGGAGCAGGGCTTCCATGGTTAATTAAAATACATTGCTGCCAGTGGGCAGTGGCCCCCTGAGCTCTGGTGAGCATTGTGGCCCATGGGCCTCTTGTTTTTCAGTCGACCCACAGTTACGAAGAATAGAAGGTCTTCCGTGCGCATGTCCACGTGACCACGTCACTGAGTTGTAGGAGTGAGTGTTTAAATTTTTACATCTCACCAACAGCTAAGGTCATACGGAGACGGGACCTCGGTTAAAGAGTTAGATTCATCCGAAAGACTGGAGAAGCCCGGGATCGATCCTGCGACCCCTGGTTTATAAGGCGAGTAGCATAACCACTACACCAAAGAGGCTTCCCTGAGCTGTAGGAAATCCAGGTAATGGTTATTTATAGAAAATAGACGCGCTACTCTTATCGATGCGTAAGAGGGTTTTCTAGAGAATCTGGACTGGAATCATGGGTTGGGCTTGACATTCAGTGTTGATGCAGATCAGACGTCGCAGTTCGCGACGTCTGATCAGGGTATACACTGTTTGCATAAAGGGTTAAACGAAAAGTTAAGTCTGAGCCCAGGACTAATTTCCCAGGCTACACTCAGAGACAATCGACCCACCAGTACTCTCAGTGCTTTGATTAAGATCATTTTTTTTCAGGATTGCAAGCGCTTTAGATCCCGCTGAGACGGCTGATACCTGTACTGGTTTACATCATTTGTTAAATGGATATAAACATATATTATTGTCAATCAAATACAAGAGAAGCCTCTGTGGTGTAGTGGTTATGCTACTCGCCTTGTAAACCAGGGGTCGCAGGATCGATTCCGGGCTTCGCCAGACTTTCGGATGAGTCTTTAAACCGAGGTCCCGTCTCCATATGACCTTAGCCGTTGGTGGGACGTAAAACTCAAACACTCACTCAATCAATCAAATAAAGGCGCGTAGAACCGCTAACTCGAGGTATGTTCGGGGCATCGAGACCTTGGGGTCGCTTTATGCATGCCATGTGTCCTAACCCCATTAGTTGGCGGAAGAACGTAAATTCGGATATTACCCAGCAGGCACACGTCGCTAGGGCAACGTCAAATCAAGGTCGGTGCAACGTCACGACGTTGCACCGACGTAGATGTGACGTTGCACCGACGTTGATGTGAAGTCACAATAACGCCATGTGTTTGCTAGTGAGCATTTTCTCATGTGTCATTTACGCTAAATTTTCGGACACCCCAACTCCTTACCATACTTGTTCCAAAATTGGAACAAGTAAAAATAACTCCCTGATTTTGTGTCTGAAAAGCTGGGAGAGTGGCAGACATTGTGGACCCTATTGCGACGGCCCTGGAGGTACATCGATTGGTATGTCGATTTGGCGTGAAAGCAAATCTTTGTTTGTTTGTTTGTGTGTGTTGAGGCTCTATATCCCCGTCAGAACTATATAGGTCAATTTTGGAGATGTTGCTTCCAATAATTTGGGGCTTTTACCCGACATTGACATGAAATGGCATCTCAAACCCTACCGCTCAAAGAAACAACTAGGATTAAAGGGACGGCCCGACTCGAACCACTCTTTCTGAGCAGAGGCTTGGACCATTTAAGCGGTTTACCAGTTCTCGTTGTTTGTTTGTTTGTATTGGAGTTTAACGGCCCAGTAAACACCATTTAGGTAATTTTTGACATTTCGTAAGCGGTTAACCAGTGCACATCCTTTCGCCAGAAACTGATGAATCAGCGGAAGGGAGAGAATGACTGTAGAAAAGAGTTCATGATCAATCTCCACGAAAGAATGTTGCCGACCCCGGCAGGTATCGAACCCGCGTGCTCCTGATCACCAGTCAGACGCGCATCCGACTGAGCTATTTAGGCCGTTTCTCATGTTCAGTCGGTTTCGGCTCTGCATATATAGAAGCCTCATGCAGCCCAGTCTATTTCTCCCAGCCCCGATTGGGCGGACGCAAATCTAAAACGTAATAGACGGACCGGTACTTTCCCAGTAGGCACAAAACGTGTAGGCAACGTCATCTCAACGTCGATGCAACGTCATGATGTCGTCTCGACGCTGATGCAACGTTGCATGGACGCGCCCCACCCATCTGGGCTTGAAGAAATAGATTGGGTTCCATTGTGCTTTCGCGAAGCGCATGTTTGAGTACTGTTAAACGCTTAGATGGTCTAAGCATGCCCAGAAAAAGTTGGGCGAATAGGACCGTCCGTTCCTTTGAGTGGTAGGGCTTGATTGTGGTAGGGTAGGACTCCAAAATGACCCAAATAGTGTTGACGGGGACTTAAAACACCAAACAAACAAGTTGCAAGGACGTGATGTGTTTTGTTGGAGATAATTCGACTGTGCCAGTTTTCTTGATAGATTTAGCATTATGAGGATCATTTTTATTTTATTTTATTGATAAACGATCGAACCAAAGTTACTATATGAATTAAAGTCCACGTGACAACCATGGCACTGATTTGTACGTAATCCATGTAATGGTTATTAATAGTCGCGCTATTCTTGTTGTTGTGACGTCAGAAAATTGGGTGGAGTTATCCTGGACTGGACATTGTGATGGGTTTGGTAGACAGTGTAGACCCAGATCTGATGTCGCAGAATGTGGCGTCTGATTAGGGTCTACACTGTTTGCATAAAGTACAGATTCTGCCTAAGTCTCCATTCAGGACCATTCCCAGGAGGCACATGACGTAATTGTGACGTCATATCAACGTCGGTACAACGTCATGCCGTTTATGCAACCTCATATCCACGTCGATGAAACGCCATGACGTTGCACCGACGTTGATTTGACGTTGCCCTAGCGGCGTGTGCCTACTGGATTTTCCCTGCATACACTCGGAGACAATCGACCCACCAGGGCTCTCACTACTATGATTATATGATTTCAGAGAGTTTACCAGAGAATACACCCTTCCTACCGATATTGACCCCGTACGTTTATCATCCTCCCTATCAAAAGATGGCGTACTTCAGATCGAGGCTCCAGCCCCAGCGACTGTTCATGCTCCGAGAGAATGGCTCATTCCGATTGAGAAGTTGTAGATTGGCTTGTTTCATTGCCGTTAAGTAAGTTAAATAACCTATATATGATATTTAGAAGCTTCTTTCTTGCACACCAGATAACGTAATCCATAGTTTCAGCTTGAGATAGAAGTTATGTTCTAACCCTGGTGTTCTTACCCCAAATCGAATATTCTCGCATGTTTGATAAATGCACTGGTTGAATACGACCTCATATGCACCGTCGTTAAGGTTGACGTCACATCACGTTAAGTGACGTATCTAAACATTCCTGTAGTGTCATCACAATATGGCGGACGTCTGTAACCGAAGTGACTGCAACATTAAAAATCCGCGCTGAGATGGATGGATATTTTGTTTAAAGACGCTCAACCCTAATAGGGCATATAGCGTCTAAAAATAATTAGATATTAGATATAAAATTGTTATTGAAGTTTAAAAGTTAAAATATTAATGATTACAGTTTGTTAAAAAGTCCGATTTCTTTAAGAAAATTGATTAATTGATAAGATGGTATGTCGTTAAAAAGATCTTTCATTGTTGTAACATTAAAATATTTTGAGCGTATATGATGAAATTCTACACATGGAATGAGAAAGTGTTCAACTGTAAACGGTTCGTTACAAGATATACAGAAAGGTGCTTGTTCGTTTTTTAATATGTAGGAATGAGTGAGTCGTGTGTGTCCAATACGGCATCTTGTGAGTTTAGTCTGGTCTTTCCTATTATAATTCAAAAAAGTACATTTGGTATGAAAATTTGGTTGAATTTTATATAATTTATTATTAGTTTCTTTTTCCCAAATTGATTGGCATTTATTTTTTATATATAGGTTTATGTTCGATTTTAAATCTGAAGAAGGAATTTTTAAATTGGTAATAGCCAGCGATAATGCTGATTTGGCTTCCAAATCAGCTAACTCATTACCACGGATATTTACATGACTGGGAAGCCAGCAGAATATGATCTCCTTTGAGACGGAAAGATAGTGGTATTTTCTTAAAATTTGTTGAATCAAGGGGTTTCTGTGCTGTTGATCTTTCAGAGCTTTTAGTACAGAAAGGGAATCGGAATAAATGATGAAATGTCTTTCAGGTTGATCTCGAATGTGATAGAGTGCGATATCAATTGCTTTTGCTTCAGCGGTAAAAATAGAGCTATTATCGGGTAGTCTAATGCTATCAGTGAAATTCGGACTAATGACAGAACAAGCAACTTTCTCATCTTGTTTCGAACCGTCAGTGTAAATGGAAATGTGATTTTTAAAATGTGATTTGATTTCTAAAAATTCATTTTTAAAAATATGTGAATCAACTTCAGATTTCTTATTTTTATATAAATCTTATACTATCTTTGGATTAGTTAATGTCCATGGTTCTTTCGATGGAAATGAAAATGATTGAATATTTTGGACATTAATATTGGCCTCATTAAGTAAAGGTCGTATTCTTAGGCCAAGAGGTTTAATAGCGGAGGGTTTATTTTCGTAAAATCTTTCATAATTCGGGTTAAAAACACATTCATATGCTGAATTGCGTGGATTTGCAGCTAATTTGGTAGCATATTGAAGAGACAATTTTTCTCTTCTAACATAAAGTGATGGTTCATTAGATTCAGCATAGAGACTATCAACGGGTGAAGTGCGAAAGGCACCTAGTGCTAAACGTAAACCTTGATGATGTATAGTATCCAAAGATTTTAAATAAGATTTCCTAGCAGATCCATAGACTATGGAGCCATAGTCCAATTTGGAACGAATTAACGATCTATACAGATTTAAAAGAACAGTGCGATCTCCTCCCCAGTCGGAACTGGACAGGACTTTTAAAATATCAAGAGCTTTTAAACATTTGGCTTTCAAAGCTTTGATATGAGGAATAAAAGACAATTTGTTATCGAATAAAAGACCCAAAAACTTCGCTTCAGTGACGACTGGAATTGGACTGCCGTATACAGTAAGTACAGGATCTAAATGCAACTTTCGTATTTGGCAGAAATGAACACACTGAGTTTTTGTTTTAGAAAATTTAAAACCATTTTCTGTTGCCCAAGTTTCTATATTATTTAAACATCTTTGCAGTTTGAATTCAATGGTTTCCATATTTTTGGATCGATAAAAGATTCCAAAATCGTCAACAAAAAGAGAACAATCTGGGTCTTTTACACATTTAACTATATTATTAATTTTTATGCTGAACAAGGTTGGTGATAAAATACTACCTTGTGGTACACCTTGTTCTTGATCAAATGTGTCCGATAATGTATTTCCTATGCGAACATTAAATGTTCGATCGGACAAGAAATTTTGAACAAAAAGTGGTAATCGGCCTTTAAGGCCCAATGTGTGTAAATCTTTCATGATGCCATACTTCCAAGTGGTATCGTAGGCCTTTTCTAGGTCAAAGAATACAGCTACGACATGTTCTTTTTTAATAAAGGCATCACGTATAAATGATTCTAAGCGAATCAAATGATCATTAGTAGAGCTGTTCTTTCTAAATCCAGCTTGAAATTTAGTGATAAGCTGGTTTGATTCTAAGAACCAAACCAGCCTATCATTAATCATTCTCTCCATTGTTTTACATAAGCAACTTGTCAAAGCAATAGGTCTATAATTAGTGGCTTCAGTATGATCTTTATTAGGTTTCGGAATAGGAATAATGGTAGCTTTTCTCCAGTTTTCAGGGAACTTTCCAGTGATCCAAATATCATTCAAAATATTTAATAATGTTTCCAATGCCTTGTTGGGTAAATGTTTTAAAATTTGATAGTGTATGTCGTCAGGACCAACAGAAGTATCATGAGATTTATGGAGAGCATCTAATAATTCTTTAGTAGTGAAAGGTAAATTATATTTTTCGTGATTTAATGAGGAAAAATTTAAATTCTTTTTCTCTTGTTCTTGTTTAATATTTTGGAAATTTTCTGAATAATTTGAGCTAGAGGAGTTTTTCTGAAAATTTTCCCCCAAGGCATTGGAAATGTCCTTAGCCGTTGAACATATATTTCCGTTCGATTTGATATGGACATGTTTATTCGATTTGTTTTTGCCACTAATTTTTCTAATCATGTCCCATATTTTCTTCGTTGGTGTTCTGGTATTTAGTTTGGAGACATATTGCTGCCAAGATGCTTTTTTGGCCGATTTTATTGTTTTGCGAGCTTTAGCTCGCATATGTTTGGCATGGATAAGATTTTCTTTTGTTGGTTGTTTTTTAAATTTTCGTAATGCAGATTTTCTTTTATTGATTGAAGTTTTAACTTCGTCATTAAACCAAATTTTGTTTCTTTTTGAAAAAGTCGAGGATTTAGGAATACATTTTTCAGCAATATCAATCAATTGATCAGTAAAATATTGTATATCATTTGCAGTTTTAAAAAATTCAGGTTCGAGTTTTTCATTACATAATTGATTAAAATTTTCCCAATTTGCTTTACTCAAATTCCATCGTGGGGGACGATCCTCATGGGTCGATTCAATTTCTTCAATAACTATCGGAAAATGATCGCTCCCATGGAGATCGTCCACAACAGACCGATCAAAATCTAGATAAATATTTGGAGAGCAAATTGAAAGATCTAAAGCAAAATAATTTCTTGTGGGAGAATGAAGGTATGTTGGCTGTTTATCGTTAAATAAACATAAATCATTTTCAGCAATAAAATTCTCTATGATTTCTCCTTTGTCATTTGTATCCGAGCAACCCCATAATTTGCTGTGACTATTAAAGTCTCCTATTAATATATAAGGACTAGGTAATTGATTAGTTCAATTTTCTAAATCTTGTTTAGAAAAATTATAGTGTGGTGGAAGATAGACAGAACAAATCGTTATGGATTTGGATAAAGTGACGTTTACAGCAATAGCTTGTAAATTAGTGTTTACATTTATTTTTCTTTGAGGAACGTCAGATTTTACCAGGATTGATGTACCTCCTGATGCCTTCTGATTATCCGTTGTGATATGATTGTACATACTGTAACCTTTGAAATTAATATTATCTGAAGTTTTCAAAAAAGTCTCTTGGAGACAAATGACATTAGGAGAAAAAAGTGTAGTTAAAATTAAAAGTTCGTTAAAATTGGCTTTCAGTCCTCGACAATTCCATTGAATTATTGACTTCTTATCCATGATTGAATGGAGAGAAGATTAAAACAAGGAATTTAATCCTTTTATCTTTTATTTTGCTTTGAGAACGTGGAGGGATCAACGTCCAACTCCATGTCCTCAAGGGCGCCGTACTGATTAGCCAGTTTTACTGGATCAGCCGACGCCCCTTTACTGTTTGGGTTTGATCCTTTATGCTTTTCTTTGCCGTTTTTTTTCTTTTTGATCCGCTGTCCCTGACGTGGATCGGGAGTGTGATCTGCTAGAATGTTTGCCGCTAGGTTGTGAACTGATCTGTGAAGTTTGTCTAGATTCTGATCTAGAATGATGAGTAGATGTAGGTTGTGACGATGTAGGGTGTGATGATGTGGGTTTTGGTTTAACAGTAGAGGTAATTACTTTAGAATGGGGTTTAATTTCAAAATCTTTTTCGTTAAATTGAGTGGAGGTTTCTTTTGTTTCAGGTTTGCTGGCAAGGGATTGGACAACTTTTGCGAATGTGTTTTCTGGTTTGTTTTGTTGTATTTTCTTTGCTTCCAAATAGGTGACGTTTTGTGTAACTTTAATTTTCATGATTTCTTTTTCCGTTTTCCAAACTTCACAGACATTGGATTTAGATAAATGATCTTTTCCGCAGTTCACACATTTTGGAGAGTTCTTGCAGTTGGTAGTGTGATGGTCGGTACCACCACACTTCTCACAAACAGACCCGTCAGGGACAGTACAATCATTTTCATGGTGCCCAAACCTCTGACAATTGAAACAACGCAGAGGATTGGACACATAGATTTCGACCGGTATTATCCTGTAGAAGATCTTCAGCGATTTCGGCAAGGAAGTAGAGTTGAAAGTGAGTAGAAGTGTATTTGTATCAATGAGATTTCCGTCTTTTTTTACTTTAAATCTTTTACATGCCGTTACACCTTGTTCTTTTAGATATTCAATTATGCTGGCTTCCGATTCGTGCTTTAGCATTCTGTCACGGATAATTCCTTTACAAGAGTTGAGTGTTTTATGTTCCGTGACAGAGACGTTCATATTAAAGAATTTGTTTACTTTCAGGAGGTTTTCGGTTTGTGATTTTCTGTTTGTTTCTATTAAAAGTGTGCCATTTTTTAATTGTTTGACGTTTTTTGGTGTGCCAATCAATGATACTATTTGTTTTTCAATAACGAACGGAGAAAGAGTTGTAACGGCCTTATCTTCCTTGCTCGAAATCACCAAAAATCGAGCGAAATTGTCATTTGCTTTGAAATTGAAAGTAGTCGGTTCCGGGTCGTCATCTGATAAATCTAAAAATGCTCTTTTCCTAGTGTTGGATCCCATGGTGATAAATTATGATTCGATAGCTATGCGCCCCACCCTCCTTGGAGTCCTACAAGGGGACGTTTAATGGAAATGGATCTCCTATTTCCAGCGCCAAGGCTACATTGCTATTATACTCGATGACAGGACCAGAGTCCTTCCGCTCTACTTCTGTTTTATGAATCTCAACTATGCACCCAGATTTTAATGAAAAAAATGAGGAACAGTTGGGACCCATCCCCACCCGTATTCTCTCCCTCACAGAAAATTCTGCTGAATTTCCCCAGTACAAGCCCACCGATTGATCCATCAGCCGCCGCCCATCAAACAACACTCAAAGATAGAGGAATAAGACAAAATTACACCCGGTTTGTACCATAAAGAAACGTAAAAAAGAAAGAAGGAAGATAAGAACAAGCTGTGCGATTCTAGAGCTTGGCACGACTGAGCCGATTGATTCAGGCCGGATCTAGCCCAAACCCCTCGTCTATCTGAAATATGGGCCAAAATGATGTGTTGAAAAGCTGGAGATCCCTGGGCTTTTCTCAATCATCAGGATCCCTTCTTCCAGCGTACGAGACGCCACTCACGGCAAACAAGTGGCTCCTGTTTCAACAAGGAATTTTATCCCCATTCACTACAGAAGGAAAGTGACCTGTATATTTTATTCCCTACAGACAAGGGAGGCCGAAAACGTTTGCTTAAATAAAAGCTTGGCTCTGAAAACAGGAGATCCTTTGCTAAATATGAGATCCACGATTATGGTAAGAAATTATTGAGGTGATAAGTTTCCGAGAGTACAAATGATTTTATAGACTGATGAAGAAATAAGCTGTGTTAGATGATAACGTACACTTCAGAATTTAGTGATAAGTATCTGATTCTGTTAACTTTGGAATAACATGGAATAAATTTGAGGTAACATGAAACGACTAGTTACTTATCTAATAACGAATTTAAAATGCATCTTTCATTGATGTGCAGAGTGAAGGAGCATGAAAAAGTGACACATACCCAGTAAAAACATATACAGATGAGGTTTTCTTCTTTGCGGTGCGCGACCCACCAGCAATGATGATACACGTACAAATGCAGCGTGGTAGTAACATGAGATAGGAAAGGTTTAAAAGGATAGATCTCGCGTAGTGAATTGTTAAAAAAATTTGCTAAGATGCATTTGAATAAATTGAATTACAAAATAATACCGGTCGAACGGACGATTGTTGTGCATGTTGGAGGCTTTTACCCAACTGCCACAGAACCTGAAGGCAGCCACCTATTTCGAGGCACCGGGTGGTCTCGGCAATGGGACTGTTTTCGGTGGGGTCTTACCACTCTGCCACACTCCCGAAGGCAGCCGCCATATTTCCCGGGCAGGCGCGGGGCTTCCGCGCTGAGAAATGGAAGGTATGCAAGAAAAAGAATCTAATATGGGTGTGAGGTGTGGATAGAAAAATCCGTCCCTCGGGATCACTGTCTGGCATCACTCGGCAAGCCTCGTGATGCCGGACAGTGACCCATCGGGATGGATTTTTCCATCCATCCCTAACACCCATATAAGATTCATATATTCTTGCACACCAGATAGGGCCTAAGGAAATCCGTGGTTATAGGCTGGGATATAATATAAGAATCTTACATGGGTGTGATGGGTGGACGGTAAAATCCGTCCCGAGGGTCACTGCCTGTCATCACGAGGCTTGATGTTTAATGACGTCACGTTACGTGTTGTGACGTCAACCTTAACGGCGGCGCATATGAGGTGGTTTTCAACCAGTGCATTTACTAATATCAAACATGCGAGAATGTTCGATTTTCGGTAAGAACACCTGGGTTCTAACCCAGTTACACGGTAAAAAACGAATGAATACGACCTCATATCCACCGTCGTTAATGTTGGCGTCACAGCACGTTGCGTGACGTCATTAAACCTCAAGGTAGTATCAGCTGAAAAAGGTCGACGTCGGCAACCGAAGTGACTGCAATATTAAAAATCCGAGCCCAGAAATGGGAGGTATGCAAGAAAAAGAATCCTAGAGGGGTGTGAGGGGTGGATAGAAAAATCGGTCCCTCGGGATCACTGTCCGGCATCAATCGGCAAGCCTCGTGTTGCCGGACAGTGACCCTCGGGACGGATTTTTCCATCCACCCCTCACACCCATGTACGATTCTTATAATCTTTAACTAGTAGGTTATTTTACAATTTAACCCTCGTTCTGCTGAATAAATTAATTTAGTCACACCCATATTGTCTATCAACAAATCAAATTTAGTCCTATCGTTACGAGAAGCCCCCGTGGTGCAGTGGTTACACTACTCGCCTTGTAAACCAGTGGTCGCAGGATCGATCCCGGGCTTCTCCAGACTTTCGGATGGGTCTTTAAACCGAGGTCCCGTCTCCGTATGACCTTAGCTATTGATGGGACGTAAAACTCAAAAACTCACTCACTCACTCCTATCATTACGAAAACATTGTAAATTTTACCGCCGAACAAACGAAAATTTTAAGATGACAAATTGTGATATCTTCTGTATTTCCGCTCAAAATTTAGACTGGGCGCACGTTAGAACCGCATTATGCAAGCGGTTCTAACGTGTAGCCACAATCTATATTTAAGAGCAGAAATAAAAAAATCAGTTTTACGCTTGTTTTGTTTGTTTGAATCGAGGTTTAACGTCCGCATTGAGATGATATGACATCTCAAGCCCTGCCACCCAATGAAACTAAAATGGTGTATATGCATTATCAGTCCGACTCGTACCACTACGTCTGCATGTGTGTGAATTCGGGTTTAACGTCGCTTTCAACAATTTTTCAGTCATATCACGACGGTGTCTGGTTGCGACAGGGAGCTCAATGCTCACTTTTATAGTGCTGCCTCACTGAAGTATCATGTCTCAGGCACATTACATGATACCACACCCAGTCACATTATCCTTACACTGGGTCGACCAGTCCTAGCTCTACCCCGTAAATCTGAGTGCCAAGCGAGGAGCAGCTAGTACCATTTTTAACGACTTTGGTATGTCGCGGCCCGGGATCGAACCCGTGACCTCCCGTTCCCCGGAGCGGACACTCTACCAACTGAGCTATCGGGGCCGGTACCACTTTGTCTGGCCAGGCTTTGACCCTTCGCGATGAAATTCACCAATTGAATGACAAGCAGTGAAGGTCTTGATCAGATGGTCTTCTTGTCTAGATTGGCATTGTTTACAACCCGGTTATGCAGGACAAGCATTACGAAAACACGCCTATACAAATATATTGCCAATTTTTTTGGCAAAAATAAGAAATTTTAAGATGAAAAATTGTGATTTATTTCTTATTTTTGCTCAAAACATAGATTGCGGGGACCCGATAGAACCGCCTCGACGAGGCGGTTCTATCGAGTACCCACAATCTATGTTTTGAGCAGAAATAAGAAAAATAATGTATACCCCCTTAAACCCCAGTTTTACTATATAAAAGTGGGGTATGAGGGGGTCAAAATTATATAGGCGTGTTCTCGTAATGGGTAAAGGCGTGTATATAGTTAATTTTGTCTATTTTAAATTTTACAATAATTTGTCTCCTTCAATCACACAGTGTAGACTTGGATCGTTCTGTGGCGTCTAATCCGAGTCTACGGTGTTCGATAATGTCTGTTTGGTGGGACGCTAGGTATGTATGCATGCCTTAAGGCACATGCCAGGCTGATACCCGGTGTTACAACAAAGGGCTGCTGTATCGCTTGACATTCAAATATTTCTCGAGAAAAGATGTATTCAAACTGTAGTGGCTCGACCACTTTTCAGACTATGGCGATTTGTTATAGAAAAGGGTTATAACGGAACCCGGGAAGGGACATGATTTTTTATTTTTATTATGTTGTGCGAACAAGATAATATCTTGAGCGGACAAGATATTATCTTGTTCGGACAACATATTATCTTGTGCGGACAAGATATTATCTTGTCCGGACAAGATATGATCTTGTTCGCACAACATAATATCTTGTGCGCACAAGATATTATCTTGTTCACACAACATATTATCTTGTTTGCACAACATAGATCTTGGGATGTTGTGCGGACAAGATATTATCTTGTGCGGACAAGATAATATCTTGTGCGGACAAGATAATATCTTGTGCGCACAAGATCTATGTTGTGCAGACAAGATATTATCTTGTGCGGACAAGATAATATCTTGTTCGCACAACTTAATATCTTGTGCGGACAAGATAATATCTTGTCTGCAAAAGATAATATGTTGTCCGCACAAGATAATATCTTGTGCGGACAAGATATTATGTTGTGTGGACAAGATATTATCTTGTGCGGACAAGATATTATCTTGTGCGGACAAGATAATATGTTGTCCGCACAAGATAATATCTTGTCCGAACAAGATATTATCTTGTGCGCACAACTTATAAAATAAAAAAAAAAATCATGTCCCTTCCCGGGTTCCGTATATAAGGGTTAGTTGTTGGTTTGAATTGAGGTTTAATGTCCCCGTCAACACTATTTAGGTCATTTTGGAGACTTTGCTTCCGATTTTGTGGGACTTTTACCTGATTGAGATGAAATGACTTCTCAAGCCCTACCGTCAATAAAAAAACAATAGGGTTTAATTCGTACCACTTTGCCTTGGCAGGCTTAGACCTTCGAAGCGGTTTACCAGTACTCATGTGCGGTCGGTTTCAGCTCTGCCTAGAAACACATGCATGCAGCCAAATCTATTTCTCAAAGTCCCGATGGGCGGGGGCCCAAAGGGATATTTAATCTTAGCGCACGGTAAGGAGGCACGTTGGCGCCATTTTAGGGAATCTCTTCGACCAAACCTCATTAAAGTCACACTATTTTTTTTAAAATGCATGCAACGTACATGTATATTATTTAGATAAAACAGACAGGACAGCCACCATGGCGGATTCGAACTCTTGGAGCTTTTCGCATAGAACTTCTATAACTCGAACACGGATTAATCGATTACCTCGGATAATTCGAACTCGATATTGAGTCCATAGAGAACTTTTCAAACAGCTCTTTATGTTCATATATTATGTTCATGTATTATGTAACAAAGAGAGGTTTTCCTGAATTTATCTTGGAAAAGTATGTTGTGTGTACTCATTAGAATCGCCTCGATGAGTATACACAGCATAACTATATTTCAAAGACAAACAAAAAAAAAAGATATAATTTGGTGACCCCCATAACGCCTTATGATCTGGCGCCTGGGTTAACCCTTAGTTGTTCGAACTGTCTCTACCTCGAACAATGTATATGGTCCCCAAGGTATTCAGTTGTTGAAATACGACTGTACTTATAGGAAACGTGTAAACTGAAATAATGGCAAAACGGGGTGACTCAGTCTTAGAAGATAGATAGGGAGATTTTCTATGCCGGCCTCGGTAGCTCAGTCGGATGGGCGACTTTCTGGTGATCAGGAGGACGCGGGTTCGAAACCTGCAGGGGTCCGCAACATTCTTTCGTGGAGATTGATCATGGAATCTTTTCTACGGTCATTTTCTCCCTTCCGATGATTGAAGAAGGGTAGTTGTCAATTTCTGGCGAAAGAATGTGCACTGTACTGGTTAACCACTTTCTTAAAAGCCTGCCCAGGAAAAGTGTGGATAGGTAAAATGACCGGCTCAAAAATGACCTAAATAGTGTTGACTGGGCCGTTAAACTCCAAAACAAACAAACAAACAAGGGCGATTTTCTTTTCAAGTATTTTCTGAAAAAAAAAATAATAATAATAAAAAAAAATAAAAAAATATATGTTTGTCCCGTTATTATACCTCATTTTTCGACTAGCCTTGATTAATTTTCTTTTTCGAGCTGAAAATAAATTCTTAAATGTGAGTAATTTCACAAAGTCTTTAAATGTTTAATGACAGTGCATGTCTTAGAATCTTTTTTCTGGCGCGTAAACTATGTGTAAAATGTGTTTGACACTTTACACAGATGCCGAAGAATCCCACTGTTATCGGTGTGTAGATTACTAAGAACCCCCCCCCCACCAAAAAAAAAAAAAACAACGGACTGCGGACCCCCTTGTCTTTAAATCGAAAAGGTCACCCGAAAAAGCCCACTGTTGTACCTGTTCAGATTACTAAGGGAAGAAAGCCGACTCTGACCTTTTGAATTGGAAAGGTCAAGGTCATTTTTCACCTTTAGTATCCTATACATGTACATACTATAAATACACTTGTTTGTTGCCTTTCAGGTTGTTGATGCGGAATGCTAGGACTTGAAAAAGTGGACATTGCTTCAAAATGCTGACAGATTCTTGGCGAAGATCTACCTTTAAAAATTTACAAACCGATATACGGAAAGACCGAAACTGAACTGTTTCCATGCAGTTGTAACATTTTACCTTCTACAGAAGTTTATATACTAGTCATTATGATAACATTTTTCACATCTCCAAAATGGCTACTTTACTGATGAAAATCCTTCATATTTTTTTCTTACAAATGCTCACAACATAGGATGTGGGTGCTCGTTAGAACCACCTCATTGAGGCGGTTCTATCGAGTACCCACAACCTATGTCTTGGAGCAGAAATAAGAAAAATAAAGAATACCCCCGTAAACCCCAGTTTTCTCTATATAAAGTGGGGTTTAGGCGGGTCTTCATTTCACGGACTTGTTCACGTGATGAAGATCTGTTAAACTCCATTTTTGGTAAATTTTCGAATAAAGTAACAGTTTTCTAGCAATTTGAAATTAGGACTTCCATAGACTGAAACTGCTGAAATCTTTTCCCACATTTTGTTGATGAGTTAGGAATGTAGAAGGCATTATCTGACAGTTTATATCAGATCATAAAACAGTTACCAGTTATGTTATTGTTATCATTCAACAGAAAAAAAAATCGATATTTTACAAAATTTTACAATTTTGCAAATTCCAGGACTATGATTAGTGTTAACAGCATTAATTCAGATCAGTCTGTACATTACAGAACCCATTGGCCGAATTGTACAGACTTTACTCAATCCTAAGACATCTTAAGAATGTCGTCCGTTCAGATCGTCTTCTGCATTTTCTTGCAAATATTTAAATAGATTTTTGCACACAGACCACAGAATAGACCCTTATCAGACTGGAGCATTCTGCTCTGGACCCGCCCTGTTTAGCAACAGCGACTTTCAAATTAAGCAGCAGACAACAAACCAGATGACGACTGTTGTGGTTGGCATATTAAGGATTGAGACTTCGCTGGTATTTTTGGGTTTCTTACACGTTTCAAGGGGAATGGATACAGCTGACAGGTTTTCCCTGTCATTTTTAAAGGGGGACAACTTTCGGGATTTTCTGGTTGCTTTTCTATATACACTCTGTCCCGCAGAAAAAAAACGTCTACTCTTAAAGGAAAGAATTTGCTCCTTAGGAGCAAATTCTTTCCTCTAAGAGTTGACCCCTATTGACATTGGAGATAAAATACTTTTGCAAGAGTTGCCTCCCCTGAAGGTGTATCCTTTCCCCTTAAGATGAATAGATACACCTTGACATATCTTCCCCCGATTTAGCAAGGGAGCCAACTTTCATGACCTTCTAATTGCCCATCTGTTAACTGAATACCTCCAAAGTTGCTCCTGGGACTAAATGTTTTCCCCTTAATAAGATTTGAGCCAGCCCATGACAAAACCTACAATAAGACATGTGCGCCCAACGAAGACTCAGATCAGCCTGCGCATCTGCGCAGTCTGATCAGAGTCTTCGTTGTGCGCTCTAAGGGTAGCTAAGGGCCCAATGTTCCTTCATGCAGCAAGAGAAGTCTCTGATTAGACTATATGGGTGCGCAGGCTGATCTGATTCTTCGCTGTGCGTACATGTAAGTTGTAGGAAATGCTGTGCCCCGGCTCATTTATAAAATTAGGATCTGCATTTAATTTCCAAAAAACTTGTACCATTCTGATGAAATTTTGTCATATGTTTTCCTCATTTCTATTGCAAATTTAGATTCTACTGCGCGTTAGAACAGCCTCATTAAGGCTGTTTTAACCAGTAGTGACAATCTATATTAATTAAGAATAATAAATGGAATGGCATATACCCTGTGGTACTCCATTTTTTGACATGTATATAAAAACAGTGAGATTTTTTATGGGCTCTCATTATGCAGACAAGTTAACTTGGTGCCCAAAAGTGTATCTAACAGATGGTTAAAATCGCAGAAAAGATGCTTTAAAAGATCTTATTTCTTTTCATATTTGTTATATCAACTTCAAATTTGAAAATACCAAGGCAAAGCCAAAGACAATAATTTGTTTGTTTGAATTGAGGTTTTACGATCCCGTCACGGCCCCCGCCCATCTGGGCTTGAAGAAATAGATGGGGTGCATGATGCGTCCACGCAGAGCTGAAACCGACCCGCACACGAGTACTGGTAAACCGCTTAGAGGATCTAAGCCTGCCCAGGCAAAGTGGTACGTGTTGGAACCGTCCATGCTTATAAAACCTATTGGTTTCATTGGGCGACAGGGCTTGAGATGTCATTTCATCTTAATGTCGGGTAAAAGTCCCACACAATTGGAAGCAACGTCTCCAAAATGACCTTTACAGTGTTGACAGGGACGTTAAACCTCAAATCAAACAAAAACAAAACGATCACGTCAACACTGTTTAGATCATTGAGAGACATTGCTTCCAATTTTGTGGGACTTTTAATCAACATTGAGATGAAATGACATCTCAAGCCCTGTCGCCCAATGAAATCAACACGGTTTACATGCATTGGTGGTCCGACTCGCACCACTTCGCCTCGGCAGGCTTAGTCCATCTAAGTGGTTTGCCAGTACTCATGTGCGGTCAGCTTCAGCTCTAAGTTGCGTTATCTGTTCTGAAAATATAACATCGTGATCTCATCTTTTTGAGATACAATGATGGTAGCTCGTAGAGCTGGACCAAAGTTTGAAATCTATGAATGCAAATATGTAGCATTCTCTGAGTATACCTAGTGATAATATAGCTTTTTGTCAAATATGCATATATTTCACTAACATGAACTATATTCTCTCACCGCTGTGGGGTTCGAGCCTGGCTCGGGTCACGTGTGAGGCGCTAAGTCCTGCAAATGAGGGTCAGGTGGTTTTTCTCCGGGTACTCTGGTTTTCGCCCACCCGTGATTAACGATCGTCTCGATATGAGTGAAATAATCTTGAAAGGGCCGTAAAACCAAAACCAAAAATTGAACTATATTCCATTCTTATACTATATATATAACGCGACGGCTGATTGGATAACGTCAAAACATTACGACAGTATATTCCACGATATACTGTCGGAAACCCGATGTCATCATATAACGTCTTTTTCATTGGTTGTCATTTGGTTTTACGCAGCTCACCGCGCTTGCCGGTTTAAGTAAAAGAAGAATTTTTAAACAAAAAAGTGAATTAGTGCATTAGAATGGGGATAACTTTATTGAAAATTGACATATTGGGAGGTAAATCGTCGGTTTTACGGTCGCAAATTCCGTTTTACGGCGACGCGTGAGCGTCCCCGTAAAACGAAATTTCCGACCGTAAAACCGCCGATTTACCTCCCCAAATGACAATTTTCAATACAGTCAGCCCACTAAATAAACGTATTGAGATTTGTGTGGCAGGTTTGTGACTACGGAAGATATAGAGTACCAGATTCCATCAGTCAAAAGAACGTCTAGGAGGCGTATTCTTGAGTATACCAGCAGTTAAGTAATCTATGCTCTCTGGCCTCCATGGCCTTGTGGATAAGAGCACTGACTCTTATTCATAGGTATATCAAAGCTGTGGTTCGAGGTTTGCTCGGGTTATATGTGAGACGCCAATTTTTTCAACGATAGGTCATGTTGTTTTTCTCCGGGTACGCCGGTTTTCTTGTAAGAGTCGTTAAAGAGCAACAATAACAAAAAAGAAGGGTGTATGTGTGCGTCTGTACGCACGCGCACATGCGCTTTTTTTGTTTGTGGACAAAATTGTTATCCTTTAAGAGGATGAAACGTTTGATAAGACAGACAAACCTAGTACCAACTGTTCTGGTGGTGGTAACACAACCCTTAAAGCAGATTAAATTCGAAGTATAAAACTGGAATCAAATTGCGTATAGTCTGATCTGCATCGTTTTGGTTCGAATATGATCAAGTGGCAGACCTCCACAAAAAACAACAAAAAAAAAAAAAACAAACAAAACAAACAAAACAAAAACAAAAACAAACAAACAAAAAACTTCTGTCAGCAAACAGCAGAAACATCAGAAACCGCAAATTCAGAAGAAAAAACACGACGTCGTCCAGGCGGTTCGCCGTAAAGTAACCGGCGGAGATCTACATTCAACCAACCAACCAAGTGGCGCTATAGACAGGAGTTAATTTCAAATCTATTGTCACATAATTTTGACAAATAAGAGTTATAAAATGGAAGTGAAGGCAATGATCAGGAATCGATACAATTAACCCACAGCTCCAATCAGAGACACCAAAGGGAAAGAAACACAAACATGAAAAACAAACCCTAATGAAAACATCAATAGCGGAAAGCCAAAAGGACAGTTACTTTCCCATTGAATGGCCAATTGGCTATCCAAAACAAAATAATATAAGCTATACAAACACTCAAAGACAAACCATAACGAAAAATAAACCGCGACAGAAGAATCGCCTTGGGGCGGTCAGTGAAGCGAATTCCACTGGGTGGGGTGGGGGTGGGGGGGGGGGGGACAAATCGATTTTACGATCCTAGCCCTTACGAGTACTTCCGTCGCGGATTTAGACAAATAATTTGTTCAGTCCGCATGTAGGCCTCCTAACTCATCAGTGCAACATCTCAGTGAACACAAAAAAATCAAACAACCACAGAAATGAAACAATGGTGATGACTCGACAGCTAGAAACCACTGAAATGCGGGGCAAAAGCAAACCAACAGTTAGACTCCGATGGGCCCAACCAGAGAATCAGGCACCAACCAACATTACATTGAATTAGATCTCTCTAATTCTCAGTAAGCCTTTACGCTGGAACCTTCATAGAATCTGAGGCCTCACCCACCGGCGTGCAATTAAAGAGGGAAGCAAAGTGGTCAACCGTGATTGGGTAAACTACCATGCATGCAGGCTGTCGTATAACATTTATTTTGTACCCAATCTTTTTATATCGAAGAATGATTTTACGAAGTTGGGTACTGAAGTCATTGCGGTTAATTATTTTTCCGACTTTATAAAGTCATTATTATTTTTTTTTAAAAAAAAGGTATCTGTTTTAACCTTTTTAACCTGAAAAGAGGAGATACTGTGATGCGTCAATATAGAACAAGTGTAGTAGGGTGAAGAGGGAGAATTATAGGTGAAGTAAGCGAAAGACTTCAGCATGTTCAGAATATCATCGAACAAGTGACCTTTCAACCGAATCGCAATTGACCAGTACAATCCGAATACTTACAAAAGCAAGTAACCAGAACAGTTTATTTTTTTCTCCTGTGCCGTACTATTTAGTCTTATGGTCTTTGATTTCTATTCAAAAAGTGATACTATTCGAAAAATAAAATTTTAAACAACAAAGAAAATGCTTCTTTACACACGTTTTGTGCATATTTAAAAGTGTGCTAACCGGTTATGGCATAACAATGAACAAAGTGATCAACAATCTAGCTCTTCTAATGCCGTCCAAAAATAATATATTTAAGCGGTTGGAATATGCTAAATACATCCAACGTACTATACAATTAGAAGCAACGTCTCCAGAATGACCTATACAGTGTTGATGGGGGCGTTAAACCTCAAATCAAACAAACAAACAAAACCAAAAAGACAAATAAATCATTTACAAACCTTATGTTCGCGGAACATACCGTGTCGGCAAATATTTCATACCGCAAGTGACCGATCAATCGCAATTGTCCGTTCACTTCCACTCCCATACTGTGATAATATATAATATAATCCGCATCTTCAAATATGTCCACGAAAAAAATGTGAAAAAAAAAAAAAATCAAACCAAAACGCGAATAGATACACCGGTTTTGCATATTCCTTCTATCAAAACAGGTATAAATACATCGGTTTTGCTTTTGAAATTATCTAGAAAATACATTGAAATGATGAAATCTAACACCTATTCTATGGTCTGGGCAATGCAAACGCCATTGATTTGTACCCCTAAGAGTTACCCAGAAGAAGCCGCGTATGACGCCACGCCGTCTTTTCTCCGTGTATAATATACACAAGGTAGAAATAGGAAGCACAACTCGCGAAACGCGAAGCGCATCGCGAACCATCACGAAAACAGGCCTATATAATTTTGACCACCTTGAACCCCACTTTTATTTAGTAAAACTGGGGTTTGCAGGGGTTAACCTTATTTTTCTTATTTCTGCTTTAAAATATAGATTGTGGGTACTCGTTAGACCCGCCTCAATGTACCCACAATCTATATTTTGAGCAGAAATAAGAAAATATCGCAATTTTTCATCTTAAAATGTTCGTGTTTTTTTTTCGGCGGTTAAGTTTACAATGTTTTTGTATAGGCGTATTTTCGTAATGGAAGTGAGCTCAACGGTAGAGAATCTGACCGAGAAAATAGCATACGCCAATACATACTTTCAGTTTTAATCACAGTCTTTTTGCAGTATAAAATTAAACTAAGCTCGTCTGGAGGACCAGCTACTAGGTAGCATTACACTGGGAGGTAGAAGCCTCCGTGGTGTAGTGGTTACGCTACTCGCCTTGTAAACCAGGGAACGTAGGATCGATCCAGGGCTTCTCCAGACTTTCGGGTGAGTCTTTAAACCGAGGTCCCGTCTCCGTATGACCTTAGCTGTTGGTGGGACGTAAAACTCAAACACTCATACTCATACACTGGGAGGTGCCGGGTTTTATCACTTTGGGACAGAGCTTTTAGTTGCGTTCTAAATACCAGACTTGCTTCCATTGGATATATATCCCATGTTTTATTTCAATGTGAGAAAATGATAGGTATAAGGGACTAAAATGATGCATGTTTTATAAATATATCTGCAAGCTCAAAGAAATTTTTGCTGATTTTATATCGTCACCCCTCCTTTAAAAATGTTGGTTTTATTTACTCCGTTCTAGCAGGTAAACAAACATTGTTGACTGTAACTTGAAAATGAGCCGATCAACATGTGGATTTTTTCTCATTAACTTGTTGGGCTAGGATGGCTCTATAAACAAGTAAGGTTTGAAAAGTTTTGTATGTGTAGTTTTTATGGGAGCAGGTAAAAGGTTACTATTATCGCCTATGGAGAACATTTAGTGGAAAGATCACACTATACAAATGGTCCTACCCAATAATAACCGCCCCTGGACCAATGGACTGGTGGTTAATAAAACCACATAGACTGTATCTTATATGTTGCATCAAGTCCAAAGGGATAGCCACTCAATTACATAAAGCATGTTTTTGAAGCTGCGTGTGCTCCGAAATTGCCTGTAGATCCATCTAGCAGCTGTTCTCTGCATCATCTCGGAAAGGAATAATTGAATAATACAGATTTTCTGAGTAATTACATTAAACGCGGAAATGAACACAACTTTTCTATAAAAGTAGTGATCAGGAATTGATACAATTAACCCACAGCTCCTACCAGAGAAACCAAAGGGAAAGAAACACAACATGGAATGACTAGACCCTAACGGAAACATCAATAGCGGAAAGCCAAATGGACTGCAAACCATAACAAAAATAAAAAGCGACAGAAAAACCGCATTGGAACGGTTAGTGAAATGAATAGCACTGGGGGTGGGGGTGGGGTTGGGGCTTAAGTCGATTTTACGCGGCCGCAATACTCGCCCTTACTTCCGTCGTGATTTAGACAAATAATTTGTTAAGTGCTCATGAATGCTTCCTCTTCCTAGCTCATCAGTGCAACATCTCTGAAAGCACAAAAATTAAACCACCACAGAGATGAAACAGCAAGACCCCCAAAGTACAGATTATTTCCATTAGGGTCTAGTTATTTCATGCTCGTGTGTGTTTCTTCTGATGGGAGGTGTGAGTTAATTGTATCGATTCCTGATCATTGCCTTCACTTTTATGTTTCTATCCCATTAATTTACACCTTATTGTTCAGTAGAAGAACAACCACACACGCTAATTTACATCAGAAAAACAGCATAATAGTGCCACGAAAGAAAGTGTTTCCTCATGTGGGTTACTTTTCCTGCTCATGTCCTGGTTGCTACAAACATCATGACATGTCAAGAACCATCAAGTTGACATCTAACCACTCCATGACTGACTTATAGCCTGAATGATGTGTGAGCTTCTCTGTTTTATAGGTGGCCTTCAGGCACACTGCCATTCATAGCATCGTTAGATTAATGATTTTAACTTTGTTAGCGGTGGGCATATACGTAAAATACTTTAGCAAATATAGTAAAACGAAGTGAAGGCAATAATCAGGAATCGATTCAAATACCTCACACCTCCCATCCAAGATAGCAAAGGGAAATAAAAACACCATTGAACAGCCTCAATGAAAAGGTCACAAGCAGAAAGCCAAAAGGACAGTTACTGTCCTACAACATTACGAAAACACGCATATACTAATACATTGTATATTTTACAGCCGAAAAAATGAAGAAAAAAAAAAACAGATGAAAAATTGTGATATTTTTCTTATTTCTGCTCAAAATATAGATTGTGGGCACTCGTTAGAACCGCCTCATCGAGGCGGTTCTAACGAGTACCCACAATCTATATTTTAGAGCAGAAATAAGAAAAATAAGGTATACCCCCGGAAACCCCAGTTTTACTATATAAAAGTGGGGTTCAAGGGGGTTAAAATTATATAGGCGTGTTTTCGTGATGATTGGCCAAATGGCTATCCGAAGTAAAATGATGATAACAGTAAGACCATGCCATGAGGAACTATAACAGTAATTTATCACAACAAAAGAACCTCTTGAACGGTCAGAAAAAAATAGAAGGGAGATGGGATTGATTTTACGTAACCTATTTACTGGAATTTGCCGAAAAAAAAAACATCACAGTTTTGGTGCATTGTGTTTCACAGCAGTAAATTTATTCAGACCTTCATTAGCACTGAGCACAAGTTTCCTCTCTCCCTTTCTACATATACTGCTGTTCAGCATTCGGTGTCATGACCAAAAAGTTTCCATACATTTTTTGGTAACACAACAAATTTGCTGTACACCAAAATTAAAAATGTCAGAAAAGTAGTAGTAAAACAAAGATCAGGAATTGATACAATTAACTTACTCCACCCATAAAAGACACCAAAGGGAAAGAAATACAAACATTAAGCGACCAGACCATAATGGAAACCTAAACAAAGGAAGGCCATAAGGACAGTTACTTTCCCACAAAATGGCCATATGGCCATCCAAAATTAAAAGACACAAGTGATACACACAGTAAGTAACAAACAACAACATAAATAAATCGCCACAGAAGAGCCGCCTTGGAACGGTCAGTGGAAGATTTCCACTGGGGGGCTTAAATCGGTTTTACGTGGCCACAATCCTCGCCCTTACTTCCGTCGCCATTTAGACAAATAATTTGTTCAGTCCGCATGAAGGCCTCCTAACTCATCAGTGCAACATCTCCGTGAACACAAAAATCAAAGAACCACAGAGGTGAGACAACGGTGAGGACTCGACAGCAAGAAACCACTGAAATGCTGGAGCAAAAGAAAACCAACAGTTAGACTCCGATGAGCCCGACCAGAGACAGAGCATCAGGCACCAACCAACATTATCTCCCCAACCCGGAAAGCCCGGAATTGAAAGAAAACGTCACTGACATTATCGTAGTTTTGATGTAACATCAAGCTTCTGAAGCATCCACTACGGGATCTGGAGGTCGCGGGTTCTAGCCCCGTCATTCCAAAGGCGTAAAACAATGGAACTATGACGCTCACATCATCAGGGGTAGTCCTAGGAAGATGAATGAAGACAGGTACACTAACAGGATAACTGGTTTGTAGCAAAAAAACTTTGCAGAGCTGATTTTACTTGTTTCTGATGTGCGGCATTAAATAAAGCTTCTTTATCTTTTACCTTTGAGCTACTGTGCTTCGTTATTTCAGCCTCAGGGTCATTCAAGGAATTATTTAGTTGAATAATAATAATAATAATAATAATAATATTAATAATAATGACTTTATTTAACGAGGAACACACAGTTGGCGGTACCAACCTTCCCTGTGGCCCTCAACAAACAAACAAACAAAATAAATAACAAAACAAAACAAAACAACACACACACACGCACGCACGCACGCACGCACACACACACACACACACACAAACACGTGTTTTACATAACAAAAGTTATACACAACAATACATTCGCTTAACAATGCACTGGCATTCTTTTACGCTACACATACACTATTTACAGCCAATGTATCAGACTGTCTGAACTGGGAGCACTTCTGACAGTATCAGGCAGAGTGTTCCATATCTTTGGTATCGAGTATGCAAGACTCTTTCGAAAGATTTCTAGGTTGGGCTTCGCCATATATAGAGTTGAGTTAGTCGACGATCTTAAATTTACTTGATGTATACTCTATGTATGCTAGAAGCCTCCGTGGTGTAGTTGTTATGATAAAGCCTCATATACCAGGGGGCGTGGGTTCGATCCAGGGCTTCTCCAGACTTTCGGGTGAGTCTTTAAATCTAGTTCCGGTCTCCGTATGACTTTGGCTGTTGATGGGACGTAAAACTAAAAGAAACACACACATATACACATTTATGCTATGTTGTGCTCGCCCTTAGGCTGAGCCTATTTACATATTAGAAATAAAATCCGTGGTACTTAAAAAAAAGACCGCTGTACCTACATGTACAGTAGAACTTCGATGGCTCGAACACCGATGGCTCGTCTACCATGTCTTAGTCGAACCCGTTCTTGTGTCCCTAGGGAAGTCCTCTACATAAAAATGGTGCGAGATAATTTAGGAGACTTTGGTCTTTTATCTTGCAAATGTATGTTGTGTGTACTCATTAGAATCGCCTCGATGAGGCGATTCTAATGAGTACACACAGCATACATTTTCATTACAGGACACCGAAAATATGTCAAAAGTACCTCGTTATGCCTCCTGGCAGTAAACCTCTGTGGCTCGAAGTACCCCTGTCTCGAACAGATTTTCGAGGTCCCAAAGGTGTTCGAGCCATTGAAATTCGACTGTATATGGATAACTGAGCGCGGTGGAGACAGGCTGTGAAATATTTGTCCCTTGATAGTGTAGCAATCCTACACCCATAACACAGTACAATACTGTCAGAGTTTTGGCCCAAATTCAAAATTTCAGCATGTTTCATCTTTTTTTCGTCATCATTCAAAAACCGTTACAGATATTCGAATGAAACTTGTTATAGTTATTGACAGTGATAATGCACATATGTGTAGCAAAATGCAACAACTCTAGCTTGAATGAATTTTGACTAATGCCCTTTTATCCATCGGTCTGTCCACCCACACTTGCATATTTTTTCTTGATTACTTACAAATCATCAAACGCACCAGCTTCAAACTTTAAACATAAGGTCTCAACAACAATACACAATGTCATATCAAGTTATGTAACGCTAGCTACAATATTGTCAGTTATGGCCATTTGAAAAATTCAAAATTTAAGCTTTTCGTCTTTTTTTTTTTCGTCATAATTTCAAAACCGTTACAGGTATTTCAATAAAACTTGCTGTACTAAATGCCAGTCACAATACCCACATGTGTAGGAAGGGAAAACAACTCTAGCTTAAAAAAGAAATTGATTTATGCCCCTCTATCCATAGGTCTGTCCAGCCACATTTTGTATATATAATTTCTTGATAACTTACAAATCATCAAACACATCAACTTCAAACGTTCAATATAAGATCACAACAACAATACACAATTTCATGTCAAGTTATGTAACTCTAGATACAATATTGTCAGAGTTATGGTCCTTTCAAAAATTCAAAATTTCAGCATTTTTCCTTTTTTTTCGTTATAATTTCAAAACCGTTAAATATATTTCAATAAAACTTGCTGTACTAATTGTCATTCACAATACACACATCTGTAGCAAGGGGCAACAACTCTAGTTTCAAACAGAAATTGATTTATGCCCCCTTTATCCATAGGTCTGTCCATCCACATTTTGTAAATATAATTTCTTGATTACTTACAAATCATCAAACGCATCAACTTCAATTTTAAACATAAGATCATAACAACAATGCACAATTTCATATCAAGTTATGTAACTCTAGCTACAATATTGTCAGAGTTATGACCCTTTGAAAAATTCAAAATTTAAGCATTTCATCTTTTTTGTTCGTCATAATTTCAAAACTGTTACAGACATTTCAATAAAACTTGCTGTAGTTATTGCCAGTCACAATACACACATGTATAGCAAGGGGCAAAAACTCTAGCTTTAATTAATTTTGACTAACGCTTTTTATGACTAAACTTTTACATTGGCCATAGTTCTAAAACCATGTAATCAGTGTTTAAAATAACTAACCAGAAACAGTCAATCAGAGCACCGACTCAGACTACTCACAGAGCAACCGCATTGTATGTATAAAATTTTCTACCAATTTGACCCCCCCCCCCCCCCCAACACTCCACACACACATATACACAATCCCCTCAACACCCCTTTCAAACATGCTATTATGGGGTCCTGATCACCACTGTGATGGTTCGAGCTTCATTTGTATTTATTATCTTGAAAATACATTACATCGGAGAACTTCTCAGTGAAATGTTAAGTCCACGACGACGACGCCGTCGGATTGTATTGAGTCCTCAACCTTGATTCATGATTGTATTATGATCGTTTTACCGTGTAATTTATTATGAATCACTGTTGAGCTAGGAAGTGTCCTATCAATTTGTTATTGCTATTATGTTAACTGAGGACGAGGAGGTGAAGCCCCACACCCATCCCCACCCAAGTAGTTTTACTACCGATCGTCCCAAGGCGGTCGTTCTTTTGGTTAATTGGCTTTGTGCCATTGGTTCATGTTTCGTCTGACAGTTGTGTTTGTGCCTCCATGAAACTTACTTCCTATTTAGGTGACTTGAGATGGCTGCGTTCTGTGAGTATGACCTTTTCCGCACTAGGTCGTTTGTTGTTTCTCATGTTGGCTAAATATAGTATAACATGAGCCCCGCCAAGCGAATTTGGGTCTTCGGGCATTCCGTCATGACAAGTTTTAACTGCGCATGCCCAGCCATTCAGGAGAGACAGGGATACGGCTTTTTGTCTGAAGGTTCCTCTTGATTCAATGCTTGTATGAGCGAGCAGCGAAGGTTCTGGCGAGACTGCGCGGATGCGCAGGCTCGCCTGAACCTTCGCTGCTCGCATAGGCGATAAGTACCAAAATCGCTTGACGGGGCCCACATAATAAAACAAACCAATCCTTCCTGAACAGGTGAAAAAGAAGGCTTACCTTGGAGCACGTTGAATTGACACGTGACTTTAACAAAGACCAGAAATGTAGTAAATCAGGAGGAGTGAAAGGCATCACGAAAACAAGTCTATAAATTCTAACCCCCTTGAACCCCACTTTATATTGAACAACTGGGGTTTAGAGGGGTAAACCTTATTTTTCTTATTTCTGCTCTAAAATATAGATTGTGGATACTCGTGATTGTGGGTACTCGTTAGAACCGCCTATAGATTGTGGGTACTCGTGATTGTAGGTAATCGTTAGAACCACCTCGGTGAGGCGGTTCTAACGAATACCAACAATCTATATTTTGAGCAGATATAAGAAAAATATCACAATTTTTCATCTTAAAATTTCGCGTTTTCCGCAGCAAAGTTTACAATGTATTTGTATAGGCGTGTTTTCGTAATGGCGACGATTCTGATCAGAGTGCGCATGGGAATATCAGACTTACAACAGTATGCTTCAAACCAGAAACGAAGGGGAATCGAGCAAGTTGTAGCTTGAGCACTCAAAACCGGAAACACAAGATGGTGGAACTACAGTTGCAGCCTTTGCAATATCGTTGTTGTGTTGTTTCACGGTTGAATTAATAGCGTTCGGTGATGCATAAGGTGAGGTCAAGTGAGCGTATGTCTAAAGCATTGTCAATCACAGAGTATTGCCTACCACAATTGTATTTTTTTCAGCAAGCCCGCAGCATGGTCGTAAAAAGCGCTTAAACACTACGTAGGTCCTCGCCGTTATGGTTTCGATCTCGCTCGGGTCACATGTGAAACGCCATGCTCTGAAATTCCAGTTTTTTTTTCTTCCATGTGTACTCCGCTTGAGGAGCTGAAGAATAGACTACATTCCGATTAGACATCCGTATGACGTATCCATATCTCCAAAAGTGTTTGTTTTTTATCCTGACTTAAAATTTTGAAGTCTCCTTATTTATACTTCAAACACTATGTTGCGGTGTTTGTTAAAACACAAGGTTGCGGGTACACGTTAGAACCGCCTCAATGAGGCGGTTCTTACGAGTACCTACAACCAATGTCTTGGTGCAGAAATAAGAAAAATAAGGTCCAATTCTTACTGTGTTATCACGTGAACAAGTCCATGTAATGAACATCCCACTAAAACCTACCTTATATGGAGAAAACTGGGGTTAACGCAGCATACATTATTTTTCTTCTGTCTGTCCCAAAACATAGGTTGTGGGTACTCAATAAGACGGTTCTAACGAGCACCCACAACCTATGTTGCAGTATAAATAAGAAAAATATCACGGCTTTTCATCAGAAAAGTAACAATTTTGGAGATGTGAAAAATGCAATATGTCGCACGGGTGTGTTATCGTAAAGATTCAAACACTAGGTTGCGGTCCTCTATGAGGTGATTCTAACGAGTAACCACAACATATGATAAGAAAAATATAGTACACCCCTTTATACCCTAGTTTTTAGCTCACTTGGTCCGAAGGCTCCAGGGGAGCTTATAGTATAGTGGGCCGTCCGTCGTTCGTCCGTCCGTCCACACCTTTGACCAGTTATATCTCTGCAAACTGTAGGATGATCTCAACCATTTCTCATCTGTATCATGCCCCTGATGGGGCATTGGTGTCACAAGCTTTTATTTTCGAAATCGAATGAAAGCTTTGGTTGCTATGGCAACCACAAGGTCCCATAGACTTGCAATGGGAAAATATTTGTCATCACCGTAGCGCCTCCAGTTTTGATCAGACATTTCTGAAACTTATATGTAAGGTGGCTGGCGCTGAAAACTCGGATGAGTTCGAAACCCGGCCAAGTCGGCCTATTAATCATAGAGTTACGTCCCCTTGATTGCCGAAAATACCTATTTTTGACCTTGTCATCACCTTAACCCCTTTAGTTGTTATCGAACCTTCATGAAACTTACATACAAATAAATCAGGGATAAAATCTAGGATGAGTTCGAAAACTAGCGATGTCGATCGATAACACACGGAGTTGTGTCCCCTACATTGCTAAAAATGCTTACTTTTGAACTTGTCATCACCGTAGCCTTTTCAGGTTTGATTGGATCTTCTTGAAACTTATAATTAGGTAAGTCACAGATAAAAGCTCGGATGAGTTCCAAATTTGTCGAGGTCCGCCTATCTCTTGAAGAGTTGCGTCCCCTTGATTGCTGACTGCCTATATTGTTGACCTTGTCGTCACTGTAGCCTCTTCAGTTTTCATCGGATTTATTTGTAACTTATATGAATGTAAGTAAGGGATAAATACTCGGCTGTCTTCAAAAATTGTTGAGGTCGGCCTATATTGCAGAGTTATATCCCCCCCACCCCTGATTACAGACAATGCCTACTTTTAACCTTGTCACAACCGTAGCCCCTTCTGTTTTTATCGGATCTTCTTGAAACTTACAAGTGTGTCAGGGATGAAAGCTTGGATGAATTTGAAAACTGATGAGGTCAGCCTATTTAATCATAGAGTTACGTCCCTTTGATTGCAGATAATGCCTTTGTTTTGACCTTGTCAGCGCCGTAACTCCTTCAGTTGTCATCGTATCTTCTTGAAACTTATATATAAGTAAGTCAGGGATAAAAGTTCGGATAACTTAAAAAACTAGCGATGTCAGTCGATTAATCAAGGAGTTATATCCCTACTTTGCTTAAAATGCTACTTTCGACCTTGTCACCATCGCTGCCCCTTCAGTTTTGATCGGATCTTCTTGAAACTTACAAAGATGTAGGTCAGAGATAATGACGATGAGTGCGAAAACTGGTGAGGTTGACCTATTTGTCATAGAGTTACTTCCCTTTGATTTGCAGAAAATGCCTATTTTCAACCTTGCCATCACCTTAGCCCCTTCAGTTTTTATAGGATCTTCTTGAATATAAGCAAGTCAGGGATAAATCTGTGAGGTCGGCCTATTTATCATAGAGCTATGACCCCGTTGATTGCAGAAAATGCTTACTTTTGACATTGCTATCACCCATCACGAAAACACGCCTATATAATTTTGACCCCTTCGAACCCCACTTTTATATAATAAAACTGGGGTTAGTAGGGGTAAACCTTATTTTTTCTTATTTCTGCTCTAAGATATAGATTTTGGGTACTCGTTAGAACCGCCTCATCGAGGCGGTTCTAACGAGTACCCACAATCTATATTTTGAGCAGAAATAAGAAAAATATCACAATTTTTCATCTTAAAATTTTTATTTTTTCGGCGATAAAGGTTACAATGTATTGGTATAGGCGTGTTTTCGTAATGGTAGCCCCTTCAGTTTTTATCAGATCTTACATGTAAGTAAGTCAGGGATAAAAGCTCGGATGCGTTCAAAAACTGGTGATGTCAGTCTATTTATCATAGAGTTACGTCCCTTTAATTGTAGAAAATGCATGTTTTTAACATTGTCATCACCGTAGCCCCTTCAGTTTTTATCGAATCTTCTTGAAACTTATATTTAAGTAAGTCAGGGATAAAATCTCGGATGACTTCGAAAACTAGCGATGCCAGTCGATCAATCACGGAGTTATGTCCCTACTTTGCTGGAAATGCTATTTTCGACCTTGTCATCACCGCTGCCCCTTCAGTTTTGATCGGATCTTCTTGAACATTACAAACGAGTAAGTCAGGGGTAAAAGTTCGCTATGTCCTCATTGAGTGCAGAAAATGCTTACTTTCGACCTTGTTATCACAGTAGCCCCTTTCATTTTTTTTTATAAGATCTTCTTATAACTTACAAACAAGTCAGGGATAATAGCTCGGATGAGTTAAAAAAAAATGGTGAGGTCGGCCTATTTATCATAGAGTTACCCTTTGATTGCTGAAAATGCCCATTTTTGACATTCTCATCATCATAAGTCCCAAAAGTTTGAACGAATCTTCCTGAAACTTACATATAAGTAAGTTAGGGATAAAAGCTTGAATGAGTTTGAAAACAAACATTGTTTGCACATTACTCATAGAGTTAAATTACCTTCTTTTCTGAAAATGCCTATTTTGTACCTTGTTATCACAATAAGTACTATAGTTTTGATCGAATCTTCCTGAAACTAGCATATGAGTAGGTTGGGAATGAAAGTTCTGATGTGTTTGAAAACTGGTGATGTTTTCCTATCTATCATAGAGTTACGTCCCCTTAAATGCTGAAAATGCCTGTTTTATACTCCCGTTTTGTAAAAACGATCGTATAATGGTATGGGATCGGCGTCCGTCCGTCTGTAAACTGTTCGTTTCCTGATAACTCCACCTACAGTTTTAATCCTATCAAGCTGAAACTTGGTAGATAGTAAGACTATGAGGTGGTGTAGCGCATATTGTTTCGAGGTTATAGTCCGCCAAATATTTATAGAGTTATGCCCCTTTAAATTAAAAAGAGGAAGCTGAAACTTGGTAGATAGTAAGGCTATGAAGTGGTGTAGCGCTTTTCTTCGAGGTTACAGTTCACCAAATATTTACAGATTTATGCCCCTTTGATTATTTCTGTAAAAAATTGTGTTTCCGGCTAACTCCTCCAACGATTAACATTCGACCAGGCTGAAACTTGATATATAGTTAGACCATGATGTGGAGCAGCTCATGTTGTTAGGGCCCCAAACCGACCATAACTATATTGCTTTTGTCCGTATGTTTATCACGCCCTAATCAAAACATAACCTAGGTCATAGCTTCAGAAGCATTTGCCCTGATCTCATGAAACTTCACACACACCCTAACCATTGCAAGACTTACATTCTGACAAAAGGCAATAGCTATATTGCTTTTGCCCATGTGTTTGCCTTAACCAAAGCACATAACCTTGGTCATAACTTCCAAAGCATTTGCCCTACTCTTGTGAAACCTTACACGCATACTTACCATCTCAAGACCTATATTTTGCCTTAATCAAAAAGCCTAACTTCGGTCACAACTTCAAAAGTATTAGCCTTTTTCTCGTGAAACGTCACACACATACATACCACCACAAGACCTACATTCTGACAAAACCATGTACCATACCTCTTTGACAGCTTTATGTTGGACCTTTTTTGACGTGGTCAGTGATCTTGTTTTGAAGTTTTTGTCCACCAGATAAAAACATCCAAACAAAAATAAAATTATGCCCCTTTGAAAATTTCTGAAAACATTTTGTTTCGGCTAACTTCGCCTGCAATTTAGATCCTGTCAAGCTGAAACTCGGTGTATAGTTAGACCATGATGCGGAGCAACGCATATTATTTCGAGGTTAGATTCCACCAATTACATTACGCAAACACGCCTATACAAATACATTGCCACCTTTATCGCCGAAAAATCGAGGCGGTTCTAACGAGTACCCACAATCTATATTTTAGAGCAGAAATAAGAAAAATAAGGTATACCCCCGGCAACCCCAGTTTTACTATATCAAAGTGGGGTTCAAGGGGGTCAAAATTATATAGGCGTGTTTTTGTGATGTATTTACAGAGTTATACCCTTTGAAAATTTTGTGAAAATTTCATTACGAAAACACGCCTATACAAATATACTGTAAACTTTACCGCCGAAAAAAACGAAAATTGTAAGATGAAAATTTTTGATACATTTTTTTTTATTTCTGCTCAAAATATGGAGTGTGGGTACTCGTTAGAACCGCCTCATCGAGGCGATTCTAACGAGTACCCACAATCTATATTTTAGAGCAGAAATAAGAAAAATAATGTTTACCCCTATAAACCCCAGTTTTACTATATAAAGGTGGCGTTCAAGGGGGGTCAAAATTATATACATGTAGGCATGTTTTCGTGATGTGTCTGGCGAAGTCCTCTTACATTAAACATTTGCTCAAGCTGAAACTTGAT
This sequence comes from Lucinisca nassula, assembly GCA_963580285.1. Lineage (NCBI taxonomy): Eukaryota > Metazoa > Mollusca > Bivalvia > Lucinida > Lucinidae > Lucinisca > Lucinisca nassula. Next base: position 117,991 of record CAUZLF010000026.1, read on the forward strand.
ACATAGTTTGACCACAATATGGAGCAGCGCATATTGTTGTTAAGTTACTGTCCTCCAAACATTAACTGAGGTATGTCTTATGGACATCTCTGTACCATTTTGTTTGTGGCTAACTTCTCCTGTAGGTAACATTCGATCTAGCTAAAACTTGATATTTAGTTTGACTATGATGTGGAGCAGCGCATGTTGTTTAGAGCCCTCCATATTGTTTCAAGGTTGCTGTCCAACAAAATTAACTATTACGTGTGTCCCGCTTGCGGAGCTCTTGTTGACCTTGTCATCAGCATAAATTCTTCAGTAAAGATTAGAACTTCCTGAAACTTTGAATCTGTTAGCTCAGGTGAGCGATATAGGACTATCATGGTCCTCTTGTTTCTGTATGATACAGTAAAATTCCTATATTAAGACCACCTTTGGGACTGTTCAAAAGTGGTCTTAAAGACCACTTTTGAACAGTCCCAAAGGTGGTCGCTGAGCAGAGGACATTTTATGCAGAGGACACAAATAGAGTATAGCTCCAACCTACTAAACAAGCTTTTTAAAGGAGAATTAACCTGAATGTTAGGTGGTCTTAAAGCGGAATTTTATTTTATAAAATTGCGTTTTCACACATGTTTTTGGACGCGTTATAAAAGACAAAACCTCTGTTAGTGCTGGAGTCCACGTGACTATCACTGATTTGCAGGAATCCACGCAGATTATTTATAGAAGGTCAGCGTGTTGGCGTAAAAAGGTTATCCGTAAAATCTGGGCTGAATCATGGGTTGGGCTTGGCAAACAGTGTCGACCCGGATCAGACGCCGCGTTCTACGCCACAGAACGCGGCGTCTGATCAGGGTCTACACTGCTTGCTTACAGTATAGGTATTAAAGGGTCATACGCCGAAAACCGCAATGTCTGATCAGGGTCTACACGGTTTGCTTTCAGTAAAGGAGTTTAAGGATTAAACAAAACAGTCCAAGTCCTCGTTCGGGCCCATTTTCCCTACCTACACACAGAGACAATCGACCCACCAGTGCTGTCAGTGCTTTGATTTAAGCTGCTGTCTTAACGTAACAAACACAAAAAACACATCTTAACCCTCGATAACCCCTACATTTGCAAACAGTGTAGTTCCAGGTCAGATAGCTGCGAATCAGGATATACACTGTTTGTCATTGAATGAATAAATTACATCAAGTATTAAATTTGATTGGTTGAAATGTAAATGGGTGGGGCTAAATTTATTTATGCAGCGTAGTAAGGATGAATAGGTCAGTGATCAGGTGGACAACAGCAGTTGATATCCAAGCCAACAAAGAATGACGGGCCACATCGGGCCGATAACGATACGACGTAGCAACGTCGTATCGTTATCGGCCCGAGGTTGGTCCGCTGTTCTGTGCTGGCAGGGGCACTGTCGCAATATACAGTAGAACTCCGATGGCTCGAATACCGATAGCTCGTTTACCATGGATGTGTCGAGCCCATTCTTGAGCCCCTAGCGAAATCCTCTACATAAGAAATAGTGGGAGATTTTAGTCTTTTATCTTGCAAACGTATGCTGTGTGTACTCATTAGAATCGCCTCAATGAGGCGATTCTAATGAGTACACACAGCATACATTTTTATTATAGAAAACCAAAAAGATGTCTAAAAGTATCTCGTTATGCCTCCTGACAATAACCTCAGTGGCTCGAACTAGCCCTGTCTCAAACAGATTTTCGAGGTCCCAAAGGTGTTCGAGCCATTGAAATTCGACTGTATTTAACAAGGGGTCGTCTAATTAACAATCGACACATTAAGATTCAATAAATAAGCAGGAATACATAACTTGTATCCTAAATTCCCCAAGATTTCTTTTGCTATGATTAGAAAGATTCCATCAAAAAGCACCTGTTTTAAAGATTGCTTATCATATATCAACACGATATCTTTCTTATCGTAGTGATGTAAGTTCTGATGATGATTCCAGATTTTTGTACCGCAATCTTTGATGTTTTTATCGGTTCTTTTGAAAGGTAGACCGGCGATTATCTCACATTACGAAAACATGCCTATACAAATACATTGTAATATTAACCGCTCAAAAATTGACACTTTTCAGATGAAAAAAATGTGATATTTTTCTTATTTCTGCTCAAAATATGGATTGTGGGTACTCGTTAGAACCGCCATGAGGCGGTTCTAACGAGTACCTACAATCTATATTTTAGCGCAGAAATAAGAAAAATACGGTTTACCCCAGTAAACCCCAGTTTTGCTATATAAAAGTGGGGTTCAAGGGGGTCAGAATTATATAGGCGTGTCTTCGTGATGTACATGCCATTTTTTTGTGGGGAGGGGGTGTTTGCAAACAGTGTAAGTCTAGGTTAGACGCCGCAGGTCGTGGCGTCAAATCTGGGTCGACATTGTTTAAATTACTGAGTTGCTTTTTGCAGTCAACTGCAAGTAAAACATTGAAATGGCTATTTGCAGTCAACTGCAAATTGCCAAAAACGTTGAAATGGCTATTTGCAATCAGCTGCTATTTGCAGATTTGCAGTCATCTGCATATAGTAAAAAAATACGAACAAACAAACAAAAAGAAAAAAGAAAAAAAAAAAAAAAAAAAAGAAAAAAGAAGAAGAAAAAAAAAAAACACGTTAGAATGGCTAGTAGCTGTTGACTGTAGATAGCCAAATATGTTAAAGGTGCATTATTGAGCTATCCGGAAAAAATGCTTCCAAAAATAAAATACATATAGCCGGTATGTTTCTTTAAAACAATACAAATGAATGCATTTTATGCAAAAATGCGAACAATTATGATGCCAGGTAAACGAATTTGAGAGGGATTCCCTAACTATGTTTCGAACACTAGTTAGATCTATTTTTAGTTCGTGACAAAAATAGAATCCCCATATATGACGTACTGCGACGTTCATTTTTGGCCTTGTTTGCTTAGGCCATGCCTGAATCGGAAAAAAAAAAATTGACGCTGAATACCATGCCATAAGTATTGACACTCAGAGACGATACTGTCACCATGTATGTGTAAAGTGACAGATTTATTTTTAGAACAGAAATTCCGAACACATGTTCAGAGCGAAGTGTAAACAAGTATGAAAACGACCATTTTCACAAAGTTCTGAAGCTGTATTTGGCCCCAAAAGTTTACACATGACAAAGGAGTATGCATTGAAGATAAAAACCAGAAAACAAAATTGAGACCCGGTAGCTCAATAATGCACCTTTAAAACATCACGTGAACAAGTCCGTGAAATGAAAACCCCCTAAACCCCACTTTATATATAGAAAACTGTGTTTTACAGGGGTTTACACTGTTTTGCTTATTTCTGCTTCTAGACATAGGTTGTGGGTACTCGTTAGAACCGCCTCAATGAGGCGGTTCTAACGAGCACCAACAACCTGTTGTGGATTCTCCACAATAAAAGTATTAGGTTATATTTTTCATGTATTTAATATAGTTATAATAAGCTACATTAGGCACATTTACTTTGCAATAGGTTGCATTGCAATTACGGACGTAACGTCGTGAAGTTAACGTCGTTGCTAGGGAGTCTGGATGGTAACAACATGGAGTAACAGGAACAAACAATTGAGGAACATTGCAGACAGGACAGAACAATTACAGGAACAATACAGAAGGAACAGTTGACAGAAAGGAACATAACAAATATAGGAACAGTACATATGGGAACAGAGAAGATAGGTAAACAGCACACAGAGACTTCAGATAAATATATATACAGGAATCACAGAAATACAACCCCACATGGACATAGCAATATTCTAATACAGGACAAGAAAGTATGTGACATTAACATTTTACCACTTAAGTTATCTTAGCATTCATCATTATTTTTATGTGGCATTGATAATATGCATGTAACATTCTGTTGTTCTATTAAATTGTGTTTTGCCACACAACCTATGTTTGAAGTACAAATAAGAAAAATATAAATTTTCACCGAAAAGTAATGAAAGACTGCACTATGTCGCACGGGTGTGTTGTCGTAATGTGACTGTTGAGCGTGATAGCTCAGTGGTTAGTGCACTTGCCTCTGATGCTAGAGGTCCCGGGTTCGATCCCCGGCAGCGGTGATAAAATTTCGGTGTCCGAACACGCTCCATTGGCATCATTTGCAGGGATGAATGTCATTAAGTGCACCGTCCTTCGGATTGGGACGTTAACTGGAGGCCCCCTGTGCAGGGAGAACCATCCCCTGTGCAGGTTAAAGATCCCTACCGTAATTACATGATTACTGTGTAGGCTTTCATCCTGCAAAACTGGAGTGTATGTAATATACACCTGCGGTAATGGTCAAATGTGACCGACGCAGTATCAGAAGATAGATAGATAGATAGACTGTTTGCAGTCAACGCCGTAACGCACTGCCATCCCTTTTTCTTTCAAGACTTTTTTTTTCTTATTTCTGTATCTACAAAGACCAAGGCCCCCGCCCACCGAGGGCCGCCCATCAAGGCTAGGATAAATTGATTGGGCTGCATGGTGCTTCCACGCAGAACTCAAACCGATCGCACACGAGTACGGCAAACCGCTCTGGTATAGGTCTGCCCTAGCTGGCAAAGTGGTGCGAGTCGGACCGTCCATGCTATATATAGTGTTAACCATTATTAAAACCCTTTTTGTACCAAATGGAATCTTCCTCCTTATATATAGCAGGAGTCCATTTCTAGGTTAAGGGGTGACAGGTTGTGTTTTCTTCAAAATTGATTAGGAAAATGGCTAAACTTTCAATAAACAGTGGAGGCCCTGATCAGACGCCGTGTTCTGCGGCGTCTGATCTGGGCCTGCAATGTTTGCCAGGGTACCCGTTTTGTGGTTTCTGGTACTAAATGAGTTTAGGCTTAAAGGCCTGTTTTCGCTATCCCGACCGACCCTGCTTCAGACCCCCCGACTCTACTATTTTTATCTATAGCATAAAAATTAAAACACCGACCCTACCATTTAATTTCCGACCCTTCCCATGTACCCAGTGTCGTCTTTGCATTTTCGCATAGTAATTTCGGATTTTAAGTACATTTTTGTAGTTTTCAGTCGGTGAATTTATTCACAAGACTTAAGTCATCGTCCGATGACACTTTTCAGCTTCCTTCTATTCAAATGGTTTTGAAGTTATAGTGGTCGGCGGTTGTCTACGACTTATTACGACTTATATCCATCCGCCCACTTTGTAGTCTTTACATTTTTATCTGAGATCAGTAAGCCTTGGCGTAGAATTGTTTATTTTGGGATACACCTATGATTTTATGTATTTAAAATACATTAACACAAAAAGTTTGATATATTTACGATATTAAAATTTTCTGGCGGATGAATACAATCGGTCGGAGGTCAAGATTGTTGTGTTTCGGTACGGAAAAGTAAGAAAAAAATATACAGTAACATTCTTTTCTGTTTCGAATAATTTTTGCGGGTTTGATATTCGTATATTTGATGCTTTTTATACTGGATAATGTATATAAAATTAGTCGAGTCCAAGTTGTATGATTGCAGTAGGCATATCTATAAAATGGGTCAGTGACTGCAGAAGTCAAACAAATCAAAGCTCCAGATAACAGGACAATGAGTAGAAATAATTTTGCATCTGATCTTTCTTTATTTATAATATAATATACTGCCACACCCTCTCACGAAGAACGAAGATTACGTGCAGATGATCATTTGTCAGTTTTCTATACTATAGATCTAATTTTCCAAAAACATATTTGTTGTGGATATTGGTTAGAATCGGCGTGGGGGTGGGTGGGGGGGGGGCAGTTCCAAGTTCCAACGATTATCATATAAATAAACTGCATCAGTCCAATTGTGTTCGTGGTAGATACTGCATTTTGTCTTTGATGCAAGAAGACCCCTGTCGGGTGACACGTCAAATGACATTCCTGGTGTATGAATGTCATTGTAACATTTCTGATTCGATTCCCGGCAAATAAAATTCTGGCGTCCGAACATACGCCACAGGGATGGTCGCCACTAAGTGCACCATTAACTGCAGCCCCCATGTGCAGGAGAACCACCCAGGTTAACGATCCCTACCCTAATTAGCTATACAGGATTACTGTGTATGCACCTGCAAGTAATGGTCAAATGTTACGGATATATATGCATTAAATATCCTTATTATCTGTAGCTTTATATTCGGTTACAGCTACACCAGCCTCTTGTTTTGTCTGCTGATAACAATAATAGGCGATAATATTGAAGGTCAAGTAACAGGTAAATGAAGTGATGGCTGCTCTCATTTATGCCCAGTCCGTGTAAGAAGATAGATAGTTTTTTTGAATGCCCCTGTCCTTTAAACTAGAGGCATATTAAATAATCCTCTGCATTCGCTGATTTAACCTTTAACCACAACCTTTGTCTTGGAGCAGAAATATAAACAAATAATGTATACCCTAGTAAACCCAAGTTTTCCCTATATAAAGTATACGGTTTAGGGGGTGTTCCTTTGACGGACTTGTTCACATGATGAATGTAAGTCGCACCCCTGTCACCCCGCTTACTACAGAGAAAAATAGGGTCTACAGGGTATACATTATTATTACAAAGATTGTGGGTACTCGTTAGAACATTTTTATTGAGACAGTTCTAACGAGCACCTTCAATCGATGTATGAAGAGAGAAAAACAATATTAACAGAAAAAACCCTCGGGGTTAAGAGCTGTTAAAACAATGCGCCTGCTATGTATGTTATGTGTAAGCGCTACAATAGAACGGTCCCTAACAAAATCAAAGCACTGAGAGTACCGGTGGGTCGATCGTCTCTGAGTGTAGGTTGGGAAAATAGTCCTGAACTGAGAATCGAAATGTTCGTTTACTTTTAAGCAAGCACAGTAGATCTGATCAGACATCGCGTTATGTGGCGTCTGATTATGTTGACGGGCTGCATGATGCTTCCACGTAGAGCTGAAAACGACCATTAACGAGTCCTGGTAAACCGCTTAGAGCATCTAATCCTGCCCAGACAAAGCGGTGCAAGTCGGACCATCCATGCTCATAAACCCTATTGGTTTCAATTTGCGACAGGACTTGAGATGTCATTTCATGTCAGTATCGGGTAAAAGTCCCATAAAATTGGAAGTATCGTGGCCAAATGACATATACAGTGTTGACGGGGACGTTAAACCTCAAATCAAACAGACAAACGAGCACAGTCCATAATTTTCTTCTTTCGCTGCGCTCTGACGTCTTAGGAATGCCAGTTCAGGGTCAACGGCAATCAGATGGTCAGTGATAGTCCCGCGGACAATAGCAAGCAACAGATTCTCTGCTTTATAACGTAGGCTGTGGGCACCCGTTAAATCGCTTCATTATAAGAATAGTATTTAGTAAATTTTTTGTCTGAAAAAAAAAATATGGTAGCATTTTCCGTCAAATTATTTACATGTACTTGTCATTTGTTAATGTGCTTAATTATTTCCCTTCTGTATATCGATTCATCTTTCTGAATTTCGAGTATTTCACTGGTAATGCTTAACCTCATATGCAACACAATCTGTGCTGAATATTTCATGTCGCAGCTGCAAACAGTGTAGATCCATCGATGGCTTCTGATCAGCATCTACTATGTTTGTCATAGTTTCTCCCCTCCCTTTTCTCCTCTCTCAGTCCCCTCACTGCATCCCAGCTCTTGAATAACAGTGATCTGTAATAGGGCCCCCTCAGCGATATGTTTAAACAACAACAAAAAATCATTTCACCGGTTAATGCAGGTCCGCACACAGTTGGGAGGGTATAAACGCAGCCCCTCCCCGCTTTTGGAAATTATCTCAGATTCATGCAGTTTTTTATCCTCTGCAAAATACCTGAAATTCACACCGTCAACCCGCCCCTTTTCAGAGTCTGCGTACAGGCCTGAATCATGTTCAAAACTGTTGCTACATACATATGGCGAATAATGCCCACCCTGATAAGAAGCAATCTACTGTCTATCCGATCTGGGTCTACGCTGTATGTCTTATAACGGTACCACATATAAAGTCTGAGCTACTCACTTTTGCTCTTAAACATTTCAGGGTTCTTAACAGAAGTGCAAAAAGTCTATGTTTACTCGACTTGGCATACTTTATGAATGGAATGTTCCGTAAGTGACAGCGTGTTACCTGAGCAACATGGCATTCTTATACTATTTCGTTTAACCCTCAAATGCCACAGTGTCGTCCCTGTGCAACCCACTGAGCAGACGCCACATTCCGCGGCGTCTGCTCTGGGTATTCGGTGTTCACACGATTCCTGTCAAGACTCTATAGATAGCTCTGACCCATATGTTGCATCGATAAAAATAGCGCAACGTTTCAAGTTCTATTAATATTGGTTTTCCCAAATCAGTGATGGTCACGTGAACAACTGCATGAATTCCGTTTTGCCAGTTAGTAAATTTGGGTCGATCGTCCAAAGCACGTTAATTTACGCCTGTAGGGTACTGGTAAACAGTGTAGAACCGGATCAAACATGTAAAGTGTTTCAAATGCAGCTTTTGTAATTCACCCACTTTGAGGCTTCTCAAGCCTTTGATTGGCATTTAGTACCTTCAAAAATACAGAGCTGACTTTTTAAAGCATCTAAAGTGAATTATGAAAACAGTGCCAGTCTCAACATGACAATTTAATTAACAAACACATGTACAAAAGAAAAAAAAACACATAAAAAATAGAGGCCCGATCCTGTTTTTTTTTTTTTTTTTGTTGTGTTTTTTTTTCGGGAGAAAAAATTAGATAATAAAAAAAAGTTTCTCCTACCTACCGACCAAATTTTTTTTCAGCATGTTAGCGGAAACACAGCTATTTTTTTACGTCTAATTTAGCCACAACCATTTCTGACTATCACCCAATCAAAATACTTAATATAATATATTTGTTCAATTCACAAACTGCATCATGAGAGTGTAGATCCCCTGAAGTCATCTGATCTGGATCTACACTGTTTGCAAAGTTAGGGGTTGTCGTGAACAGCAGGATAAGGGTCATCAGGAAACCACGCCTATATAATTTTGACCCCATTGAACCCCACTTTTATATAGTAAAACTGGGGTTTCCGGGGGTATACTTTATTTTTCTTATTTCTGCTCAAAATATAGATTGTGGGTACTCGTTAGAACCGCCTCGATGAGTCTAACGAGTGCCCACAATCTATATTTGGAGCAGAAATAAGAAAAATGTCACAATTTTTCATCATAAAAGTTTCATTTTTTTCGGCGATAGAGGTGGCAATGTATTTGGATAGGCGTGTTTGCGTAATGTAAACCCTGAGAAGACAAAAAAAATCGTCTGGTTTGCAAAGATATGAATCAGCAGACGACATACACAGACGATATTTTCAAACACATCCAGGTTAACAGTATGGCCCTGATCAATCTGATCTTGGTCCACACTGCTTGCAGCAACGACTTTAAAGTAACCAACAGACAACAAAGCAGACGGCAATTCTTGTGATTGACACTTCCGGATAATATACAATCCAACCTGTATTTAGCAAGCATCTGAGGGATAATCAAAAGGTGCTTGCTTAAGAAAGGTGCTTGCTTAATACAGGTGAATTTTAATGCATTTGCCTTTTTGGGGAGCCAAATGCATGCTTGCTTAAGATAGGTTGCTTGCTTAACAGAGGTGGCCACTATGACAGGTTTTACTGTACCCTTATACCGCTGCATAAATTAATTTAGTGACCCCTATCACATTTAAACCAATCAACAAACTTGATGGAATACATGTATATTTATTCGAATTCGCAGAATGAATGACACTGTAGATCATGATTTCAGAAGGCATCTGATCTGGATCTACTCTGTTTGCAGTTCACGTGACCAGGAGGACAAAGGTTAAGCTCGTTTCTTGTACTTAAGGGGGAATGGATACACCTTCAGGGGAGGCTACTCCTGTAAAAGGTTTTTTTTGTCTCCCATGTCAGTAGGGATCAACTCTTAAAGGAAAGAATTCAGGAGCAAATTCTTTCCTTTAAGAGTAGACCCCTTTTTCAGTGGGATAGGGCTTATAGGAAAGCGAACAGGAAGTCCCGAAAGTTGTCTCCCTTTGAAAAATAGCGGAAAAATAGTGCAGATGTTCTCATTCTCCTTATATGGCGTATGTGCATGAACGGGTTTGCATAGGACATCTTTTAACATATTTAACGTCACTGCAGCTGGTGTCTGGGAACGTGCGGCGGCCATAAAAAGTCTCCCTGCCCAATATTATAGTGTAGTTTAAATTTTTATTGTCCTATGGGATCATTCATTCCATTGTGAAACTTTGAAAATATCTGAGGGTCACTGATGCGGCCGAATTGGCCGAAACTAGCTAGTCTGGCCCAGAAAACATGTACACTTCATTTGTCTGAATTGAGGTTTAACGTCCCCTTTAACACTGTAAAGGTCATTTTGGAGACGTTGCTTCCAATTTTGTGGGACTTTTACCCGACAATGAGATGAAATGACATCTCAAGCCCTGTCGCCCAATGAAACCAATAGGGTTTATTAGCATGGACGGTCCGCCTCGCACCAGGGTTTCTGGACAGGCTTAGATCCTCTAAGTGGTTTACCAGTACTAGTGTGCGGGCCGGATTCAGCTCTGCGTGGAAGCATCATGCAGCCCATATATTTCTTCAATCCCCTATGGGCGGGGGCGAATGTACACTTCATATTTTCCAGTTCTGTGGTGTATGCTTTGGTTCCAAAGGATAACCCTTTTATAGAACATATAGTGAGTGAGTGAGTGTTTGAGTTTTACATCCCACCAACAGCTAAGGTCATACAGAGACGGCACTTCGGTTTAAAGACTACTCCGAAGGTCTGTAGAACCCCGGGATCGATCCTGCGATCCCTGGTTTACAAGGCGAGTAGCGTTACCACTACACCATGGAGGCTTCTAAAACATATAGTGAAATTCCGCTATTAAGACCATCTAAAATAAAGACTAATTCTGTTTTAAAAGGCTCATTTTGAAGGCTGCACTAAATCTTTCTTTGTGTTTTCTGTCCACAGTGTTCTCTGGTCATGGACCACTTTTGGGACTGTTCAAAAGTGGTCTTTAGTGGTCTTCAAAGGTGGTCTTAAAATAGAAATTTTACTTATTTGACTGTAAGATATTGAATCTGTTAGAAGAGATAACATTTCAACCACTGACAAGTTCCTTAAGCTCACGATGCTTCCAGTGCCAAAGAGACAATATATACTGAACCGAAAAAGAAACGCAACTTTTTACACCCAAAAGATTTTCAAGCAACCATCAGTTTGACTGAAAAATCATTTTTGCGATTTACTTTCATACTTTTGACTTTTCTAATGCAAAAAACATTTGGGCGATATCTGTACAGTTAAACGCTCCACTTGGCAATATGTTGATTTCAACACTTTGCGTCGTGCAGTACATTAAATGTATATAATGCGTTTGACGCAAGATCAAAGCAACGTAGCGGTTCAAATGCTTCAACGTGGGACGTTTCAGGCTGTCATCGCCAGGAACTTCCCAGTGAGTAAATCGACGATAACTCGCTTGTACCAGCGTCTACGTCAAACGGGACCGACAAATGACAGGCCCAGAAGTGGACGTCCACGCGTCACGACACGTGACAGGACCGATACATCCGTCTAACCCACCTTCGTAATCGGTTCCGTACAGCCGTTGAGACGTCTCAGGTGACACCAGGAACACACAACAATCGAATAAGTGCAGATACTGTCAGGAATCGCCTTTGAGAGTTTGGCTTACGTCCTCGTCGTCCGTACGTTGGTATGCCATTAACACGACGACGACGTCAGGTTAGAATGGCGTGGCTCACACAACAGGCCAAACCTGTTTCCCCTTCGTCAGTGGCATAACGTAATGTTTGCTGACGTGTCCAGGTACTTGTTGTACAGAGCTGACGGCCGTCAACGTGTGTATAGGCGTGACGGAGAGCGTTATCGTGACAATTGTTTGAATGAACGTGATCGATTTGGAGGCGGTGGGTTGATGGTGTGGGCTGGCATATCTTACGGTCATAGAACGCCCCTTGTATTCATTGATGGATCTTTGACGACGCAGCGTTACGTTCACGTCGTTTTACGACCAGTAGTTGTTCCATATGTACGAGCACAACGTTACGTTTCAACAGGATAACGCTCGGGCGCATGTAGCATGGCGTTTCTTCAGCAAAACAACGTTGACGTGATGCACTTGCCTCTGTATAGACCAGATCTCTCTCCTATAGAACATGTGTGGGACGTCTTCGATATGCGCGTACGTAACAGCCCCCAGCCGCCAACAACGCGTCAAGCCTTGCGTCTCGCGCTCATACATGAGTGGAATGCTATTCCATAGGCAGAGAGCAATCGTTTAATCCTGCCCATGACCAGGCGTGTGTGTGCAGGACTGACTCGCTATTAACTGCTTATGTTTTGAACTTGTGAAATGACTACCTCTATGACAAAACGGATTTGTGTTCGAAACATTCTCACTGGAAATTAACTCTCTAAATTAGTTACATTCAGGAGTGATTATATTATTGCGTCATTAAAACGATTTTCTGCAAACATGATTTTTTACGGAACCCGCGAAGGGACATGATTTTTTTTTATTTTATAAGTTGTGCGCACAAGATAATATCTTGTGCGGACAAGATATTATCTAGTTCGGACAACATATTATCTTGTGCCGACAAGATATTATCTTGTCCGAACAAGATATTAAGTTGTGCGAACAAGATATTATCTTGTCCGCACAAGATAATATCTTGTCTGCACAACATAGATCTTGTTCGGACAACATATTATCTTGTGCGCACAAGATATTATCTTGTCCGAACAAGATATTATCTTGTCCGCACAAGATACTATCTTGTGCGCACAAGATAATATGTTGTCCGAACAAGATAATATCTTGTCCGCACAAGATAATATCTTGTTCGCACAACTTCCCAAGATCTATGTTGTGTAAACAAGATAATATGTTGTGCGGACAAGATATTATCTTGTGCGGACAAGATATTATCTTGTTCGCACTAGATAATATGTTGTGCGAACAAGATAATATCTTGTCCGCACAAGATAATATGTTGTCCGAACAAGATAATATCTTGTCCGCTCAAGATATTATCTTGTTCGCACAACATAATAAAAATAAAAAATCATGTCCCTTCCCGGGTTCCGTAATAATTTCTGCAAATACTCGCATTTATATTTGTAGTTGCGTTTCTTTTTCGGTTCAGTATATTATTTGAAACAGTTGTTTCCCTTGACAGTGTTTTTTTCGTTTGTTTGTATTGGGTTTAACGGCCCAGTCAAACACTATTTAGGTCATTTAAAGCCGGTCAGCTTACTTATCCACACTTTTCCTGGGCAGGCTTATACGTAAGCGGTTAACCAGTACAGTGCACAACTGACAACTGCCCTTCTTGAATCAGCGGAAGGGAGAGAATGACCGTAGAAAAGATTTCATGATCAATCTCCACGAAAAAAATGTTGCCGACCCCGGCAGGAATCGAACCCGTGTCCTCCTGATCACCAGTCAGACGTGCATCCGACCTGAGCTACGAGGCCAGCTCCTTGACAGTGTAGCCATTCTGCTTAATCTGCTTTTTTAAACATTTTAATTTCATTTGTAAAGGAAAATACGATGATTACATCTCAAGACTATACAGTGAAATGTCAAGTGCGACGTCAAAAGATGAAGATGATATCTGAAAACTATACAGTGAAATGTCAAGTACAACGTGAAAAGATGAAGATGATGCTGTTAATGATGATGATGATGGTGATGATGATGTGACGACGACGACGAAGAAGAAGAAGAATGGGATAATAATAATGATGATGATGATGATGATGATGAAGTAGCAAGTAGGATATCTAATTAAGGTTTTATTAATACACCACTTGGGACTCATGCACTTTCATACTTCTCCAATAACAACTGTGGGTGTTGCGTGTTGCTTTGTTTTTTTTTTCATGCTGGACTAGCACGTCAGAAAACATAATAACCCTTGTCCTGCTGAATATTCATATATGCCACACCCACTACCGATTATCAACCAATCAGATTACATGATGCAAATTATTGCAACAAATTCACAATCTGAATGGCAAACAATGTAGATCCTGATCAGATGGCTTCGTCAGAAGCCATCTGATCTGGATCTTCATTGTTTGGAAAATAAGGGATATCCGGACTCAGCAGGACAAGGGTTAATAATGAAAAGTCCTTCCAGAACAACTGGAAGGTGAGAAAAACAAAGCAACGTCCACAGTTGTTATTCAAGTTGAGAAGTACGAAAGTGCATGAGACCCAGCCTGCGTATTTGAATGATTTGTCTGTCTGTCTGTTTGTTTGTTTTGAGGTTCACGTCCCCGTCAACACTATTTATTTTGGAGACGTCGGCACCAACTTTGTGGGACTTTTACCGACATTGAAATGAAACGACATCTCATGCCCTGTCGCCCAATGAAACCAATAGAGTTTATAAGCATGGACGGTCCGACTCGCACCGCTCTGCCTGGGCAGGCCTAGACCCTCTAAGTGGTTTACCAGTATTCGTGTGCGGTCGGTTTCATCTCTGCGAGGAAGCATCATGCAGCCCATCTATTTCTTCAAGCCCCGGTGGGATTTGAATGAATACCCTAAAATCTAAATTAGATATCATACTTGTTTCATCATCATCATCATCATCATCATCATCATCATCATCATCATCATCATCATCATCATCATCATCATCATCATCATCATCATCATCATTTTAGCTTTAGAAATTATTTTCAAGGTTTAGGCGCAACCGCAGGAGCAATGCACATTTATTCCAACGGACCGTTCAAACCAGAAAAGTCCTAAAGTTAAGAATATGGGTGAAATTACTAAGGCTGACACGATTAATCGTATAATCGATTAATTGATCGATTAATTCCACAAAAATGATTATCATTGCTGATTTGCTTTTAACTGATTACTTGATAGGTACAATTTAATACCCAAAGTTATGCCTAAAATAGCTGGATGAGTGTCAAACAGTGCAGACCCTGATGAGACGTCGCATTCTGCGGCGTCTCATCTGGGTCTACACTGTTTGCTCAGGCCTGTCTGTTCAAATATACATATGGTAAAGTGCAACATATGGTAAGAGTAATGCTAAGATGACAGGTAGAATTATGACAAACACCTTAACGATTACTAATCGATTATCGATCGCAATGACATTACTGATAATCGATTATCTTTTCAGCCCCGGTTAGCCAGCCCTAGAAATTACTGAAAATCTATTGAAATAAATAAAGCAAAGACTAAAACTCGCAGTTTGGTTGTTGCACCGGGTATAAAAGGCCACCCGTCTACCCACTCACTCTTTTATTATGACGCTTTATAGATCTAAGCCTGCCAAGGCAAAGTGGTGCGAGTTGGGCTGTCATTGTTAATAAACCATTGAGGTTGGTTTGGGCAGTAGGGCTTGAGATGTCGTTTATCTCAGTGTCACGTTAAAGTCCAACAAAATTGGAAGCAACGTCTCGAAAGTGACCTAAATAGTGTTGAAGGGGACCTATAGCCTCAACACTCATTCGAGTTTGATGATGATTGGACCAAAACTGTGGCCTCTGGAGTGTTAACAAGGTTTTTCTGATATTTGACCTACTGACCTACTTTTTGACCCGATATGCCACACATTGATGACTGTGGCCTCTAGAGTGTTAAAAGTTTACGCACGCACGGCGGGCGTCGACGCCAGTCATCTCACGGTCACAAAAGCTCTCCATGCATGACCTTCGGTCAGGTGAGCTAAAAATAAAGAACTGGGGATGGTAACTCGAAGCCATCGTAAATATAACAACTTAAGATGTACTTAAGACATACTTAAGGTGACCACCGTAAAATTTATGCTCTCGTTATGCGGGTAACTGAAAACCTGTCGTATCGTTTCCATAACGTTACGATCATCTTACCATTTACGATTTACTTGTGTAATTTTTAATCTCGTGCAAAGCGCTTCTGAAACTTTTGTAAGCCAGGGCATAGCAAAATAAAATAACGCTTAACATCTTACTATAAATGATTATACCGGGGTTTGTTTAACAACAAGGCAGCCTTGTTGGAAAGTAGAAGTAAAACAAAGATCAGGAATTGATACAATTAACTTACTCCATCCATGGAGCCTTTTCTGCCAAAAAAAGGGCTTGTGTAGCGGTATCATAATAGGCAAGGTTCTAAATAAACTATGGGATGAGAAATATTGACACAACTGGCGACCCCTTCTCAACATTTCCTCCTTGATTTGCCATGCCTGAGCTCATATTAGCATCAATTACTTGAAAGTGTCTTAAACAAATTGTGCAACAGCCAAAAATATATATCTTTCAAAAATGGCAGAGACAAAAATTGCAATAAAGAAAAGAAAACCAAACTATACACAGGAAGACTAAGAAACACGTATCTTGCCGATGAGAATATTGATTGTTTGCATGGTTTGTCGTTGTTTTGAGATTTAGGTCCCAGTCAAACCCCATCAGTCATGTTCAGCTACTGACAGCTTTTCTGCAGAGTTGTCATGCAGCCCCCAGTGGGCACGGATCTTTGCTTTGGTGAATCGTGTATACAACCGAATCTTCAAATGCATAGGCTGATCTGCGGTTCCTGTACAGCAGTCCTCAGGACAGGGCGTACAATATAGAAACTTTTTCATGGTAACACATGTTTGCTTTCTCACCCAACCATTACAATATTTTATCTGTATTATACGGCCCCACGTGTGAAACACAATATGGGATTAAAACATGGTGTCTCGAGGAAGGTTTTGAATAACATAATTCCCACGCGAAGAATCTCATGGTCCATTGAGAAACTTTTCTGATCGCCATCATTACATGAAAACTTACTTGTGCTCGAAAAATAGGAATAGGATGTAGAAATAGGAAGTGAGCAGTCATTACCGCTATTTCTCAAAAACAAGACGATTGTGGTCAGTATTGCACTTATTGTACAGGCTATACTATCTTTTACCTTATTTCTTTTTTTTACTTATTCTTTTCTTCCTTTGTTGACACGACTATTACACTCACAAATAAACAGCTTGTACATAATAATTACGTACTACATATATACATGTTTATCGGATATGTCGGCCTCTGCCCATCGGGGCTTGAAGAAATAAATGGGCTGCATGATGCTTCCACGCAGAGCTGAAACCGACCGCACACGAGTACTGGTAAACCGCTTAGAGGATCTAAGCCTGACCAGGCAAAGCGGTGCCAGTAGGCCCGTCCATGCTAATAAACCCTATTGATTTCATTGGGCGGCAGGGCTTGAGATGTCATTTCATCTCAGTGTCGGGTAAAAGTCCCACAAAATTGGAAACAACGTCTCTAAATTGACCTTTACAGTGTGGACGGGGACGTTAAACCTCAAATCAAACAAACAAATCATCGGAGATGTATAGATCTTTGTTTACATGTATTTTTATACAGGTAATTCTGCTAAATATAGCATATATCTGCCTTAATACAATACCATACAATACATGTATCGCATATCATTACTAAAAGAAACCCTGTGTGCCGAGAAAAAAGTAGATAGATGTACAACTTCTTTTCTTATGCCTCTATGTAGTGTCTGTTTCTTTCGCATTAGTTAAGGTGAGGTTACGACATGCCTGAGTTGTTCGTAACTTTACGATATGGTTAAGTTGTCTCCATAAATTACGGTACTTTCGAGTTACTCACACTATTCGCTACGAAGTGATTAAGATATACTTAAGGTCGTCGTAAGCCTTAAGAGAGCTTCGAGTTACCAACCCCTGTGTGATATGACATAGCATGTGAAAATTATCCGAATAAGCAGACGAAGACGAAAAGTTACATTAGCAGAATAAGTCCGTGTAATGATTGTTTGTTTGTTTGTATTAGCGTTTTAACGGCCCAGACAACACATTTTAGGTCAGTTTTGAGCCGGTTAGTTGACCTATGGCAGGGTTATACGTAAGCGGATAACCAGTACAGTGCACATTCTTTCGCCAGAAACTGACAACTGCCCTTCTTGAAATACCGAAAGGGAGAGAATGACCTTAGAAAAGATTTCATGATCCATCTCCCGTCAGGTATCGAACCCGCGTCCTCCTGATCGCCAATCAGATGCGCATACGACTGAGCCGCCGAGGCCGGCTTCCGTGTAATGAACACTCCCGTAAATGGAGTTTACCAGCTGGGTACACGTTAGTTTTCCTAATTCTGATCAGTCATCAAATACATAATGGATCGTTAGAACCGCCTATACGAGCACCTACAACCAATGTTTTCCGCCCCGCCCGTCGAGGCTTGAAAAAAAATAGATGGGCTGCATGATGCTTCCACGCAGAGCTGAATCCGACCACACACGAGTACTGGTAAACCACTTACAGGATCTAAGCCTGCCGAGGCAAAGCGGTGCGAAATGACATACGCAGTGTTGACTGGGACGTTAAACCCCAAACCAAACAAACAAACAAATGTTTTCGGATATAAATAGTAAAAAAAAAATATAAAAAATTAACTGTTTTGGAGATATGTTTGTTTGTTTGATTTTAGGTTTAATGTCCCCGTCAACACTGTATAGGTCATTTTGGAGACATTGCTTCCATTTTTGTGGGACATTTACCCGACATTGAGATGAAATGACATCTCAAGCCCTGTCGCCCAATGAAACCAATAGGGTTTATAAGCATGGACGGTCCGACTCGCCCTGCTTTACCTGGGCAGGCTTAGATATAAAAGAATACACTATGTCGCACGGATGTGTTTACGTAATAAAATACCTCCCACCTCCCATCCAAGACACAAAAGGAAAGAAACTCCAACATAAAACAAGTTTCGACCATAATTAACCCATTGCATGCGGGAAATCCCTAAAGGGGAGAACCTTGGCAAATAGTTTAGGCCCAGATCAGTATTTGCTATCAAATTTTTTGTCAAAAACAGAATAAAAATAAAAAAAAAATAAAAAAAAAAAGGTCTGGCACCCATTATATGATAAATGGACTTGCCTAACATACAACAATAGAAAGAGTCTACTAGTATAGCGGTACATACATACAAAGGCGAGCTATGACAATAATAAACCATTGGAACGGAAGATTTAAAAATAAGAATTCCGCATGCAGCGGCGTCGCACCTGCTGGGGGCAAAAGTCACGGCAGCCACAATCATAACTTGGTTATTAAATAAGTTGGTTTCATTCTTGGCAGTTGATAGTTGACGTAAAATGCGTCAAAGTCGCTGGACCAAAAATATAGGTCATGATCACCAGGTCAAGGTACCTGCCACATCAATACATCGAGAAGCAATGTGCAAGGCTTGGTGGTTGTAGGCCATTTATTTTAGG
This sequence comes from Lucinisca nassula, assembly GCA_963580285.1. Taxonomy (NCBI): domain Eukaryota; kingdom Metazoa; phylum Mollusca; class Bivalvia; order Lucinida; family Lucinidae; genus Lucinisca; species Lucinisca nassula. The sequence continues at coordinate 137,301 of CAUZLF010000026.1, forward strand.
ACACATCGAACGTTGACGTAAAAGGTGTCAAAGTCACTGGAGTGGAACACATAGATCAAGGTCACCAGGCCAAGGTACCTGAAGAGTCGGTAAATGTAGGAGAAGCACTATGCAAGTTCTTGTAGTTAAGAAGATATGGAACGTCGATGTAAAATGTCACTGGAGTGCGAAAAATATGTCAAGGTCACAAGGCCAAGGTACTTCCAGAGCCAATACATCTTGGAGAAGCACAATGCAAGATTTGATTGTTGTAGGCTTTTTATTTGAGGAGATCTGAAACATCGTCGTAAATTGTGTCAAAGTCATTGGAGTGTAAAGTATAGGTCAAGGTCACCAAGTCAAGGTACCTGCAGAGCCAGCACGCCTAGGAGAAGCACTATGCAAGATTGGTTGTAGGGCTTTTATTTGAGAAGATCTGGAACATCGCCGTAAATCGTGTCAAAGTCACTGGAGCGTATAGGTCAAGGTCACCTAGCCAAGGTACCTGCAGAGTCATTACATCTAGAAGCAGCACTATGCAAGATCTGGTGGTTGTAGGCCTTTTATTTGAGGAGATATTGACGTAAATTGTGTCAATATCGCTGGAGTGTAAAATACAGGTCAAGGTCATCGGGTCAAGGTACCTGCAGAGTCAGTAGATCTAGGAGAAGCATTATGCAAGATTTAATGGTTGTAGTCCTTTTATTTAAGGGGATATGGAACATCGACGTAATTTGTGTCAAAGTCACTGGAGCGTAAAATATATGTCCATGTCACCGGGTAAAGGCGCCTGCCTAGTCAGGAGCTCAGAAAGATGTTTCATGCAAGGTTTGATGGTTCTTTAGTCTTGTGGTTGATTACACTAATAACTTACCATTATGTCGAGGTTCGACATTTACATCAAGAGTCACTGGAGCGCAAAATATAGGTCAAGGTTACCAGATCAAGGTACCTACCAAGTCGGAAGGTCAATGAAATGTTTCATGCATGGTTTGATGGTTGATCACATTTGCAGTTTATTTTAATACAAACTTTGACGTATATGTCGAACTTCGGCGTAAATGTTAACAGACGGACGCGCGGACGAACGGACGAACGGACGGAAAAGCGGACACCTATATCGCACCATGCTACAAGCAGGTGCGACAAAAATGCTCTTGGGCTAAAATCGATTTGACGTGACCACTATCCACGCCCTTGATTTGCTGAGTCCGCATGAAGGATTTCTAACTGCGAAAATACAGCCATCACGTGAACAAGTCCGTGAAATAAAGACCCCACAAACCCCACTTTATATAGAGGAAACTGGGGTTTACGGGAGTAAACATTATTTTCCTTTTTTTCTGCTCCAAAACATGGGTTGTGGGTACTCGTTAGAACAGCCTCAGTGAGGCGGTTCTAACGAGCACCTAAAACTTATATTTGGAGTAAAAATAAGAAAAATATCACAGATTTTCATCAGAAAAGTAGACATTTTGGGGCTGTGAAAAATGCACAATGTAACACATCCGTGCGACAAAGTGCATTCTTTCATATACCGCCAAAACGATTAATGTTCCGACGAAAATTTGTGATATTTGTCTTATTTACATTTCAAACATAGGTAGTTGGTAAACGTTAGAACCGCATCAATGAGGCGGTTCTAACGGGTACCAACAACCTATGTATTGGAGCAGAAATAAGGAAAATAATGCATACCCGTTATCCCAACTCCCACCCCCTTCTCTATATAAAGTGGGGTTTACATCATAGTGTAGATTATATTTTCTTGTCCTTTGGGATCATTGATTCCATTGTGGAATTTTGAAAATATCTGAGGGTCACTGATGAGGCCTAATTGGCCGAAATTAGCTAGTCTGGCCCAGAAAACATGTACACTCCATATTTTTCACTTCTGTTGTGTATTCCTTGCTTCCAAAGGATAACCCTTTTATAGAACATATTTAGAGGGATGTTCATTTGACGGACATGTTAATCTGATGTACCGATACGTTGTTCAAAACTAACGTCGTCGTTAGTTAATATATCATAAAAACTTTGATCATTTATTATGGCAAATATGCTAATATTTTTGCTGAAAAAATGTGAGCAGCTTTTGCAAATGCAAAAGCTGCTCACTTTTTTCACCAAAGTTTTAAATATTGAACTTGCTAGAACAGAAAGCAATATGACCACTAACAAGCTCGTTAAGCTAACGATGCTTTGGACAACTGGCCCCTGATCATTGCCTTCACTTCTATTTTGACAACAATCCTTAATTTATTTTCAGGAAATACAAGCTTATTTTGCCCAAATTTGAATCTTTGGGAGCCTAGGTAACAAGTTTGGTAACATGACGAAAACGCCTATAAAAATACATTGTAAACTTTATCACCGAAAAAACGAACATTTTAAGATGAAAATGTGTGATATTTTGAAATATAGATTGTAGGTACTCGTTAGAACCGCCTCATCGAGTATTTTTCAGAATTTTTTAGAAAGTTAATCAGGTCATTTACTTTTTTCACCGTGTGTCAAGGCTCTAGTTTCAGTAGTTTTGAGAGATTTTATAGATTGTAGATACTCGTTAGAACCGCCTTCAGAATTTATTCAAAAACTAATCAAGGCTTTTTGAGAGATTTTGCTGACAAGATTTTATCCACTGACGGGAAAATACGTGAGGAATGCATATGAGCCAGCGCCCGACAAAACGTACACTAAGACACGTGCGCCCAGCCAAGACTCAGATCAGCCTGCGCATCCGCGCAGTCTGATCAGAGTCTTCGCTGTGTGCTCCTAGGATAACTAAGGGCCCAATACTCCTTCATGCAGCAAGAGAAGTCTCTGGTCAGACTACATTGATGCGCAGGCTGATCTGATTTTTCGCTCGGCGCACATGTAAATTGTAGGGAATGCTGTGCCCAGGCTCAGGTGAAATTTCAAAAAGCTAACACGCACGGTACATAAGTTATGCTATGCATCAAAAAACGTAACGGACGGATGCATCTACGCATGGGCGCACAAACGCCCCACAAGCAATATGACCCTTCACTTCTTCAAAGATAACCGTGAATGTTAAAGAGTGCTGCAAAAAATATACTAAGTAAATTAATAAATTTTTGTTTGTTTGTTTGATTTTAGGTTCAACACTTTAAAGGTCATTTTGGAGGCGTTGCTTCAAATTTTGTGGGACATTTACCCGACATTGAGATGAAATAACATCTCGAGCCCTGCCGCCCAATGAAACCAATAGGGTTTATTAGCATGGACGGTCCGCCTCGCACCGCGGTTCCTGGACAGGCTGAGATCCTCTAAGCGGTTTACCAGTACTAGTGTGTGGGCCGGATTCAGCTCTGCGTGGAAGCATCATGCAACCCATATATTTCTTCAAGCCCCTATAGGCGGGGGCCGAAATTAATAAATTCGCCAGCCTTTCAGCATCCTCAATATAAAAGCTAGAGTGGCCTAATGGGTAACAATATTTTGGGGTTAAGAGCGCGCTAACGCTTAATCATTTGGCGCCTCGCTCTGGTCACATGTAAGGCACAAGTTCTGCAACATAGGGTCCGGTGGTTTTTTCTCCTGGTACGCCGGTTTTGGCCCACCTCTGATTAACGATCGCCTCGAAACAAGTGTAATAATCTTGAAAGTGCCGTAAAAGGAAAACAGTACATTTTTATGCCTGACAAAATATCAAATTTCATCTCTGAAAGCATTCGCTACAATTGTTTAACGATGCGCTCATATTATTATTCTTTTTCTGAAAAAAAAAAAAAAAAAAAAAAAAGACTTAGCAGAGGAATAAGAAACTCGAGATGGCTGTGTTTGTTTGATTGGAGGTTTAACGTCCCCGTCAACACTGTAAAGGTCATTTTGGAGACGTTGCTTCCAATTTTGTGGGACCTCTACCCGACATTGAGATGACATCTCAAGCCCTGCCGCCCAATGAAACCAGTAGGGTTTATAAGCATGGACGGGCCGACTCGCACCGCTTTGCCCGGGCAGGCTTAGATCCTCTAAGCGGTTTACCAGTACTCGTGTGCGGGCCGGTTTCAGCTCTGCGTGGAAGCATCATGCAGCCCATCTTTTTCTTCAAGCCCCGATTGGCGGGGGCGTAAACTCCAGATGGGTCTTATTAATCCTTTCTGTACCAAATGGAATCAACCTCCTTATATATAGCAGGAGTGCATTTCAAAATTAAGGGGTGTCAAGTTGTGTTGTCTTCAAAATCTATTTGGAAACTGGCTGGACGTTTTACAAACAGTGTAGCCCCTGATCAGACGCCGCGTTCTGTGGCGTCTGATTTGGACCTGCACTGTTTGCCAAGTACCAATTTAGGGGCTCCTGGTACTAAATTGGTTTGTGGTTAACTGCTTCTAAACAACATCTCTAATTTTATAACAGCATCGTAAACAATTGTACCCGGGGTCTGGGACGAGGACCCTGCTTCCGTAGTCCCCACGGACCGGATGCAGGCTGGAAACAGACAGGGGGTGCAATGGCAGCTGAGAACAGTTGCTGGCAACAGAGGGCTGTTGCAATGGCTAAGCAGACCGGTATTAGCCATAAGACCCAACAGGCACTCAGCGTTAAAGTAACGTCCTACCAACATCGATGACATCGTTTCGACGCTGGTACGTTATTTCAACGTTGTGTGCCCGCTGGCGACAGACAAATTCCTTGATGCTGTTCCGTTTTCCAATTCTGACCTCAGAACCCTGGCGTGAAGAAAGACGGTCATCAGTAAAGAGAACCCATTTGTAACTATGACACAGGAATTACTGCATTACCTCAAGTAGATCCTCACTGTGAGCTTCAGCGAAAAAGGTAATTAGGAAGTCACATGCAAGGAAGTGCCCAGCCTCTTTGCAGACATGCACATCTGCAGAAAGCCAGAATGCCACTGGCTGGTAAGGAGACAAAATATAGTCGGGGCCCACCGGGGTTCAGCGATTGGTTTTCTTTTGCTCCAGCATTTCAGTTATTTAATGCTGTCGTGTCCTCGACATTGTTTCATCTCTGTATTGGTTTTCTCACCGTTGTTTCATCTCTGTATTGGTTTCCTCATCGTTGTTTCATCTCTGTATTGGTTTCCTCGTCGTTGTTTCATCTCTGTATTGGTTTCCTCACCGTTGTTTTATCTCTGTATTGGATTTACTTTAATGTTTCGGCGGATGTTGCACTGAAGAATTAAAAATCCTTCATGCGGACTGAACAAATGATTTGTCTGAACCAAGGCTGAGAATTGTGGCCATGTATAATAAATAAAACAAAGGAATAAAGCTTTTTACTGACCGTACCAAGGTGGTTATTATTTTGTCGTTTATTATTTTAATCGTTCGTTTTTGCAGGTTTGTATTGCTAATACCGTTTAATTTTGGACAGCCGTTTGGCCATTTTGTGGTGAAGTAACTGTCATTGTGACGATTTTATTATGGTGAAATTATTTTATGTTTGTGTTTCTTTCCCTTGGGTGTCTTTGATGAGGTGTGTGAGATAATTGTATCGATTCCTGGTCATTGCCTTCACTTCCATATGGCTACAAAGCAATCAAGTATTGTTTGTTTGTGTGTTTATTTGAGCTGAGGTTTTACGTCCCCGTCAACACTATTAAGGTCATTTTGGAGACGTTGCTTCTGATTTTGTGGAATTTTTACCCGACATTATGATGAAATGACATCTCAAACCCTACCGCCCATTGAAACCGCTAGGGTTTAAGGAGTGGTCCGACTCGCATCACTTTTCTTGGGCAGGCTAAAACCTCAGCTGTTTACCAGTACTCAAGTTCGGTCGGTTTCAGCTCTGCGCAGAAGCACCGTGCAGCCCAATCTATTTCTCCAGGCCCCGATGTGCGGGGGCGCTGACTGCTTGATGAATGAAGTGAGGAAAACTGGGCTCCTATACGGAGCCATGCTTAAAGCAGGTACAACAAAAATAAAGAGCAAAGCAAAATACAATTAACCCTTTTTGTACTAAATGGAATCTTCCACCTTATATATAGCAGGAGTCTCAATTCAAAATTTAGGGGTGTCAGGTTATGTTTTCATCAAAATTTATGTGGAAAATGACTGAACTTTTAGCAAACGGTGGAGGCCCTGATCAGACGCCGCGTTCTGCGGCGTCTGATCTGGGCCTGCACTGTTTGCCAAGGTACTGGAGTTTCTGGTACTAAATGGGTTAATATAAGGTGCCTGAAATGCAAAGCTGAATTTAGCAAAAATGGCAGCTTGTAAAAAAAAAAGCAATATTTCGAACACGAATTCCCCCCCCCCCCCCCCTTTTTGTTTGTTTGATTAAAAATTTAACGTTCCCGTCAACATTGTAAAGGTCATTTTGGAGATGTTGCTCCCACTTTTGTGGGACTTTTACCCGACATTGAGATGAAATCGACATCTCAAGCCGTGTCGCCCAATGAAACCAATATTGTTTATAAGCATGGATGGACCGACTCGCACCGCATTGCCTGGTCAGGCTTAGATCCTCTAAGCGGTTAACCAGACCCCCGCCCATCGGGGTTTCGGGGCTTGAAGAAATAGATGGGCTGCATGATGCTTCCACGCAGAGCTGAAACCGACCCGCACACGTTTACTGATGCAAATGCTATGGAATTGGCAACTGGCAGAAAGCTGCCGAGTCGCTTTCAGAGGGTTTCAGTGTAAAATGACTGAAAAGGCAGCTGGCAAACAGCAACCATATGCCAATTCGCAAATTCTATCGAATTGGCAACTGGCAGCTTGGATTTCAGTTCGCAAATACAAGTGATTTGGCAGCTGGCAACAGGCAGCCAGCTGCCAATTCGATTTGAGAACGATTAAGATCATTACAAATGAATAGGCAACAGGCAAATGGCATCCAGATGCCGACTGGCAAATGATTTTAGAGCATTACAACTGAATAAGCAACTGGAAAACGGCAGCCAGAACCGACTTGCAAATTCTATTTATTTGGCAACTGGCAACTGGCAGCCGGCTGCCAATTCGATTTCAGAGGGTTTTAGAGTATAACAACTGAAAAGGCAACAGGCAAACGGCAACAAGATGCCAATTCGCAAATTCTATTGAACTGGCAACTGGCAGCCAGCTGCCAAATCGATTTCAGAGGGTTTTAGAGTAACAACTGAAAAGGCACATGGCAAATGGCAACCAAATGCCATTTCGAAAATTCTAGTGAATCGGCAACAGGCAACTGGCAGCCAGCTGCCGATTCGATTTTAGAGAGTTTCAGAGTATAGCAACTGAAAAGGCTACTGGCAAACGGCAACCAGGTGCCAATTCGCAAATTATATTGACTTGTGAACTGGAAGCCAGCTGACAATTAGATTTCAGAGGGTTTAAGAGCATTACACCAGGATAGGCAACTGACAAACGGTAGCCAGATGTCGATTAGCAACTTTTAGTGAATTGGCAACTGCCAAATGGCAGTCAGCTGCCAATTCAATTGGAGAAGGTTTTAGAGCATTACAACTGAATAGGCAACTAGCAAACAGCAGCCAGATGCCGATTCGCAAATTCTTGTGAATTGGCAACAAGCAGCTGCAAGATTTGAGATGGTTCCAGTGTATAACAACTGAATAGGAAGCTTGCAAACGACAACAAGATGCCGATGTGCAATTTCTATTGAACTGGCAACTGGGAGCCAGCTGCCAATTCGATTTGAGAGGGTTCAAGAGTATAACAACTTAAAAGGCAACTGGTAAAGGGAAACCTGATGCCAGTTCAGAAATTCTCATGAAATGATATTTGGCAACTGGCAGTCAGCAGCCAATTCGATTTGAGAAGGTTTTAAAGCATTACAACTGAATAAGTAAGTATGTAAGTAAAGGCTTTATTTAACGAGGGTTACACATTAAGCATTATGGCTAATCTTCCATGAGGCCCTAAAACTATACCTATATATACAAACAAAAAACAAAAACAACAACAACAAAAAAAAAAACAAACAGAAATGAAGGGTATAAAATACCCATATGCAAAATAAGACCTACAGTACATGTCCCGCTCACCCAAATACAACCGCTATACCTGCTATATTTAAACATGCTATATCAAATAGTCATATTAAAATACATCAAAACATGCAATATTATACCAAAATAAATCAAAACATGCAATGCTAAACCCTACAATACCCATATTGGAGTATAACAAATGAATAAGCAACTTGCACAGCGCAACCAGATGCCAATTCGCAAAGTGCAGTGAACTGGCAACTTGCAGCCAGCTCCCAATTCGATTTGCGATTACAACTCAATAGGCAACTGGAAACGGCCAGTGTCAACGGATAGCTAGATGCCGATTCGGGTGACTGGCAACTAGCAGGCTGCTGCCAATTCAGTTTGAGAGGGTTTTAGTGTACAACAATTGAGTATACAACTGGCAGATGCCGATTCGCAAATTCTAGTAAATTTGCAACTGTCAACAGGCACCCAACTGTCCATTCGATTTAAGTGCGTTTTAAAGTATAATGGCCAAATAGGAAACTGGCAAACGGCAGCCAAAGCAGGATACAAAAATTGCAGTGAATTGAGAAATGGCAACTGGCAGCCCGCTGCCAATTTGATTTGAGAGAGTTTTGGAGTATAACAACTGAATAGGCAACTTGCAAAGCGCAACCAGATGCCAATTTGCAAAGCCTAGTGAATTGGCAACTGGTAACCGACAGCCAGCTCCCAATTTGTAATTTGTGATTACAACTCAAAAGGCAACTGGCAAGCGGCAGCCAGATTCCGATTCGCGAATTCTATAGAATTGACAACTGGCAATTGGCAGCCAGCTGCCAGCTGCCAATTCGATTTCAAAGTGTTTTAGAGTTTAACAACTGAAAAGGCAACTGGCAAACGGCAACCAGATGCCAATTCGCAAATTCTAATGAACGGGCAACTGGCAGCCAGCTGCGAATTCGGTTTCAGAGGGCGTTAGAGTACAACAACTGAATAGGCAACAGGCAAACGGCAACCACATGCCAATTCGGAAATTCTACTGAATCGGCAACTGGCAATTAGCAGCCAGATCCCAATTCCATTTGAGAAGGTTTTAGAGAATTTCAACTAAAATGCAACTGACAAACGGCAGCCGGATGGCGATTCGCAAATTCTTTTGAACTGGCAACCGGCAGCCAGCTGCCAATTCGATTTTAGAGAGTATAACAACTGAATAGGCAACAGGCAAACGGCAACCAGATGCCAAATTCGGAAATTCTAGTGAATCGGCAACTGGCAATTAGCAGCCAGATGCCAATTCCATTTGAGAAGGTTTTAGAGAATTTCAACTAAAAAGGCAACTGACAAACGGTAGCCAGATGTCGATTAGCAACTTTTAGTGAATTGGCAACTGCCAAATGGCAGTCAGCTGCCAATTCAATTTGAGAAGGTTTTAGAGCATTACAACTGAATAGGCAACTGGCAATTAGCAGCCAGATGCCAATTCCATTTGAGAAGGTTTTAGAGAATTTCAACTAAAAAGGCAACTGGCAAACGGCAACCAGATGGCGATTCACAAATTCTATTTAATTGGCAACTGGCAACTGGCAGCCAGCTGTCAATTCGATTCAGAGAGTATAACAACTTAATAGGCAACTGGCAAACGGCAACCAGATGCCAATACGCAAATTCTATTGAATTGGCAACTGGCAACTTGCAGTCAGCTGCCAATTCGATTTAGAGGTTTTTAGAGTATAACAACTGAATAGCCAACTGGCAAACGGCAACAAGAGGGTTCTAGAGTATAACAACTTAATAGTATACTGGAAAACGGCAACAAGATGCCAACTTGCAAACTCTAGTGAATTGACAACTGGCGACTGGCAGCCAGCTGCCAATTCGATTTGAGAAGGTTTTGAGCATTACTTTGAACAGGCAACTGGTAAACGGCAGCCAGATACCGATCGCAAATTCTAGTGAATTAGCACCTTGCAACTGACAGCCAGCTGTCAATTTGATTTGGGAAGGGTTTAGAACAGTACAACTGAATAGGCAACTGAATAGTCGCAGATAAGATTTACTAGGCGGGGGTATCGTTTGTACCTGCCTTAGGAATATTCCATTAACAAAAAGGTAGACCAAGTCTGCCGTTTGTTGGAAATTCAACTGTAACACAAGCATAGCTGTGGCGTATATGACCATTTCGTCCGCTTGTAGAAAGCGTGCGAAAGGCACTCTACCGAAACTTATGGTGGACTAAGCGAATTTGTCATAATATTGACAGCACCTGAATAGCTCCGCCTAGTGACTCTTATCTGCGACTACTATAAACGGAAGCCAGAAGCCAACTCGCAAAGTCTAGTAAATTGGCAACTGGTAACTGACAGCCAGCTGCCAATCCGATTTTAGAGGGTTTTAGAGCATTACAACTGAATAGGCAATTGGCAAACGGCAGCCAGATGCCGATTCGATATTTCTATTGAATTGGGAGCTGGCAAATGGCAGCCAGATGCGAATTCGATTTGAGAGGATTTTAGCGTATACCAACTGAATAGGCAACTGGTAAACGGCAACTAGATGCCAAGTCACAAATTCTAGTGAATTGACAACTGGTAAATGGCAGCCGGCTGCCAATTCGTTTTGAGAAGGTTTTGAACATTACAGCTGAACAGGCAACTGGCAAACAGCAGCCAGATGCCGATCGCAAATTTTAGTGAATTAGCACTTGCAACTGACAGCCAGCTGCTTATTCGATTTGAGAAGGATTTAGAGCATTACAACTGAAAAGGCAACTGGCAAACGGTAGACAGATTCCGCTTCGCAAATCTATTAAATTGGCAACTGGCAACCAGCTGCCAATTCAATTTCAGAGGGTTTTAGTGTATTTAATTGGTGACTGGCAACTGGCAGCTAGCTGCCAATTTGACTTGAGAGGATTTTAGTGTATAACAACTGAATAGGCAACTGGCAAACGGCAACCAGATGCCGGTTCGCAAATTATAGCGAATTGGCAACTGGCAGTCAGCTGCCAATTCAATTTGAGAGGGTTTTGGATTGTAACAACTGAATAGGTAACTGGCAAACGGCAGCCAGATGCCGATTCAAAAATTCTAGTGAATTGGCAACTGGAAACTGGCAGCCAGATGCGAATTGGATTTGAGAGGGTTTAAGCGTATACAATCTGAATAGGCAGCTGGAAAACGGCAATTTGCCTATTCGCAAAATCTAGTGAATTGGAAAATGGTAACTGTCAGTCAGCTGGCAATTCGATTTTAGAACGTTTTAGAGCATTAACACTGATAAGGCAACGTGCAAACTGCAGCCAGCTGCCGATTCGCAAATTCGATTAGAGATGGTTTTAGAGCATTACACCTGTGTTGACAACTGGAAAAGGCAATCAGATGCCGATTCGCAAATTATATTGTATTGGCAACAGGCAGCCAGCTGCCAATTCGATTTCAGAGGGTTTTCAATCATAACAACTAGAAAGGCAACTGGCAAACGACAACCAGATGCCATTCGCAAATTCTAGTGAATTGGCAACTGGCAACTAGCTGCCAATTCGATATGAAAGGGTTTAAGAGCATAACAACTGAATAGCCAACTGGCAAACGGCAGCCAGATGCCCAGATGCAGATTCACAAATTCTAGTGAACTGGCAACTGGCAGCCAGCTGCGAATTCGATTTGAGAAGGTTTTAGAGCATTACAAGTGAATAGCAACTGGCAAACGGCAGCTATATACCGATTCGCAAATTCTAGTGAACTGGCAACTGGCAGTCAGCTGCCAATTTGATTTGAGAAGGTTTTAGAGCATTACAACTGAATAGGCAACTGGCATAAGGTAGCCAGATAATTATTTGCAAATTCTAGTGAACTGGCAACTGGCAGCAAGCTGCCAATTCGATTTCAGTATGTTTTTAAGTATAACAACTGAATAGGCAACTGGCAAAAAAAAAGATGCCGATTCGCAAATTCTAGTGAATTGACAATTGACAACTGACAGCCAGCTGCCAATTCGATTTGAGATTGTTTTAGAGTATAACAACTGAATGGGCAACTGGAAAACGGCAACCAGATGCCGGTTCGCAATTTCAATTGAATTGGCAACTGGCAGCCAACTGCGAATTCAAATTGAGAGGGTTTTAGAGTATAACAACTGAATAGGAAACTGACAAACGGCAGCCAGATACCGATTCAAAAATTCTTCTTTATTAGCAACGAGCAGCCAGCTGCCTATTCGATTTGAGAAGAGTTTAAATAATTACAACTGAATAGGCAACTGGCAAGCGGCAGTCAGATGCTGATATGCAAATTCTATTTATTTGACAACTGGCACCTGGCAGCGAGATGCCAAATCGATTTCAAAGGGTTTTAGAGTACAGTAACTGAATATGCAACTGGCAAACGGCAACCAGATGCCAATTCGCAAATTCTAGGGACTTTGCAACTGGCAACTGACAGCTAGCTGCCAATTCGATTTGAGAGGGTTTAAGAGCGTTTAAACTGAATAAGCAACTGGCAAACGGCAGCCAAATGCCGATTCGCAAATGCTAATGAATTGGCAACTGGCAACTGTCAGCCAGCTATCAAGTCGAAATAATTCTGAGTATAACAAGTGAATAGACAACTGGCAAGCGAGAAGCCTCCGTGGTGCAGTGGTTACGCTACTCGCCTTGTAAACCAGGGATCGCAGGATCGATCCCAGGCTTCTCCAGACTTTCGGATGAGTCTTTAAACCGAGGTCCCGTCTCCGTATAACCTAAGCTGTTGGTGGGACGTAAAACTCGAACACTCACTCAACTGGCAAGCGGCAGCCAGATCCAAAATCGCAAATTCTAGGGAATTGGCAACTTGCAACAGGAAGTCAGCTGCCATTTTGATTTGAGAGGGTTTAAGAGCATTACAACGGCAGATTTCAGAGGGAACTGAAATGATAACAACTGAATATGCAACTGGCAAACAGCAACCAAATATAACAATTCGGAAATTCTAGTGAATCGGCAACTAGCAACTGGCAGCCAGCTGCCAATTCGATTTGAAAAGGTTTTAGACAATGACAACTGAATAGGCAACTTGCAAACGGCAGCCAAATGCCGATTCGCAAATTCTAGTGAATTGGCAACTGGCAACTTGAAACGTGCTGCCAGTTCAAATTAAGAGGGTTTAACAGTAAAACAACTGATAAGGAAACTGGCATAAGGCTCGATTTGAGCGTGTTTTAGGCATTACAACTGAATAGGCAACTTGCAAACGGCAGTCAGATTCCGATTCGTAAATTCTATTGAGTTGGCAACTGGCCACTGCCAGCCAACTGCCTATTCGATTTCAGATGGTTTTAGAGTATAACACCGAAAAGGCAACACCCAAACGGCAACCAGGTGCCAGTTCGGAAATTCTAGTGAATCGGCAACTGGCAACTTGCAGCCAGCTACCAATTCGATATCAGAGGGTTTTAGTGCATAACAACTGAAAAGGCAACTTACAAACGGCAACCAGATGCCAATTCGCAAATACTATTGAACTGGCAACTGGCAACTTGCAGCCAGCTTCCAATTCGATTTCAGAGGGTTAAAGAGTATAACGCTGAAAAGGCAACTTAAACGGCAACCAAATGCCAATTCGGAAATTCTAGTGAATCGGCAACTGGCAGTATTCGATTTGAGAAGTCTTAGAGCTACACAACTTAATAGGTAACTGACAAACGGCAGCCAATTGCCAATTCGATATGAGAAGGTTTTAGTGTATAACAACTGAATAGGCAATTGACAAACGGCAATCAGATGCCAATTCGTAAATTCTAGTGGATTGGCAATTGGCAGCAAGCTGCCAATTGGAGTTGAGAGGGTTTTAGAGTATAAAAAATGAATAGGAAACCGGCAAACGGCAATCAGATGCCGATTCGAAAATTCTAGTGAATTGGTAACTGGCAACTGGCAGCCAGAGTATACAAATGAATAGGCAACTGATTAACGGCATCCTTGAACACAAAACTTTGACGTAAAAGTAGATGAACAGACAGATGGCCCACCCAGGGGCTTGACCCAGGGGCTTAGATATTCCATATGAAAGGTAATGGTATAGAGATATACTTCACCAAACATGAAGAGAATCTAACATGTGGTTTCAGCGATATCAGCAATGAAAAAGGTTTAACACAAAACTTTGACGTACAAGTAGATGAATAGACAGACGGACAGACAGCCCACCAAGGGCTTGACCCAGGGGCTTAGCTATTCCATATGAAAGGTAATGGTATAGAGATATACTTTACCAAACATGAAGAGAATCTAACATGTGGTTACAGAGATATCAGCAATGAAAAAGGTTTAACACAAAACTTTGACGTAAAAGTAGATGAACAGACAGACGGACAGACAGACAGCCAACCAAGGGGCTTGACCCAGGGGCTTAGATATTCCATATGAAAGGTAATAATATAGAGATATCCCTTACCAAACATGAAGATAATCTAACATGTGGTTACAGAGATATGAGCTGTCAAAAAATGTTAAACGCAAAACTTTGACGTAAAGGTTGACGAACGGTGAGAAAGACGGAAGTACGAGCGAACGAACTAACGAACAAACGAACGAACGAACGAACGAACGAACGAACGGACGGAAAGTCGAAAACTATATACCCCTGTCATACGTCTTATGCCGGGGGTATAACACCTGAAATGGAAAAGGCAAACCAGATGCCAATTCGCAAAATCTAGTGAATTGGTAACTGGCAACTGGCAGCCAGCTACCAATTCGATTTGAGAAAGGTATAGAGCATTGACATTGAAAAGGCAAGCGGCAAAAGGCAGCCAGATGCCGATTCTCAAATTCGATTTGAGAGGGTTAAAGTGCATTACAACTTTATAGGCAACTGGAAAACTGCAGCCCGATACCGATTCGTAAATTCTATTGAATTGGCAACTGGCAACTGACAGCCAGTTGCCAATTCGATTTCAGAGGGTTTTACATTATAATAAGTGAATAGTTAAGTAGTTAGTGCACTTTGCCTCTGATGCTAGAGGTCCCGGGTTCGATCCCCGGCAGCGGTGTGAAAATTTCGGTGTCGGAACAAGCTCCATTGGCATCATTTGCAGGGATGTATGTCATAAAGTGCACCGTCCTTCGGATCGGGACAGTAACTGGAGGCCCCCTGTGCAGGGAGATTCATTCCCTGTGCAGGTTAAAGAACCCTACCGTAATTACATGATTACTGTGTAGGCTTTCGTCCTGCAAAACTGGAGTGTATGTAATATACACCGCCTTTGTCCCCTCATAGGGGTTAAGGTGAAACCGGAGGAAAGGAAAGGAAATAGGCAAATGACGAACGACAACCAGATGCCAATTCATAAACTCTAGTGACTTGTGAACTGGCAACTCACGGACATCTGCCTATTCCATTTGAGAGGTTTAACAGCATTACAACTGAATATGCAACTGGCAAACGGCAGCCAAATGTCGATTCGCAAATTCTAGTGAACTGGCAACTGGCAGACAGCTGCCAATTCGATTTGAGAGGGGTTTTAGAACATTACACATGAATAGGCAACTGGCAAACTGCAGCCAGGTGCCGATTCACAAATTCTATTGAATTGGTAACTGGCGATAGGCAATTTACCTATTCGCGAATGTTAGTTTATTGGAAAATGGAAACTGTGAGTCAGCTGCATATTCGAATTAAGAAGATTTTTGAGCATGAACACTGATAAGGCAACGGGCAAACGGCAGCCAGCTGCCGATTCGCAAATTCGATTTGAGAGGCTTTTAGAGCATTACAAGTGTATTGGCAACTGGAAAATCAGATGCCGATTCGCAAATTCTATTGTATTGGCAACTGGCAGCCGGCTGCCATTTCGATTTCAGAGTGTTTTAGAATATAACAATTTAAAAGGGAACTGGCAAACGGCAACCAGATGCCAATTCGCAAATTCTAGTGAATTGGCAACCGGCGACTGGCAGCCAGCTGCCAATTCGATTTGAGAAGCTTTTTAAATATGACAACTGAATAGGCAACTGGCAAACGGCAGCCAGATGCCGATTAACAAATTCGATTTGAGAGGGTTTTAGAGCTATACAACTGAATAGGCAACTGACAAGCGACAGCCAGATGCAGATTAGATTTGAAACGGTTTTAGTGTATAACAACTGAATATGTAACTTGCAAACGGCAACCAGATGCCGATTCGCAAATTCTAGTGAATTGGCAACTGCATGACAACTGGCAGCCAGCTTCCCATTCGATTCGAGATGATTTTTGAGTATAACAACCTAATAGGAAACTGGCAAACGGCAGCAAGAGCAGTATTCACAAATTCAAGTGAATTGGCAAATGGTAACTGGCAGCCCGCCCCCCATTTGATTTGAGAGGGTTTTGGAGTATAAAAAATGAATAGGCTACTTGCAAAGCGCAACCAAATGCCAATTCGCAAAGTGAAGTGAATTGACAACTGACAGCCAGCTCCCAATGCGATAAGCGATTATAACTCAATAGGCAACTGGAAACGGCAGCCAGATTCCGATTCGCAAATTCTGCCAATTCGATTTCAGTGGGTTTTTGAGTTGAGCAACTGAAAAGGCAACTGGAAAACGGCAACCAGATGACAATTCGCAAATGCTATTGAACTGGCAACTGGCAGCCAACTGGCAGCCAACTGCCAATTCGATTTTAGATGTTTTCAGAGTATAACAACTGAATATGCAACTGACAAACGACAGCCAGCTGCCAATTCGATTTGAGAAGTTTTTAGAGCATTTCAACTGAAAAGGCAACTGGCAAACGGCTGCCAGATGGCGATTCACAAATTCTATTGAATTTGCAGCTGGCAACTGGAAGCCAGATGCCAATTCGATTTGAGAGGTTAAAGAGCATTACAACTGAATAGGCAACTGGCAAACGGCAGCAAGATGCCGATAGTAAATTCTAGTGAATTGGCAACTGGATTTATGAGGGGTTTAGAGTATAAAAATGAATAGGCAACTGACAAACGGCAACCAGATGTCGATTAAAAAATTCTAGAGAATTGGTAACTGGCAACTGGCAGCCAGAGTATCAAACTGAATAGGCAACTGATTAACGGCAGCCACCTGCCAATTCGAGATATTCTACTGAACTGGCAACTGGCAGCCAGGTGCCAAATCGATCTGAGAGGGTTTTAGACTATAACAACTGAATAGGGAACTGGCAAACGGGAACCAGATGCCAATTCGCAAATTCTAGTGAATTAGCAACTGGCAACTGGCAGCCAGCTGCCAATTCGATTTAAGAAAGTTTTAGAGTATTGACACTGAAAAGACAAGTGGCAAAATGCAGCCAGATGCCGATTCGCAAAATTCGATTTGAGAGAGTTAAAGTGCATTACAACTGTATAGGCAACTGGAAAACGGCAACCAGATACCGGTTCGACAATTCTATTGAATTGGGAACTTGCAACTGCCAGCCAGCTGCCAATTCGATTTCAGAGGGTTTTAGAGTATAACAACTGAATAGGCAAATGACAAACGGCAACCAGATGCCAATTCACAAATTCTAGCGAAGTCGGAACTGGCAACTGGAAGCCAGCTGCCAATTCGATTTGAGAGGTTAAAGAGCATTACAACTGAATAGGCAACTGGCAAACGGCAGGAAGATGCCGATTAACAAATTCTAGTGAATTGGCAACTGGCAACTCATTTCGGTTTGAGAATGATTTTGAACATTACACCTGAATAGGCAAGTGGCAACGGATAGCCAAATGCTGATTCGGGCGACTGGCAACTAGCAGCCAGCTACCAATTTCATTTGAGAGTGTTTTATAACAATTGAGTATACAACTGGCAAACGGCAACCAGATGCCGATTCGCAAATTCTAGTAAATTTGCAACTGTTAACTGGCACCCAGCTGCCCATTCGATTCGAAAGGGTTTTAGAGTATAACAACCAAAGTAGGAAACTGACCAACGGCAGGCAGAGCAGGATTCGAAAATTGTAATGAATTGGCAAATGGCAACTGACAGCCAACTGCCAATTTGATTTGAGAGAGTTTTGGAGTATAACAACTGGAGGCAACTTGCAAAGCGCAACCAGATGCCAGTTTGCAAAGTCTAGTGATGCCGATCGCAAATTCTAGTGAATAAGCAACCAGCAACTGACAGCCAGCTGCCAATTTGATTTGAGAAGGTTTTAGAGTATTTTAACTGAAACGGCAACTAGCAAACGGTAGACAGATTCCGCTTCGCGAATTCTTTTGAATTGGTAAAGGCAAATGGCAGCCAGCGGCTAATTTGATTTGAGAGGGTTTTAATGTTAAACAATTGAATAGGCAACTGTCAAACGGCAACCAAATGCCGATTCTCAAATTCTAGTGAATTGGCAACTGACCGCCAGCTGCCAATCCGATTTGAGAGGGTTTCAGAGTATAGGAAATGTATAGGAAACTTGGAAATGGCTTTCAGATGCCAAATCGCAAAGTCTAGTAAATTGGCAGCTGGTAACTGGCAGCCAGCTGCCAATTCGATTTGAGAGGGTTTTCGAGTATAACAACTGAATAGGCAACTGGCAAACAGCAACCAGATGCCAATTCGCAAATTCTATTGAATTGGCAACAGGCAACTGGCAGCCAGCTGCGAATTGGATTTGAGAGGGTTTTAGAGTATAACAACTGAATAGGCAATTTGCATATTCACAAATTCTAGTGAATTGGAAAATGGCAACTGTCAGTTAGCTGACAGTTCGATCTGATAACGTTTTAGGGCATCAACACTGATAAGGCAACGGGCAAACTGCAGCCAGCTGCCGATTGGCAAATTCGATTTGAGAGGGTTTTAGAGCATTACAACTGTATTTGCAACTTTCCAATTCGGAAATTCAAGTGAATCGGCAACTGGCAGCCAGCTGTCAATTTGATTTCAGAGGGTTTTAGAGTATAACGCTGAAAAGACAACTGACAAACGGCAACCAAATGCCCATTCCGTAATTCTAGTGAATCGGCAGCTGGCAACTGGCAGCCAGCTGCCAATTTGATTTGAGAAGGTTTTAGAGCTAGACAACTTAATTGGTAACTGGCAAACGGCAGCCAGATGGCAATTCGAAAATTCTAGTGAATTTGGCAACAGGCAGCCAGCTGCAAATTCGATTTGAGAGGGTTTTGTGTATAACAACTGAAAAGGCAACTGGCAAACGGAAACCAGAAGCCGATTCGAAAATTCTACTGAATTGGTAACTTGCAACTGGCAGCCAGGTGCCAATTCGATTTGAGAAAATTTTAGAGGATTGACACTGAAAAGGCAAGTGGCAGTAAGCAGCCAGATGCCGATTCGCAAATTCGATTTGAGAGTATAAAAATAAATAGGCAACTGGCAAAAGCAACCAGATGCCAATTCGCAAATTCTGGTGAATTTGCAACTGGCAACTGGCAGGCAGCTGCCAATTCGATTTGAGAAAATTTTAGAGGATTGACACTGAAAAGGCAAGTGCCAGTAGGCAGCCAGATGCCGATTCGCTAATTCGTTTTGAGAGGGTTAAAGAGCATAACAACTGTATAGTCAACCGGAAAACGACAGTCAGATGCAGATCGCAAATCCTTTGAATTGGCAACTGGAAAATGGCAGCCAACTGCCAATTCGATTTCAGAGGGTGTTAGAGTAAAACAACTGAAAAGGCAAATAGCTAACGGCAACTTGATGCCAATTCGCAAATTCTAGTGAATTGGGAACTGGCAAATGGCAGCCAGCTGCCTATTCGATTTTAGAGGGTTAAATGGCATTACAAATGAATAGGCATCTGACATACGGCAGGCAAATGCCGATTCGCAAATTCTAGTGAATTGACAACAGGTTGCAAATTCGATTTGAGAAGGTTTTAGAGCATTACAACTGAATAGGCAACTGGTAATCCAGATACCGGTTCGAAAATCTATTAAATTGGTAACTGTTGCAGCCAGCTGCCAATTCGATTTAAGACGGTTTTAGAGTATATCACTGAAAAGGCAACTGGCAAGCGGCAACCAAATGCCAATTCGGAAATTATAGCGAATTGGCAACTGACAGCCAGCTGCCATGTCGATTTGAGAAGGTTTTCGAACATTACAACTGAATAGGCAACTGGCAAACGGCTGCCAAATGCCGATTTGCAAATTCTTTTGAATTGGCAACAGGTCACTGGAAGCCAGCTGTCAATTCGATTTCAGAGGGTTTTAGAGTATAAAAGCTGAATAGGTAACTGACAAACAGCAACCAGATGCCAAATGGCAAATTCTAGTGAAATGGCGCCTGACAACTGGAAGCCAGCTGCTAATTCTATTTGAGAGGGTTTAAGAGCATTACAACTGAATAGACAACTAGCACTTCAACTGGCAAATGGCAACTGGCAGCTAGCTGCCAATTGGATTTGAGAGACTTTAGTGTATAACAACTGAATAGGCAACTGGCAAACGGCAACCACATATTGATTCGCAAATTCAGCTAAATTGGCAACTGTCAACTGACATTTAGAGAGGGGTTTAGAGTAACACTCAAAAGGAAACTGGCAAACGGCAACCAAATGGCAATTCGGAAATTCTAGTGAATCGGCAACTGGCAACTAGCAGCCAGCTTCCAAATTGATTTGACAAGGTTTTAGTGCCTGACAACTTAATAGGCAACTGGTAAATGGTAGCCAGATGCCGATGCGCAAATTCTATTGAATTAGTCTAGTCTAGTGAATAGACAATTGGCAACTGACAGCCAGCTGTCAATTCAATTTGAGAGTGTTTTGTAGCTTTTCAACTGAATAGGCAACTGGCAAACGGCAGCCACATTCCTATTCGACAATTCTAGTGAATTGGCAACTTGCAACCAGCTGCCAATTCGATTTCAGAGGGTTTTAGAGTATAGCACTGAAAAGGAAACTGGCAAACGGCAACCAAATGGCAATTCGGAAATTCTAGTGAATCGGCAACTGGCAACTGGCATCCAACTTCCAAATCGATTTGAGAGTTCTATTGAATTGGCAACAGGGAACTAGCAGACAGCTGTCAATTCGATTTTAGAGACTTTCAGAGTATAACAACTGAATAGGCAACGGGTAAATGGCAACCAGATGCCAATTCGCATATTCGAGGGAATTGGTAACTGGTATTCAGCTTTCAATTCGATTTGAGAGGGTTTAAGAGCATTACAACTGAATAGGCAGCTGGCAAACGTGAGTAACATGCCAATTCGCGAATTCTAGTGTATTGGCAACTGGTAGAGAGTTGCAAATTCGGTTTGAGAGGGTTTAATAGCATTACAACTGAATATAACTGAATTCTAGTGAATTGGCAGCTGGCAGCAGGAGGCCTTCATGCGGACTGAACAAATTATTTGTCTAAATCGCGGCGGAAGTAAGGGCGAGGATTGTGGCCACGTAAAATCGATTTAAGCCCCCCAGTGGAAATCTTCCACTGACCGTTCCAAGGCGGCTCTTCTGTGGCGATTTATTTATGTTGTTGTTTGTTACTTACTGTGTGTATCACTTGTGTCTTTTAATTTTGGATGGCCATATGGCCATTTTGTGGGAAAGTAACTGTCCATATGGCCTTCCTTTGTTTGGGTTTCCATTATGGTCTGGTCGCTAAATGTTTGTATTTCTTTCCCTTTGGTGTCTTTTATGGATGGAGTAAGTTAATTGTATCAATTCCTGATCTTTGTTTTACTTCTACTTTTCAAATTCGATTTCAGAGGGTTTTAGAGTATAACAATCGAATAGGCTACTTGCAAACGGCAACCAGATGCCGATTCGCAAATTCTTTTGTACTGGTAACAGCTGATTAGGCAACTGGCAAACGACAGGCATATGACAATTCGGAAATTCTGTTGAAATGGCAACTTGCAAATGGCAGCCATCTGTCAATTCGATTTGAGAATGTTATTGAGCATTACAACTGAATAGGCAACTGGCAAATGACAGCCAGATGCCGATTCGCAAATTCAATTTGAGAGGGTTTTAGAGCATTACATCTGAATAGGAAGCTGGCAAACGGGAGTTACATGCCGATTTGCAAATTCTAGTAAATTGGTAACTGGCAGCCAGCTCGATTTCAGAAGGTTTTAGAGTATAACAACTGAAAAGGCTACTGGCAAACGGCAACCAGATGTCGATTACCAAATTCTATTGAACTCGAAACGGACAGCCAGCTTCTAATTCGATTTGAGAGTGTTTCAGTGTATGACATGTGAACATGCAGCTGGCAAACGGCAACCAGATGCCAACTCGGAAATTTTAGTGAATTGTCAACTGGTAGCTTGTAGTCAGCTGCAAATTCGATTTGAGAAGGTTTTAGAGCATTACAACTGAAAAGGCAACTGGCAAACGGCAGCCAAATGCCAATTCGCATATTCTAGTGAATTGGCAATTGCCAACTGGCAACCAGCTACCAATTCGATTCGAGAAGCTTTTTGATCATTACAACTGAATAGGCAGCTGGCAAACGGCAGCCAGATGACAATACGCAAATTCGATTTGAGACGGTTTTAGAGCATAGCAACTGAATATGCCACGTGCAAGCGGCAGCCAGATGTCGATTCGCAAATTCTAGTGAATCGGCAATTGGCAACTGGCAACCAAATGTCAATTCGGAAATACTAGTGAATTGGCAACTTGCAACTTGCAGCCAGATGCCGATTGATCCGAGATGGTTTTAGAGTTTAGAGTATAAAAATGAATAGCCAACTAGCAAACGGCAGCCAGATGCCGATTCGAACAAGATGTGTTTGTGAAACACTGATGCCCCCGGACAGCGCATGTTAAATATGAAAGCAGTATCACTAAGCAATCAAAAGGTATGGCCAAGAAATGTAGGCGCCAGAGCGATGACAAAGTTTTTCTAAAAATAGCCACAGTGACCTTGACCTTGAGGTCATGACCTTGAAAGTCGAACTAGCTCGAGATATTGTCATAAGGAACATTTGTGTGAAGTTATATTGAAATCAGTAAAGAAATGTTGGCGCTAGAGCGATGACAAAGTTTTTCTAAAAATAGCCACAGTGGCCTTGATCTTGAGGGGGGGGGGGGGGGGGGTCTGGATGGACAAAAATTATGGTACCACTAGAAAGGTCTTGTGACAAGGAGTGCACGTGTGAAATATGAAAGCCCTACTACTTACCAATCGAAAGTTATGGCCAATGTTAAAGTTTATAAAAGTAGGTCAAAGGTCAAGGTCACGAGGTCAAAAATTATGGTACCACTAGAAAGGTCTTGTGACAAGGAGTGCACATGTGAAATATGAAAGCCCTACCACTTACCAATCGAAAGTTATGGCCAATGTTAAAGTTTTTAAAAAGTAGGTCAAACATCACGGTCAAGGTCACAAGGTCAAAAATTATGGTACCACTAGAAAGGTCTTGTGACAATGAATGCACATATGAAATATGAAAGCCCTATCACTTACCAATCGAAAGTTATGGCCAATGTTAATGTTTTTAAAAATTTTGAAAAAAATAGGTCAAAGGTCAAGTTCAAGGTCACGAGATCAAAAATTATGGTACCACTGGAAAGGTCTTGTGATAAGGTATACACATGTGAAATATGAAAGCTCTATCTACTACCATTCAAAAGTTATGCCCAATGTTAAAGTTTTTGCAGACGGACAAACGGACAAACAGACAAACAGACGGAAAAAAATAGGTCAAAGGTCAAGTTCAAGGTCACGAGATCAAAAATTATGGTACCACTGGAAAGGTCTTGTGATAAGGTATACACATGTGAAATATGAAAGCTCTATCTACTACCATTCAAAAGTTATGCCCAATGTTAAAGTTTTTGCAGACGGACAAACAGACAAACAGACGGACAGACCAAAAACTATATGCCCCCGAATCTCTTAGATTCCGGGGGCATAAAAATTCTAATGAATTAGCAACTGACAACTGAACTCCAGAGTTTTTTTGTTTGGTTTTACGGCCCTTTCAAGATTATTTCACTCATATCGAGCCGATCGTTAATCAGAGTTGGGCGAAAACCGGAGTACCCGGAGAAAGACCACCTGACCTTCCGTTGCAGAACTTGGCCTCTCACATCTGACCCGAGCGAGACTCGAACTAGAGCGGTGAGAGACCTAATGATCAAAAGCCAGCGCTCTTAACCACTAGGCCATGGAGGCCCATTGGTCTCCAGAGTATAAGAATGAATAGGCAACTGGTAAACGACAGCCAGATGCCGAATCAAATATTTTAGTGAATTGGCAACTAGCAACCAGGTGCCAATTCGATCTGAGAAACTTTTGGAATGTAACAACTGAATAGGCAACTGGCAGCGGCTGTCAATTCGATCTGAGAGCTTTAAAGAGCATATCAATTAAATAGACAAATGGCAAACGGCAGCCAGATGCCGATTGACAAACTATTGAATTGGCAACTGGAAACTGCAAGCCAGCTGCCAATTCAATTTGAGAAGGTTTGAGTATTACAACTGAATAGGCAACTGGCAAACGGCAGCCAGTTGCCGATTTGCAAATTATATTCAACTGGCATTTGGTCACTGGAAGCAAACAGTCAATTCAATTTCAGAGAATAAAAAATGAATAGGCAACTGGCAAACTGCAGCCAGACGCCGATTCGCAAATTATACTCAACTGGCAACTGGAAGCCAGCTGCCAGTTCGATTTAAGAGCGTTTTGGTGTATAACAACTGAATGGCAACTGGCAAACGGCACCAGATGCCGAATCGCAAATTCTGGTGAATTGGCAACTGACAGCCAGCTTCCAATTCGACTTGAGACGGTTTTAGAGTATAACAATTGAATAGGAAACGGCAGCCAGATGCCGACTCGAAAATTCTAGTTTATTGGCAACGGGAGCACCAGCTGACAATTTGATTTAATAGGGTTTTGATGAATAATAAATGAATAGGCAACTTGCAAAGTGCAACCAGATACCGATTCGCAATGTCTACCGAACAGGCAACTGGCAACTGACAGCCAGCTTTCAAATTCAATTTGAGAGTGTTTAGAGCTTTAGAACTGAATAGGCAACTGGCAAACGGCAGCCAGATTCCAATTCGTAATGCTATTGGATTGATAACTGTTAATTGCCAGCCAGCTGCCAATTCGATTTCAAAGAGTTTTAGAGTAAAACCCAGAAAAGGCAACTGGCAAACGGCAATCAGATGCCAATTCGCAAATACTATTGAACTTGCAATTTGCAGCCAGCTGCAAATTCGGTTTCAGAGGGTTTTAGAGTATTAAACTGAAAAGGCAACTGACAAACGGCAACCAAATGCCAATTCGGAATTTTTAGTGAATCGGCAACTGACAAACGGCCGCCAGATGCCAAATCGAAAATTCTAGTGAATTGGCAACAGTTAACTGGCAGCCAGCTGCCTCTTCGATTTGATAGGGTTTTAGTTTATAACAACTGAATAGGCGTCTGGCAAACGGCAAGCAGATGCCGATTGGCAAATTCTAGTGAATTGGCAACTGACAGCCAGCTGCCAATTGGATTTGAGAGGTTTTTGAGTATAAAAATGAATAGGCAACTAGCAAACGGCAGCCAGATGCCGATTCGAACATTCTAGTGGATTGGTTACTGGCAACTGGCAGCCAGCTGCCAATTCAATTTGAGAAGGTTTTAGAGCATCAACACTGAGAAGGCAAGTGCCAAAAGGCAGCCAGATGCCGATTCCCAAATTCGATTTGTGATTGTTAAAGAGCATTTCAACTGAATAGAGAAACTGGTAAAACGCCCGCCAGATGCTGATTCACAAATTCTAGAAATTGGCAACTGGCAGCCAGCTGCCAATATGATTTGAGAGGGTTTAAAACATTACAACTGGAAAGGCAAATTGCAACCAGATGCCGAATCGATTTGAGAGGGTTTAAGGGCATTACAACTGAATAGGCAACTGGCAAGCGCCAGTCAGATGCCGATTCGCTAATTCTATTGAATTGGCAACTGGCAGCCAGCTGCCAATATGATTTCAGAGGGCTTTAGAGTATAGCAACTGAATAGGCAACTGGCAAACGCCAGCCATATGCCGATTCTCAAATTCTATTCTATTTAATTCGATTTCAGAGGATTTAGTGTATAACCACTGAATAGGCAACTGGCAAACGGCAACCAAATGAATTCGGAAATTCTAGTAAATTGACAACTGATAGTCAGTTTTGAATTCGATTTGAGAGGGTTTAAAAGTATTACAACTGAAAAGGCAACTGGCAAATTGCAACCAGATGCCAATTCGAAAATACTAGTAAATTAGTGACTGGCAGCCAGCTGCCAATTCGATTTGAGAGGGTTTAAGAGCATTACAACTGAATAGGCAACTGCCAAACGGCAGCCAGATGCCGATCCGGAAATTCTAGTTAATTGGCAACTGGAAGCCAGCCGCCAATTCGATCCAGTGAGGGGGTTTTAGAGGATAACAATGGAATAGGCAACTGGAAAAAACAAAATAGATGCCGATCCTAGTGAATTAGCAACTGGCAACTGGCAGCCAGCTGCCAATTTGATTTGAGAGGGTTTTCAAATCGAGGGTTTCAGTGCATAACAACTGAATTGGCAACTCGAAAACGGCAACCAGATGCCAATTCGCAAATTCTAGTGAATTGGCAACTGGCAGCCAGCTGCCAATTCGATTTGTGAGGGTTTTAGAATATAACAACTGAACAGGCAACTGGCAAACGGCAGCCAGATGCTGATTCGAACATGCAAGTGCATTGGCAACTGGCAGCTAGCTGCCAATGCGATTTTAGAGGGTTTTAGACAATAACAACTAGTTAGGTAACTTGCAAACGGCAACCAGATGCCATTTGGCAAAGTCTAGTGAATTGGTACCCGGCAATTTGCAGCCAGCTGCCAATTCGATTTCAGAGGGTTTTAGAGTATAACAATTGGATAAGCAACTGGCAAACGGCAACCACATGCCAATTCGCAAATTTGATAGAATTGGAAACTGGCAACGGGCAGCCAGCTGCCAATTCGATTTTGGAAGGTTTTAGAGCATTACAACTGAATAGGCAACTGGCAAACGGCATAATTCGCAAATTCTGGGGAACTGGCAACTGGCAGCCAGCTGCCAATTCGATTTGAGAGGGTTTAAGAGCATTACAACTGAATCGGCAACCAGATGCCGATTAGCAATTGCTACTGTATTGGCAACTGGCGACTGGCAGCCAGCTGTCAAATCAATTCCAGAGTGTTTTAGAGTGAGTGAGTGTTTGAGTTTTACGTTCCACGAACAGCTAAGGTCATACGGAGACCGGACCTCGGTTTAAAGACTCATCCGAAAGTCTGGAGAAGCCCTCAATCGATCCTGCAACCCTGGTTTACAAGGACAGTAGCGTAACCACTACACCACTGAGGCTTGTCCAGAGGGTTTTAGAGTAAAACAACTGAATAGAAACTGGCAAACGGCAACCAAATTTCAAATCGCGAATTTTAGTGAACTGGCAACTGGCAACCAGCTTCTTATTCGATTTGAGAGGGTTTAAGAGCATTAGAACTGATTAGGCCAACTGACTAACTGCATCCAGATGCCGATCCGCAAATTATAGTGAGTTGGCAACTGGCATTTGGCAGCCAGCTGACAATTTGATTTGAGAGGGTTTCAGGGCATTACAACTTAATAGGCGACTGACAAACAGCAGCCATATGCCGATCCTCTAATTTTAGTGAATTGGCAACTGGCAGCCAGCTGCCAATTTGATTTGAGGGTTTAATGGCATTACAACTGAATAGGCAACTAACAAACGGCAGCCAGATGCCGATCCTCAAATTCTAGTGAATTGGCATAGGCAACTGGCAGCCAGCTGCATATTCGAGTTGAGAAGGGTTTTGAACTGAATAGGCAACCGGAAATATAAAAACAAAAACAGATGCCGAATCGCAAATTCTTGTGGATTGGCAACTGGCAGCTAGCTGCCAATGCGATTTCAGAGGCTTAACAACTGAATAAGCAACCAGAAAACGACAGCAAGATGTCGATTCGAAAATGCAAGTGAATTGGCAATTTGCAGCTAGCTGCCAATGTAATTTGAGATGGTTTTAAAGTGTAACAAATGAAGAGGCAAATTGCAAACTGCAACCAGATGCCAATTCGTAAAGTATAGTGAATTGGTGACTGGCAACTGGCAGCCAGCTGCCAATTCGATTTAAGAAGTATTTAGTGCATTCAAACTAAATAGGCAACTGGCAAACGGCATTCATATGCAGATTCGCGAATTTTATTGAATTGGCAACTGGCAGCCAGTTGCCAATGCGATTTCAGAGAGTTTTAGAGCATATAACACTTGAATAGGCAACAGGAAAACGGCAATTGGATGCTAATAGGGAAATTCTAGTGAATAAGCTACATGCAACTGGCAGCCAGCTGCCAATTCGATTTGAGAGGGTTTAGGAGCATAACAACTGAAAAGGCAACCGGCAAACGGCAGCCAGATACCGATTCCCCAATTCCATTTGAGAAGGTGTTAGAACATGACAACTGAGTTGGTAATTGGCAATCGACAGCCACTTGCCGATTCGCAGTATCTATTGACGATTTGAGAGGGTTTTAGTGTATAACAACTGAATAGGCAACTGGCAAACGGCAACCAGATGCCGGTTCACAATTTCTAGTGAATTGGCAACTGGTAACTGGCACCCAAATGCCTGTTTGATTTGAGAGGGTTTTAGAGCATAACAACTGAATAAGCAACTTGCAAACGGCAACCATATGCCAAATCGCAAATTCTAGTGAACTGGCAACAGTCAACTGGCAGCCAGATGCAAAATAAATTTGATAAGGTTTAAGAGCATTATATCTGACTAGGCAACTAGCAAACGGCAACCAGATGCCGATTCGCAAATATTTTAATTGGCAACCGTCAACTGGCAGCCAGCTGCGAATACGATTTCAGAGGGTTTTAGAATATAACACCTGATAGACAACTGGCAAACGACAGCCATATGCCAATTTGCAAATTGTATTGAATTGGCAACTGGCAAATGGCAGCCAGCTGCCAATTCGATTTAAGTGGGTTTTAAAGTATAACAACTGAATAGGTAATTGGCAAACGGCAAACAGATACCAATTCACTATACTTAGCACTGGCAATTGGCAGCCAGCTGCCAATTCAAAATAGGCAACTGGCAAACCCCAGCCAGATGCCGATTCGCAAATTCTATTGAATTGGCAACTGGCAGCCAGCTGCCAATTGGATTTCAGAGGGTTTAAGAGGATACTAACTGAATAGGCAACTGGCAAACGGCAACTGGACACCAATTCGCAAATTCTACTAAATTGGCAACTTGGCAGCCGGTTGCAAATTAGATTTCACCGGGTTTAAAAGCATCACAACTAAAAAGGCAACTGGCAAAAGACAAGTAGATGCCTATTCGGAAATTCTAGTGAAATGGCAACTGTTAGCCAGCTGCCAATTCGACTCGAGGAGGTTTTAGAGCATAACAACTAAACAGGCAATTGGTAAACGTCAGCCAGATGCCGATCCGCTAATTCCAGTGTATTGGCAACTGGCAACTGGCCGCCAGCCGCCAGTTCGATTGCAGGTTGTTCTATAGTATAACAACTGAATAGGCAACTGACAAACGACAACCAGACGCCAATTCGCAATTTCTAGGGTATAAGCAACTGGTAACTGGCAGCCAGCTGCCAATTCGATTTGAGAAGGTTTAAGAGCAATACAACTGAACAGGCAACTGCCAAACGCCAGCCAGATGCCGATTCGCAAATTCTATTAAAAATGCAACTGGCAACCAGCTGCCAATTCAATTTCAGGGGGTTTTAGAGTATAACAACTGAATAGGAAACTGGAAAACGGCAACTACTTGCCAATTCGCAAATTCAAGTGAATTGGCAACTGGTAACCAGCAACCAATTCGTTTTGAGCGCGTTTTATAGTATTACACCTGAATAGGCAACTGGCAAATGAAAACAGATGCCGATTCTCCAATTCTATTGAATAGGCAACTGGCAGCCAGCTGAAAATTCGATTTAAGAGGGTTTTAGTGTATAACAACTGACTAGGCAAATGACAAACGGCATCCACATGCCAATTCGCATATTCCAGTGAATTGGCAACTGGTAGCTAGCCGCCTATTCGATTTGAGCGGGTTTTATAGTATTACATCTGATTAGGCAACTGGCAAATGAAAACAGATGCGCATTCGCCAGTGAATTGGCAACTTGCAGTCATCTGCAAATTCGATTTAAGAGTGTTTTAGTGTATAAGAACTGCATAGGCAACTGACAAACGGCAACCAGATGCCGATCCGCAAATTCTGGTGCATTCGCAACTGTCAACTGGCAGCCAGCTGCCAATACGATTTCATAGGGTTTTTAGAATATAACAACTGATAGGCAACTGGCAAACGGCAACCAGATGCCGATTTGCAAATTTTATTGAATTGGAAACTGGCAACTGGCAGCCAGCTGTAAATTCGATTTAAGAAGGTTTTAGAGTACCACAACTAAATAGGCAACTACTGGCAAACGGCAAAGAGATGCCAAATCGCAAATTCTACTAAATTGGCAACTGGCAGCCAGCTGCAAATTTGGTTTGAGTAGGGTTTTTGAGCATTACAAATGAATAGGCAACTGTCAAACGCCAGCCAGATGCCGATTCGCAAATTCTATTGAATTGGCAACTGGCAGTCAGCTGCCAATTCGGGTTCAGAGGCGTTTGGCGTATAACAACTGAATAGGCAACTGACAAACGGCAACCAGATACCAATTCGCAAATTCTAGTGAACTGGCAAATAGCAACTGGCAACCAGCTGCCAAATCCATTCGAGGAGGTTTTATAGCATCCCAAATGAACAGGCAACTGGCAAATGCAAATTCTATTCAACTGGCAACTGGCTGCAAATTCAATTTCAGCGGGTTTTAGAGAATATCAATTGAAAAGGCAACTGGTTAACGGCAACCAGAAGCCAATTCGATTTGAGAAGGTCTTAGAGCAGTGAATCCCAGTGAATTGGCAACTGGCAGCAAGCCGCCAATTCGATTTGAGCGGGTTTATAGTATTACATCTGAATAGGTAACTGGCAAATGAAAACAGATTACCGATTCGAAAATTCTATTGAATTGGCAACTGGCAACTGGCAGCCAGCTACAGTTTCGATTTGAGAGGGTTTTAGTGTATAAAAACCGAATAGGCAACTGGCAAACGGCAACCAGATGCCAATTCGCAAATTCAAGTGATTTGGCAACTGGCAACTGGCAGCCATCTGCCAATTCGATTTGAGAGGGTTTAAGTTCATTACAAATGAATAGGCAACTGGCAAACGGCTACCAGATGCCAAATCGCAAATTCTAGTAAATTGTCAACTGGCAACTGGCAGCCAGCCGCCAATTCGATTTGAGAGGGTTAAGAGTATAACAACTGAATAGGCAACTTCAACAGATGCCGATTCGCAAATTCTATTATATTGGCAGCTGGCAACTAACAGCCAGCTGCGAATCCGATTTAGGAGGGTTTTTGTGTATAACAAATGAATACGCAACTGTCAAACGGCAAACAGATGCCAATTCGCAAATTCTAGTGAATTGGCAACTGGCAAAAGGCCACCAGCTGTCAATTCGATTTGAAAGGCTTTCAGAACATTACAACTGAATAGACAACTGACAAACGGCAGCCAGAGGTCGATCCGAAAATTCTAGCTATTGGCAACTGGGAGCTTACAGCAAATTCGATTTCAGAGGGTTGTAGAGTATAACAACTGAATAGGCAACTTGCAGATAACAACATTATGCAAATTCTAGTCACTTGGCAATTGGTAACCAGCTGCCAATTCGATTTTAGAAGGTTTTAGAGCATTATAACTGTCTAGGCAACTGGCAAACGGCAGCCAGATGCCGATTCGCAAATTCTATTGAATAGGCAACTGGCAACCAGCTGACAATTGGATTTGAGATGGTTTAAAAGCATTAAAACTGAAAAGGCAACTTGTAAACGGCAACCACATCTCAATTCGGAAATTCTAGTGAATTGGCAACTGGTAGCCAGCTGCCAATTTGATTTCAAGCGGTTTTAGCACTTTCACATTTGTGGCCGGTGTTGCACATTTCAGTACTGGTCATGAACAAACTCAATAAAACCGAGTCTGCTATTTTCGTTTATTTGGTGTATTCCTTGCTTCCAAAGGATCTAACTTCATAACTTATTTATTTTCACTGTAGCTGGTGTTGTGCCGTGCGGGGGCCGTAAAACGTTTTCCTGTACATCATCATAGTGCACATTATATTTTCTGGTCCTTTGGGATCATTGAGTTCATTTGATATCATTTTGAAAATAGAGTTCTGCTTAAGCCGGTACTAGAGGGCATGGCCGATGTTGCACATTTCAGTACTGGTCATGAACAGACTCAATAAAACCGAGTCTGCTATTCGTTTATTTGGTGTGTTCCTTGCTTCCAAAGGATCTAACTTCAGAACTTATTTAGAGCATAACAACTGAATAGGCAAATGGCGATAAAAATAAGATGCCTATTCTATTGAATTGGCAACTGCCAATTCGTTTTGAGAGGGTTTTAGTGTATAATAACTGAATAGGCAACTGGCAAACGGAAACAAGTTGCCAATTCGCAAATTCTAGGGAATTGGCAACTGGCAACTGGCAGCCAGCTGCCAATTCCATTTGAGAAGGGTTTAGAGCATTACAACTGAATAGGCATATGGCAAACGGCAGCCAGTTGCCGATTTGCAAATACTATTGAATTGAAAACATACATGATTTGAGAGGGTTTTAGTGTATTGCAACTGAATAGGTAACTGGCAAATGGCAACTGGCAACTGGCATCCAGCTGCTAATTCGATTTGAGATTGTTTTAGAGTAAAACAACTGAAAAGGCAACTGGAAAACGGCAGCCAGAAGCCGATTCAAAAATTCTACTGAATTGGCAACTGGCATCAGTCAGACGACAACTGCCAATTCGACTTTTAGAGGTTTAGAATAGGCAACTTTCAAACGGCAACCGGATGCCAATTCGCAAAGTCTAGTAAATTGGCAACTGGCAACTTGCAACCAGAAGCCAATTCCATTTGAGAAGATTTAAGAGCACAACAACTAAATAGGCACCTGGCACACGGCAACCAGATGCCGATTAGAAAATTCTATTGAATTGACGATTAGCAACTGGCAGCCAGCCGCCAATTCGATTTCAGTGGGTTTTTGAATATAACAACTAAATATTAAACTGGCAAACGGCAACCAGATGCCAATTTGCAAATTTTATTAAATTCGAAACTGTTAAGTGGCCGCCGGCTGCCAATTCGATTTGAGAGGGTTTTTTAGTACAACAACTAAACAGGCAACTGGCAAACGGCAACCAGAATCCGATTCACAAATTCTACTGAATTAGCAACTGGCAACTGGCAGCCAGCTGCCAATTCGATTTTAGGTTTTAGAGCACTACAACTGAATTGGCAACTGACAAACGGCAGCCAGATGCCGATTCGCAAATTCTATTGAATTGGCAACTGGCAACTCGCAACCAGATGCCAATTCGATTTCAGAGGGTCTTAGAGTATAACTACCGAATTGGAAACTGGCAAACGGCAACCAGATGCCAATTCGCAAATTCTAGTGAATTGGCAACTTGCGACTGCAATTCGATTTGGGAGGGTTTTAGAGTATAACAACTGAATAGGCAGCTGGCCAAAAACAGACGCCGATTCGCAAATTCTATTGAATTGGCAACTGGCAGCCAGCAGCCAATTTGACTTGAGGTTTTAAAGCATTATAACTGAATACGCGACTACAAATTGAATTGGCAACTGGCAGCTAGCTGCCGGATCTATTTCAGAGGGTTTGAGAGTATATCAACTGAATACGAAACTAGCAAACGGCAACCTGATGCTAATTCCCAAATTAAAGTGAATTGGCAATTGGCAGTCAGTGGCCAATTAGACGAGGTTTTAAAGCATTACAACTGAATAGCCAACTGAAAAACGGCAGCCAGATGCCGATCCGCAAATTCTAGCTATTGGCAGCTGGGAGCTTACAGCAAATTCGATTTGAGAAGGTTGTAGAGTATTACAACTGAATAGGCAACTGGCAACCTTATGCAAATTCTACTCACTTGGCAATTGGCAACCACCTGCCAATTCGATATGAGAAGGTTTTAGAGCATTACAACTGAATAGGCAACTGGCAAATGGCAGCCAAATGCCGATTCGCAATTTCTATTGAATTGGCAACTGGCAACCAGCTGACAATTGGATTTGAGATGATTTAACAACATAAGAACTGACAAGGCAACTTAAAAACGGTAACCACATCTCAATTCGGAAATTCTAGTGAATTGGCAACTGGTAGCCAGCTGCCAATTCGATTTCAAAAGATTTTAGAGCATAACAACTGAACAGGAAACTCGCGATAAAATATGCCTTTTCTATTGAATTTGCAACTGGCAGACAGCTGCTAATTTGTTTTGAGAGGGTTTTAGTGTAAAATAACTGAATAGGCAACTGGCAAACGGAAACAAGTTGCCAATTCGCAAATTCCATTTGAGAAGGATTTAGAGCATTACAACTGAATATGCATATAGCAAACGGCAGCCAGTTGCCGATTCGCAAATTCTATTGAATGGGAAACTGACACGATTTGAGAGGGTTTTACTGTATAACAACTGAATAGGCAACTGGCAAATGGCAATCAGATGCCGATTTGTAATTTATAGTGATTTGGCAACTTGCATCCAGTTGCTAATTCGATTTGAGATTATTTTAGATTATAACAACTGAATAGGCAACTGGAAAACGGCAACCAGAAGCCGATTCAAACATCCTTCTGAATTTGCAACTGGCATCAGTCAGAAAACCGCCAATTCGATTTTGAGAGGTTTTAGAATAGGCAACTTTCAAACGGAAACCAGATGCCAATTTGCAAAGTCTAATGAATTGGCAACTGGCAACTTGAGAAGGTTTTAGAACACTACAACTAAATGGGCAACTGGCACATGGCAACCAGATGCCGATTCGAAAATTCTATTGAATTGACAATTGGCAACTGGCAGCCAGCTGCCAATTCGATTCCACGTGGGTTTTTTAATATAACAACTAAACATTGAACTGGCAAACGGCAACCAGATGCCAATTTGTAAATTTTATTAAATTGGACACTGTTAAGTGGCAGCCGGCTGCCAATTAGATTTGAGAGGGTTTTTGAGTAAAACAACTGAACAGGCATTTGGCAAACGGCAACCATAATTCCATTCGCAAATTCTAGTGAATTGGCAACTGGCAACTGGCAACTGGCAGCCAGCTGCAAATTCGATTTGAGGTTTTAGAGCACTACAACTGAATTGGCAACTGGCAAACGACAGCCAGATGCCGATTTGCAAATACTATTGAATTGGCAACTCGCAGCCAGCTGCCACAGCCAATTCATCTTGGGTATTTAAAGCATTACAACTGAATAGGCAACTACAAAACGGCAGCCAGATGCCGATTTGCAAATACTTTTGAATTGGCCCAGTTCGATTTCAGAGGGTTTGAGAGTATAATAACTGAATAGGAAACTGGCAAACGGCAACAAGATGCCAATTCGCAAATTATAGTGAATTGACAATTGGCAACTGGCAGCCAGCGACCAATTCGACGAGGTTTTAAAGCATTACAAATGAATAGGCAACTACAAAACGGCAGCCAGATTCCGATTTGCAAATACTATTGAATTGGCAACTGGCAGCTAGCTGCCAGTTCGATTTCAGAGGGTTTGAGAGTATAACAACTGAATAGGCAAACGGCAACCAGATGCCAATTTGCAAGTTCTAGGGACTTGGCAACTGGCAGCCAGCTGCCAATTCAATTTGAGAGAGTTTAAGAGCATAACGACTGAAAAGGCAACTGGCAAACGGCAGCCATATGCCGATTCGCAAATGCTATTGAATCGGTAACTGGCAATTCCAGAGGGTTTAACAACTGAACAGGCAACTTGCAAACGGCAACCAGAATTCCTTTGGCAAATTCTAGTGAATTGGCAACTGGCAACTGGCAGCCAGCTGCAAATTCGATTTGAGGTTTTTGAGCACTACACCTGAATTGGCAACTGGCAAACGGCAATCAGATCCCACATTCGTAAATTCTATTGAATTGGCAACTGGCAACTCGCAGCCAGCTGCCAATTGGATTTGAGAGTGTTTAAGAGCATAACAACTGAATAGGTAACTGACAAACGGCACACAGATGCCGATTCGCAAATTCTAGTAAATTGGCAACTGGCAGCCAGGTGCAAATTCGATTTCAGAGGGTTTTAGAGTATAACAACTGATCAGGCAAATACCAAACGGAAACCAGATGTGAATTCGCAAATTCTATTGAATTGGCAAATGGCAGCCACATTCCAAGTTTTAGAGTATAATAACTGAATAGGCAACTGGCAAACGGCAACCAGATGCCAATTCGGAAATTCTATCGAATTGTCAGCTTGCAACTTGTAGCCAGATTACGATTCGATTTGAGAGGGTTTAAGAGCATTACAACCGAATAAGCAACTGGCAAACGGCAGCAAGAAGCCGATTCAAACATTCTAATGAATTTGCAGCTGTCAACTGGAAGCCAACTGCCAATTCGATTTGAGAGGGTTTTCGAGTATAACAACTGAATAGGCAACTGGCAAATGGCAACCAGATGCTGATTCAAAATTGCTAGATATTTGGCAACTTTCAACTGGCAACCAGATGCCTATTCAATTTCAGATGGTTTTAGGGTATAACAACTGAATAGGTAACTGCAAACGGCAACCAGATGCCGATTCGCAAATTCAATTGAATTGGCAACTGGCAACTGGCAGCGAGCTTGAGATGTCATGATTATCCACAATTTCTAGTGAACTGGCAATTGGTAGCAAACCGCCAATTTGATTTGAGAGGGTGTTAGAGTAAAACATCTGAATAGGCAACTGGCAAATGACAACCAGATGCCAATTCGTAAATTCTAGTGAATTTGCAACTGGTAGCCATCTGTAAATTCGATTTGAGTAGGTTTTAGAGCATAACTAAATAGGCAACTGGCAAACGGCAGCCAGATACCGTTTCGCAAATTCTATTGAATTGGCAACTTTCAACTGTCAACTAGCTGCTTATTCGATTTCGGAGGGTTTTAAAGTATAACACCTAAAAAGCAATTGGCAAACGGTAACCAGATGCCGATTCGCAAATTCTATTGAATTGGCAACTGGCAACCAGCTTGAGATGTCATGCCGATCCACAAATTGTAGTGAACTGGCAACTGGCAGCCAGCCGCGAATTCGATTTGAGAAGGTTTAAGAGATAAAACATCTGAATAGGCAACTGGCAATAAAAACAGATTCCGATTCGCAAGTTCTATTGATCTGGCGACTGGCAACTGGCCGCCGGTTAGATTTGAGAGGGTTTTAGTGTATAACAACTGAAACGGCAACCAGATGTCAAATTGCAAATTATAGTGAATTGGCAACTGGCAACCAGCTTCCGATTCGATTTGAGAGGGTTTAGGATCATTGCAACTGAATAGGCAATTTACAAACGGTTGGCAGATGTCAATTCGCCAATTCTAGTGAATTGGAAACTGGCAACTGGAAGTCAGCTGCCAATTCAATTTTAGAGGCTTTTAGCGTTCAACAACTGAAAAGGCAACTGGAAACGGCAGCCAGATGCCAATTCGAAAATACTATGGAGTTGGCAAATGGCAACTGGCAGCTAGCAACCAATGCGACTTGAGTCGGTTTTAGAGTAAAACAACTAGTTAGGCCACTTGGAAACGACAACCAGATGCCAATTTGCAAAGTCTATTGAATTGGTAACTGGCAACTAGTAGCCAGCTGACAAATCGATTGAGAGTGTTTTAGAGCATTACAACTAAATAGGCAACTGGCAAACGACAGCCAGATGCCGATTAGCTAATTCTATTGAATTGGCAACTGGCAACTAGCAACCAGTTGCCAATTCGATCTGAGAGCGTTTAAGAGCATTACAACTGAATAAGCAAATGACAAACGACAGCCAGATGCCGATTCAAAAGTTCTACTGAATTTGCAACTGGCTACTACCAGACAACTGCCAATTTGATTTGAGAGGGTTTTAGTGAATAACAACTGTTACGACAACCAGATGCCAATTTGCAAATTATAGTCAACTGACAACTGGCAGTTAGCCCCAATTCAAGTTGAGAGGGTTAAGGATCATTAAACTGAAAAGGCAACTGGCAAACGGTAGACAGATGCCAATTCGCAAATACTAGTGAATTGGAAACTGGCAACTTGCAACCAGCTGCCAATAAATTTTTTGAGAGAGTTTAGAGTACAACAACTGAATAGGCAACTGGGAAACGGCAGCCAGATGCCGATTCGAAAATACTACAGAATTGGCAACTGACAAATTAATTTGCAACTGGCTACAGTCAGTCAAGGGCCAATTCACTTTGAGTGGGTTTAAGAGTAGAACATCTGAATTGGCAGCTTACAAACGGCAAACAGTTGCAAATTCGCAAAGTCAATTGAATTGGCAACTGACAACTGGCAGCTAGATGCCAATTGGATTTCAGGAAGTTTTGTGAGCACTACATCTGAACAGGCAACTGGCAAACGGCAGCGAGATGCCGATTCAATTAAATTGGCAACTGGTAGCCAGCTGCCAATTCGATTTCAGAGGGTTTCAGAGTATAACAACTGAGTGGGCAACCGGGAAACGGCAACCAAATGCAAATTCGGAAATTCTAGTGAATTGGCAGCTGCCAACTGGCAGCCAGCTGCCATTTCGATTTGATAGCGTTTGGAGTACATCAACTGAATAGGCGACAGGCAAACGGCAACCAGATGTGAACTCGCAAATTTTATTGAATTGGCAACTGGCAACTGGAAGCCAGCTGCCAATTCGATTTATCAGGGTTTAAGAGCATTATATCTGAAAAGGCAACTGACAAATGGCAGCCAGATTCCGAACCGCAAATTCTAGTGAATTGGCAACTGGCAACTGGCAGCCAGCAACCTATTCGATCTCAGGTTTTGGAGCGTTACAACTGGATAGGCAACTTGCAAACGGCAGCCAGATGCCGATTCGCAAATTCTATTGAATTTGCAATTGGCAACTGGCAGCAAGGTTGAAATATCCTGCCGAACTACAAATTCTAGTGAACTGGCAACTGGCAGCCAGCCGCGAATTCGATTTGAGAGGGTTTTAGAGTAAAACATCTGAATAGGCAACTGGCAAATAGCAACCAGATGCCAATTCGTAAGTTCTAGTGTATTGGCAACTGGTAGCCATCTGTCAATTCGATTTGAGTAGGTTTAGAGCATGACAACTAAATAGGCAACTGGCAAACGGCAGCCAGATGCCGATTCGCAATTTATATTGAATTGGCACTTTTCAACTGTCAACTAGCTGCCAATTCGATTTCAAAGGGTTTTACAGTATAACACCTGAATAGGCAACTGGCAAACGGCAACCAGATGCCGATTCGCAAATTCTTTTAAATTGGCAACTGGCAGCCAGCTTGAGTTGTCATGCCGATCCACAAATTCTAGTGAATTTGTAACTGGCAGCCAGCCGCCAATTCGATTTGTGAGGGTTTTAGAGTACAACATCTGAATAGGCAACTGGCAATAAAAACAGATTCCGATTCGCAAGTTCTATTGATTTGGCGACTGGCAACTATCAGCCGATTAGATTTGAGAGGGTTTAAGTGTATAACAACTGAAACGGCAACCAGATGTCAATTAGCAAATTATAGTTAACTGGTAACTGGCAGCCAGCCGCCAATTCGTTTTGAGAGGGTTTTAGTGTATAACAACTGAATAGGCAACTGGCAAACGGCAAACAGATGCCTATTCGCAAATTCTAGTGAATTGACAACTAGCAGCCAGCCGCCAATTCGATTTGAGAGGGTTTTAGAGTAAAACATCTGGATAGGCAACTGGCAATAAAAACAGATTTCGATTCGCAAATTCTATTGATTAGTCGAATGGCAACTGGCAGCCAATTAGATTTGATAGGGTTTCAGTGTATAACAACTGAAACGGCACCCAGATGCCAATTTGCAAATTACAGTTAACTGGTAACTGGCAGCCAGCCGCCAATTCGTTTTGAGAGGGTTTTAGTGTATAACAACTGAACAGGCAACTGGTAAACGGCAAACAGATGCCAATTCGCAAATTTTAGTGAATTTGCAGCTGGCAACTGGCAGTCAGCTGCCAATTCGTGTTGAGGTTTTAGAGCGCTACATCTGATTAGGCAACTAGCTAACCGCAGCTAGATGCCGATTCGCAAATTCTATTGAATTGGCAACTTGCAACTAGCTGCCAATTCTTTTTCCGAGGGTTTTAGAATATAACAACTGAATAGGCAACAGGCAAACGGCAACCAGATGCCGTTTCTTCATTTCGAGTTATTTGGCAACTGACAACTGGCATCCAGCTGCCACTGCGATTTGAGAGTGTTTTAGTGTATAACAACTTAACAGGTAACTGAAAAACGGCAGCCAGAAGCCGATTCGAAAATTCTACTGATTGGCAACTGGCATCATTCAGCGAACTGCCAATTCGGTTTGAGAGGGTTTTAGAGTATAACAACTGAATAGGCAACTTGCAAATGTCAACTAGATGCAAATTCGTAAATTCGGGTGCATTGGCAACTGGCAGCCATCTGTCAATTCGATTTTAGAAGGTTTTAGAGCGTAACAAGTAAATAGGCAACTTGCAAACGGCAGCTAGATGCCGATCCGCAAATGCTAGTGAATTGGCAACTGAAAACTGGCAACCAGCCGCCAATTCGTTTGAGAGGGTTTTAGAGAATAACAACTGAATAGGAAGCTGGCAAACGGCAACGAGATGCCAGTTCGCAAGTTCTAGTGTATTGGCAACTGGCAACTAGATGCCAATTCGATTTGAGGTTTTAGAGTGCTACATCTGATTAGGCAACTGGCAAACGGCAGCCAGACGCCGATTCGCAAAGTCTATTGAATTGGCAACTGACAACTAGCTGCCAATTGGATTTAGATCGTTTTATGAGCATTACAACTGAATTGGCAACTGGCAAACGACAGCCAGATGCGGATTCAAACATTCTTTCAAACTGGCAACTGGCAGCCAGCTGCCAATTCGATTTCAGAGGGTTGCAGAGTATAACTACTGAATGGGCAACCGCCAAACGGCAACCAGATGCAAATTCGGGAATTCCAGTGAATTGGCAGCTGGCAACTGGCAGATTTGATAGCGTTCAGTATAGCAACTGAATAGGCAACAGGCAAACGAAAACCAGATGTCAACTCGCAAATTCTAGTGAATTGGCAACTTGCAACTAGAAGCCAGCTGCCAATTCGATTTGTCAGGGTTTAAGAGCATTACATCGGAAAAGGCAACTGACAAATGGCAGCCAGACTCGGATCCGCGAATTCTAGTGAATTGGCAACTTGCAACTGTCTGCCAGAAACCAATTCGATTTCAGGTTTTGAAGCATTACAACCGGATAGGCAACCTGCAAACGGCCGCCAGATGCCGATTCGATAATTCTATTGAATTGGCAATTGGCAACTGGCAGCCAGCTTGAAATATCCTGCCGAACTACAAATTCTTGTGGACTGGCAACTGGCAGCCAGCCGCCAATTCGATTTGAGAGGGTTTTAGAGCAAAACATCTGAATAGGCAACTGGCAAACGGCAACCAGATGCCAATTCGTAAGTCCTAGTGAATTGGCAACTGGTAGCCATCTGTCAATTCGATTTGAGTAGGTTTAGAGCATAAAAACTAAATAGGCAACTGGCAAACGGTAGCCAGATGCGATTCGTAAATTATATAGAATTGGAAACTTTCAACTGTCAACTAGCTGCCAATTCGATTTCAGAGGGTTTTACACTATATCACCTGAATAGGCAACTGGCAAACGGCAACCAGATGCCGATTCGCAAATTCTATTGAATTGGCATCTGGCAGCCAGCTTGAGTTGTCATGCCGATCCACAAATTCTAGTGAATTTGCAACTGGCAATAAAAACAGATTTCGATTCGCAAATTCTATTGATTAGGCGAATGGCAACTGGCTGCCAATTAGATTTGATACGGCAACCAGATGCCAATTTTCAAATTATAGTGAATTGGCAACTGGCAGCCAGCCACCAATTCGTTTTGAGAGGGTTTTAGTGTTAAGAATAGGCAACTGGCTAACGGCAAACAGATGCTAATTCGCTAATTCTAGTGAATTGGCAACTAGCAGCTAGCTTGAGTTGTCATGCCGATCCACAAATTCTAGTGAATTGGCAACTAGCAGCCAGCCGCCAATTCGATTTGAGAGGGTTTTAGAGTAAAACATCTGGATAGGCAACTGGCAATAAAAACAGATTCCGATTCGCATATTCTATTGATTAGGCGAATGGCAACTGGCAGTCAATTAGATTTGATAGGGTTTCAGTGTATAACAACTGAAACGGCAACCAGATGCCAATTTGCAAATTATGGTTAACTGGTAACTGGCAGCCAGCCGCCAATTCGTTTTGAGAGGATTTTAGTGTATAACAACTGAATAGGCCACTGGCAAAGGGCAAACAGATGCCAATTCGCAAATTCTAGTGAATTGGCAGCTGGCAACTGGCAGCCAACTGTCAATTCGATTTCAGAGAGTTTTAGAGTATAACAACTAATTAGGCAACTGGCAAAAGGCAACCCGATGCCTATTCGCCATATTTCAAGTTATTTGGCAACTGGCAACTGGCATCCAGCTGCCATTTCGATTTGAGAGGCATTTAGTATATAACAACTTAATAGGCAACTGAAAAACGGCAGCCAGAAGTCGATTCGAAAATTCTACTGATTTGAGGTGTTAGAGCGCTACATCTGATTAGGCAACTAGCAATCAGCAGCTAGATGCCGATTCGCAAATTCTATTGAATTGGCAACTTGCAACTAGCAACCAGCTGTTAATTCGATTTCAGAGTGTTTTAGAGGATACAACTGAATAGGCAACTGGCAAACGGCAACCAGATGCCGATTCGCCATTTCTAGTTATATGGCAACTGATATCCGGCTGCCAACTCGATTTGAGAGGGTGTTAGTGTATAACAACTTAATAGGCAACTGAAAAACAGCAGCCAGGATCCGATTGGAAACTGGCATCAGTAAGCGAACTGCCAATTCGATTTCAGATGCCGATCCGCAAATTCTAGTGAATTGGCAACTGACAACTGGTAGCGAGCCGCCAATTCGTTTTGAGAGGGTTTCAGAGAATAACAACTGAATAGGCAACTGGCAAACGGCAGCCAGATGCGGATTCGTAAATTCTATTGAATTGGCAACTTTCAACTGACAACCAGCTGCCAAGTCGATTTCAGAGAGTTTTACACTAATAGCAATCGAATAGACAACTGGTAAAAGGCAACCAAATGCCAGTTCGCAAATTCTAGTAGATTGGCAACTGGCAACCAGCCTGCTGTTCGATTTGAGAGAGTTTAATAGTATAACAACTGA
Organism: Lucinisca nassula; assembly: GCA_963580285.1. Taxonomy (NCBI): domain Eukaryota; kingdom Metazoa; phylum Mollusca; class Bivalvia; order Lucinida; family Lucinidae; genus Lucinisca; species Lucinisca nassula. The sequence continues at coordinate 180,540 of CAUZLF010000026.1, forward strand.
ATAGGCAACTGGCAAAAACAAAACCACACACAAAAAAAACATGCCGATTCACAAATTCTATTGAATTGGCAACTGGCAACTGACAGCCAGGTGCCAATTCGATTTGAGAGGGTTTAGTGTATAACAACTGAATAGGAAACTGGCAAACGGCAACCAGATGCCAATTTGCAAATTCTAGTGAATTGGCAACTGGCAGCCAGTTGCCAATTCGATTTCAGAGGGTTTAATAGCATTACAACTGAAAAGGCAACTGACAAACGGCAGCCAGATGCCGACCTGCAAATACTAGTGAATTGGCGACTGGCAACTTGTAGCCAGCTGCCAATTCGATTTGAGGTTTTAGAACATTACAACTGGATAGGCAACTTGCAAACGGCAGTCAGATGCCGATTCGCAAGTTATAGTGAATTGGCAACTGGCAGCCAGCTTGAGATGTCATGCCGATCCACAAATTCTAGTAAACTGGCAACTGGCAGCCAGTCGCCAATTCGATTCGAGAGGGTTTGAGAGTAAAACATCTGAATAGGCACCTGGCAATGGCAACCAGATTCCAATTCGTAAATTTCAAGTGAATTGGCAACTGGTAGCCATCTGTCAATTCGATTTGAGTATGTTTTAGAGCATAACAACTGAATAAGCAACTGGCAACTGGCAGCCAGTTGCCTATTCGATTTAAGAGGGTTGAAGAGCATTACAACTGAAAAGGCAACTGACAAACGGCAGCCAGCTAATGACCCGCAAATACTAGTGAATTGGCGACTGGCAACTGGTAGCCAGCTGCCAATTCGATTTAAGGCTTTAGAGCTTTACAACTGGATAGGCAACTTGCATACGTCAGCCAGATGCCGATTCGCAAATTCTATTGAATTTGCAATTGGCAACTGGCAGCAAGGTTGAAATATCCTGCCGAACTACAAATTCTAGTGAACTGGCAACTGGCAGCCAGATGCCAATTCGTAAGTTCTAGTGTATTGGCAACTGGTAGCCATCTGTCAATTCGATTTGAGTAGGTTTAGAGCATGACAACTAAATAGGCAACTGGCAAACGGCAGCTAGATGCCGATTCGCAATTTATATTGAATTGGCACTTTTCAACTGTCAACTAGCTGCCAATTCGATTTCAAAGGGTTTTACAGTATAACACCTGAATAGGCAACTGGCAAACGGCAACAAGATGCCGATTCGCAAATTCTTTTAAATTGGCAACTGGCAGCCAGCTTGAGTTGTCATGCCGATCCATAAATTCTAGGGAATTTGTAACTGGCAGCCAGCCGCCAATTCGATTTTTGAGGGTTTTAGAGTAAAACATCTGGATAGGCAACTGGCAATAAAAACAGATTTCGATTCGCAAATTCTATTGATTAGGCGAATGGCAACTGGCAGCCAATTAGATTTGATAGGGTTTCAGTGTATAACAACTGAAACGGCAACCAGATGCCAATTTGCAAACTATAGTTAACTGGTAACTGGCAGCCAGCCGCCAATTCGTTTTGAGAGGGTTTTAGTGTATAACAGCTGCCAATTCGATTTCAGAGTGTTGCAGAGTATAACTACTGAATGGGCAACCGCCAAACGGCAACCAGATGCAAATTCGGAAATTCCAGTGAATTGGCAGCTGGCAACTGGCAGATTTGATAGCGTTCAGCATAAATACTGAATAGGAACACAGGCGAACGGCAACCAGATGTCAACTCGCAAATTCTAGTGAATTGGCAACTTGCAACTAGAAGCCAGCTGCCAATTCGATTTGTCAGAGTTTAAGAGCATTACATCTGAAAAGGCAACTGACAAATGGCAGCCAGACTCGGATCCGCGAATTCTAGTGAATTGGCAACTTGCAACTGGCTGCCAGAAACCAATTCGATTTCAGGTTTTGAAGCATTACAACCGGATAGGCAACCTGCAAACGGCCGCCAGATGCCGATTCGCAAATTCTATTGAATTGGCAATTGGCAACTGGCAGCCAGCTTGAAATATCCTGCCGAACTACAAATTCTTGTGGACTGGCAACTGGCAGCCAGCCGCCAATTCGATTTGAGAGGGTTTTAGAGCAAAACATCTGAATAGGCAACTGGCAAACGGCAACCAGATGCCAATTCGTAAGTCCTAGTGAATTGGCAACTGGTAGCCATCTGTCAATTCGATTTGAGTAGGTTTAGAGCATAAAAACTAAATAGGCAACTGGCAAACGGCAGCCAGATGCGATTCACAAATTATATAGAATTGGAAACTTTCAACGGTCAACTAGCTGCCAATTCGATTTCAGAGGGTTTTACACTATATCACCTGAATAGGCAACTGGCAAACGGCAACCAGATGCCGATTCGCAAATTCTATTGAATTGGCAACTGGCAGCCAGCTTGAGTTGGCATGCCGATCCACAAATTCTAGTGAATTTGCAACTGGCAATAAAAACAGATTTCGATACGCAAATTCTATTGATTAGGCGAATGGCAACTGGCTGCTAATCAGATTTGATACGGCAACCAGATGCCAATTTTCAAATTATAGTGAATTGGCAACTGGCAGCCAGCCACCAATTCGTTTTGAGAGGGTTTTAGTGTTAAGAATAGGCAACTGGCAAACGGCAAACAGATGCCAATTCGCAAATTCTAGTGAATTGGCAACTAGCAGCTAGCTTGAGTTGTCATGCCGATCCACAAATTCTAGTGAATTGGCAACTAGCAGCCAGCCGCCAATTCGATTTGAGAGGGTTTTAGAGTAAAACATCTGGATAGGCAACTGGCAATAAAAACAGATTCCGATTCGCAAATTCTATTGATTAGGCGACTGGCAACTGGCAATCAATTAGATTTGATAGGGTTTCCGTGTATAACAACTGAAACGGCAACCAGATGCCAATTTGCAAATTATGGTTATCTGGTAACTGGCAGCCAGCCGCCAATTCGTTTTGAGAGGATTTCAGTGTATAACAACTGAATAGGCCACTGGCAAAGGGCAAACAGATGCCAATTCGCAAATTCTAATTAGGCAACTGAATAGGCAACTGGCAAAAGGCAACCCGATGCCTATTCGCCATTTCAAGTTATTTGGCAACTGGCAACTGGCATCCAGCTGCCATTTCGATTTGAGAGGCATTTAGTATATAACAACTTAATAGGCAACTGAAAAACGGCAGCCAGAAGTCGATTCGAAAATTCTACTGATTTGAGGTGTTAGAGCGTTACATGTGATTAGGCAACTAGCAATCAGCAGCTAGATGCCGATTCGCAAATTCTATTGAATTGGCAACTTGCAACTAGCAACCAGCTGTTAATTCGATTTCAGAGTGTTTTAGAGGATACAACTGAATAGGCAACTGGCAAACGGCAACCAGATGCCGATTCGCCATTTCTAGTTATTTGGCAACTGACATCCAGCTGCCAACTCGATTTGAGAGGGTGTTAGTGTATAACAACTTAACAGGAAACTGAAAAACAGCAGCCAGGATCCGATTGGAAACTGGCATCAGTAAGCGAACTGCCAATTCGATTTCAGATGCCGATCCGCAAATTCTAGTGAATTGGCAACTGACAACTGGTAGCGAGCCGCCAATTCGTTTTGAGAGGGTTTCAGAGAATAACAACTGAATAGGCAACTGGCAAACGGCAGCCAGATGCGGATTCGTAAATTCTATTGAATTGGCAACTTTCAACTGACAACCAGCTGCCAAGTCGATTTCAGAGAGTTTTAGACTAATAGCAATCGAATAGACAACTGGTAAAAGGCAACCAAATGCCAGTTCGCAAATTCTAGTAGATTGGCAACTGGCAACCAGCCTGCAGTTCGATTTGAGAGAGTTTAATAGTATAACAACTGAATAGGCAACTGGCAAAAACAAAACCACACACAAAAAAACATGCCGATTCACAAATTCTATTGTATTGGCAACTGGCAACTGACAGCCAGGTGCCAATTCGATTTGAGAGGGTTTAGTGTATAACAACTGAATAGGAAACTGGCAAACGGCAACCAGATGCCAATTTGCAAATTCTAGTGAATTGGCAACTGGCAGCCAGTTGCCAATTCGATTTCAGAGGGTTTAATAGCATTACAACTGAAAAGGCATCTGACAAACGGCAGCCAGATGCCGACCCGCAAATACTAGTGAATTGGCGACTGGCAACTTGTAGCCAGCTGCCAATTCGATTTGAGGTTTTAGAACATTACAACTGGATAGGCAACTTGCAAACGGCAGTCAGATGCCGATTCGCAAGTTATAGTGAATTGGCAACTGGCAGCCAGCTTGAGATGTCATGCCGATCCACAAATTCTAGTAAACTGGCAACTGGCAGCCAGTCGCCAATTCGATTCGAGAGGGTTTGAGTGTAAAACATCTGAATAGGCACCTGGCAATGGCAACCAGATTCCAATTCGTAAATTTCAAGTGAATTGGCAACTGGTAGCCATCTGTCAATTCGATTTGAGTATGTTTTAGAGCATAACAACTGAATAAGCAACTGGCAACTGGCAGCCACTGGCAGCCAGTTGGCTATTCGATTTAAGAGGGTTGAAGAGCATTACAACTGAAAAGGCAACTGACAAACGGCAGCCAGCTAATGACCCGCAAATACTAGTGAATTGGCGACTGGCAACTGGTAGCCAGCTGCCAATTCGATTTAAGGCTTTAGAGCAATACAACTGGATAGGCAACTTGCATACGTCAGCCAGATGCCGATTCGCAAATTCTATTGAATTTGCAATTGGCAACTGGCAGCAAGGTTGAAATATCCTGCCGAACTACAAATTCTAGTGAACTGGCAACTGGCAGCCAGCCGCCAATTCGATTTGAGAGGGTTTTAGAGTAAAACATCTGAATAGGCAACTGGCAAATGGCAACCAGATGCCAATTCGTAAGTGCTAGTGTATTGGCAACTGGTAGCCATCTGTCAATTCGATTTGAGTAGGTTTAGAGCATGACAACTAAATATGCAACTGGCAAACGGCAGCTAGATGCCGATTCGCAATTTATATTGAATTGGCACTTTTCAACTGTCAACTAGCTGCAAATTCGATTTCAAAGGGTTTTACAGTATAACACCTGAATAGGCAACTGGCAAACGGCAACCAGATGCCGATTCGCAAATTCTTTTAAATTGGCAACTGGCAGCCAGCTTGAGTTGTCATGCCGATCCACAAATTCTAGTGAATTTGCAACTGGCAGCCAGCCGCCAATTCGATTTGTGAGGGTTTTAGAGTACAACATCTGAATAGGCAACTGGCAATAAAAACAGATTCCGATTCGCAAATTCTATTGATTTGGCGACTGGTAACTATCAGCCGATTAGATTTGAGAGGGTTTAAGTGTATAACAACTGAAACGACAACCAGATGTCAATTGGCAAATTATAGTTAACTGGTAACTGGCAGCCAGCCGCCAATTCGTTTTGAGAGGGTTTTAGTGTATAACAACTGAATAGGCAACTGGCAAACGGCAAACAGATGCCTATGCGCAAATTCTAGTGAATTGGCAACTAGTAGCCAGCCGCCAATTCGATTTGAGAGGGTTTTAGAGTAAAACATCTGGATAGGCAACTGGCAATAAAAACAGATTTCGATTCGCAAATTCTATTGATTAGGCGAATGGCAACTGGCAGCCAATTAGATTTGATAGGGTTTCAGTGTATAACAACTGAAACGGCAACCAGATGCCAATTTGCAAATTATAGTTAACTGGTAACTGGCAGCCAGCCGCCAATTCGTTTTGAGAGGGTTTTAGTGTATAACAACTGAACAGGCAACTGGTAAACGGCAAACAGATGCCAATTCGCAAATTTTAGTGAATTTGCAGCTGGCAACTGGCAGCCAGCTGCCAATTCGTGTTGAGGTTTTAGAGCGCTACATCTGATTAGGCAACTAGCTAACCGCAGCTAGATGCCGATTCGCAAATTCTATTGAATTGGCAACTTGCAACTAGCTGCCAATTCTTTTTGCGAGGGTTTTAGAGTATAAAAACTGAATAGGCAACAGGCAAACGGCAACCAGAAGCCGAATCTTCATTTCGAGTTATTTGGCAACTGACAACTGGCATCCAGCTGCCACTGCGATTTGAGAGGGTTTTAGTGTATAACAACTTAACAGGTAACTGAAAAACGGCAGCCAGAAGCCGATTCGAAAATTCTACTGATTGGCAACTGGCATCATTCAGCGAACTGCCAATTCGGTTTGAGGGGGTTTTAGAGTATAACAAATGAATAGGCAACTTGCAAATGTCAACTAGATGCAAATTTGTAAATTCGGGTGCATTGGCAACTGGCAGCCACCTGTCAATTCGATTTTAGAAGGTTTTAGAGCGTAACAAGTAAATGGGCAACTTGCAAACGGCAGCTAGATGCCGATCCGCAAATTCTAGTGAATTGGCAACTGACAACTGGCAGCCAGCCGCCAATTCGTTTGAGAGGGTTTTAGAGAATAACAACTGAATAGGAAGCTGGCAAACGGCAACGAGATGCCAGTTCGCAAGTTTTAGTGTATTGGCAACTGGCAACTAGATGCCAATTCGATTTGAGGTTTTAGAGTGCTACATCTGATTAGGCAACTGGCAAACGGCAGCCAGACGCCGATTCGCAAAGTCTTTTGAATTGGCAACTGAAACTAGATGCCAATTGGATTTTAGATCGTTTTATGAGCATTACAACTGAATTGGCAACTGGCAAACGGCAGCAAGATGCGGATTCAAACATTCTTACAAATTGACAACTGGCAGCCAGCAGCCAGCTGCCAATTCGATTTCAGAGGGTTGCAGAGTATAACTACTGAATGGGCAACCGTCAAACGGCGTCCAGATGCAAATTCGGAAATTCCAGTGAATTGGCAGCTGGCAACTGGCAGATTTGATAGCGTTCAGTATAAATACTGAATAGGCAACAGGCAAACGGCAACCAGATGTCAACTCGCAAATTCTAGTGAATTGGCAACTTGCAACTAGAAGCCAGCTGCCAATTCGATTTGTCAGGGTTTAAGAGCATTACATCTGAAAAGGCAACTGACAAATGGCAGCCAGATGCCGATTCGCAAATTCTATTGAATTGGCAATTGGCAACTGGCAGCCAGCTTGAAATAGCCTGCCGAACTACAAATTCTTGTGGACTGGCAACTGGCAGCCAGCCGCCAATTCGATTTGAGAGGGTTTTAGAGCAAAACATCTGAATAGACAACTGGCAAACGGCAACCAGATGCCAATTCGTAAGTCCTAGTGAATTGGCAACTGGTAGCCATCTGTCAATTCGATTTGAGTAGGTTTAGAGCATAAAAACTAAATAGGCAACTGGCAGCCAGATGCGATTCGCAAATTATATAGAATTGGAAACTTTCAACTGTCAACTAGCTGCCAATTCGATTTCAGAGGGTTTTACACTATATCACCTGAATAGGCAACTGGCAAACGGCAACCAGATGCCGATTCGCGAATTCTATTGAATTGGCAACTGGCAACCAGCTTGAGTTGTCATGCCGATCCACAAATTCTAGTGAATTTGCAACTGGCAATAAAAACAGATTTCGATTCGCAAATTCTATTGATTAGGCGAATGGCAACTGGCTGCCAATTAGATTTGATAGGGTTTCAGTGTATAACAACTGAAACGGCAACCAGATGCCAATTTTCAAATTATAGTGAATTGGCAACTGGCAGCCAGCCGCCAATTCGTTTTGAGAGGGTTTTAGTGTTTAACATAAGAATAGGCAACTGGCAAATGGCAAACAGATGCCAATTCGCAAATTCTAGTGAATTGGCAACTAGCAGCTAGCTTGAGTTGTCATGCCGATCCACAAATTCTAGTGAATTGGCAACTAGCAGCCAGCCGCCAATTCGATTTGAGAGGGTTTTAGAGTAAAACATCTGGATAGGGTGAGTGAGTGAGTTTTAGTTTTTCGTCCCACCAACAGCTAAGGTCATACGGAGACGGGACCTCGGTTTGAAGACTCATCCGAAAGTCTGGAGAAGCCCGGGATCGATCCTGCGATCCCTGGTTTACAAGGCGAGTAGTGTAACCACTGCACCACGGAGGTTTCTACATCTGGATAGGCAACTGGCAATAAAAACAGATTCCGATTCGCAAATTCTATTGATTAGGCGAATGGCAACTGGCAGTCAATTAGATTTGATAGGGTTTCAGTGTATAACAACTGAAACGGCAACCAGATGCCAATTTGCAAATTATGGTTAACTGGTAACTGGCAGCCAGCCGCCAATTCGTTTTGAGAGGATTTTAGTGTATAACAACTGAATAGGCCACTGGCAAAGGGCAAACAGATGCCAATTCGCAAATTCTAGTGAATTGGCAGCTGACAACTGGCAGCCAACTGTCAATTCGATTTCAGAGAGTTTTAGAGTATAACAACTAATTAGGCAACTGGCAAAAGGCAACCCGATGCCTATTCGCCATTTCAAGTTATTTGGCAACTGGCAACTGGCATCCAGCTGCCATTTCGATTTGAGAGGCATTTAGTATATAACAACTTAATAGGCAACTGAAAAACGGCAGCCAGAAGTCGATTCGAAAATTCTACTGATTTGAGGTGTTAGAGCGCTACATCTGATTAGGCAACTAGCAATCAGCAGCTAGATGCCGATTCGCAAATTCTATTGAATTGGCAACTTGCAACTAGCAACCAGCTGTTAATTCGATTTCAGAGTGTATTAGAGGATACAACTTAATAGGCAACTGAAAAACAGCAGCCAGGATCCGTTTGGAAACTGGCATCAGTAAGCGAACTGCCAATTCGATTTCAGATGCCGATCCGCAAATTCTAGTGAATTGGCAACTGACAACTGGTAGCCAGCCGCCAATTCGTTTTGAGAGGGTTTCAGAGAATAACAACTGAATAGGCAACTAGCAAACGGCAGCCAGATGCGGATTCGTAAATTCTATTGAATTGGCAACGTTCAACTGGCAACCAGCTGCCAAGTCGATTTCAGAGAGTTTTAGACTAATACCAATCGAATAGACAACTGGTATAAGGCAACCAAATGCCAGTTCGCAAATTCTAGTAGATTGGCAACTGGCAACCAGCCTGCAGTTCGATTTGAGAGAGTTTAATAGTATAACAACTGAATAGGCAACTGGCAAAAACAAAACCACACACAAAAAAAAAAAACATGCCGATTCACAAATTCTATTGAATTGGCAACTGGCAACTGACAGCCAGGTGCCAATTCGATTTGAGAGGGTCTAGTGTATAACAACTGAATAGGAAACTGACAAACGGCAGCCAGATGCCCACCCGCAAATACTTGTGAATTGGCGACGGGCAACTTGTAGCCAGCGGCCAATTCGATTTGAGGTTTTAGAACATTACAGCTGGATAGGCAACTTGCAAACGGCAGTCAGATGCCGATTCGCGAGTTATAGTGAATTGGCAACTGGCAGCCAGCTTGAAATGTCATGCCGATCCACAAATTCTAGTAAACTGGCAACGGGCAGCCAGCCGCCAATTCGATTCGAGAGGGTTTGAGAGTAAAACAACTGAATAGGCACCTAGCAAATGGCAACCAGATTCCAATTCGTAAATTTCAAGTGAATTGGCAACTGGTAGCCATCTGTCAATTCGATTTGAGTATGTTTTAGAGCAATTTTTTTTTTTTTTTTTTTTTTTTGGTTTGGGTTTTACGGCCCTTTCAAGATTATTTCACTCATATCGAGCCGATCGTTAATCATAGGTGGGCGAAAACCGGAGTACCCGGAGAAAAACCACCTGACCTTCCGTTGCAGAACTTGGCGTCTCACACGTGACCCGAGCGAGGCTCGAACCCACGGCGGTGAGAGACCTAATGACTAAGAGTCAGCGCTCTTATCCATTAGGCCACGGAGGCCCGTTAATGTTTTAGAGCATAACAACTGAATAAGCAACTGGCAACTGGCAGCCAGTTGCCTATTCGATTTAAGAGGGTTGAAGAGCATTACAACTGAAAAGGCAACTGACAAACCCCCGGCCAGCTAATGACTCTCAAATACTAGTGAATTGGCGACTGGCAACTGGTAGCCAGCTGCCAATTCGATTTAAGGCTTTAGAGCATTACAACTGGATAGGCAACTTGCATACGTCAGCCAGATGCCGATTCGCAAATTCTATTGAATTGGCAACTAACAGCCAGCTTGAGATGTCATGCCGATCCACAAATTCTAGTAAACTGGCAACTGGCAGCCAGCCGCCTATTCGATTTGAGAGGGTTTGAGAGTAAAACATCTGAATAGGCAACTGGCAAATGGAAACCAGATTCCAATTCGTAAATTCTTGTGCATTGGCATCTGGTAGCCATCCGTCAATTCGATCCGAGTATGTTTTAGAGCATAACAACTAAAAAGGCAACTGGCAAACGACACCCAGATGCCGATCCGCAAATTTAGTTAATTTCGCAACGGACAACTGGCAGCCAGCCGCAAATTCGTTTTGATAGGGTTTCAGAGTAAAACAACTAAATAGGCAACTGGCAAGCGGCAACTAGATGCCAATTCGCAAATTCTAGTGTATTCGCAACTTGCAACCAGCAGCCAGATGCCAATTCGATTTGAGGTTTTAGGGCGCTACATCTGATTAGGCAACTGGCAAACGGCAGCCAGATGCCGATTCGCAAATTCTATTGAATTGGCAACTTTCCACAAGAAACCAGCTGCCGATCCGATTTCGGAGAGTATAACAACCGAATAGACAACTGGTAAACGGCAACCAAATGCCAATTCGCAATTTCTTGTGAACTTGCAACTGGCAGCCAGCCGGCAATTAGATTTCAGAGGGTTTAATAGTATAACAACTAAATGGGTAACTGGCAGAAAAAAATATGCCTATTCGCAAACTCCATTGAATTGGCAACTGCAAACTGGCAGCCAGCTGCAAATTCGATTTGCGAGGTATTTGATGTATAAAAACTGAAAAGAAAACTGGCAAACGGCAACCAAATACCAATTTGCAAAATCTAGTGAAATGGCAACTGGCAACTCGATTTGAGAGGATTTAAGAGCGTGACATCTGAAAAGGCAACTGACAAACGGCAGCCAGAATCCGATCCGCAAATTCTAGCGAATTGGCAACTAGCAACAGGCAGCCAGCAACTTATTCGATTTGAGGTTTAAGAGCCTTACAACTGGATAGGCAACTTGCAAACGGCAGTCAGATGCCGATTCGCAAATTGTTGAATTGGAAACTAGCAGCCAGCTTGATATGTCCTGCCGATCCACAAATTCTAGTGAACTGGCAACTGGCAGCCAGCCGCCAATTCGATTTGAGAAGGATTTAGAGTAGAACATCTTAATAGGCAACTGGTAACTGGCAACCAGATACCAGTTCGAAAATTCTAGTGAATTGGCAACTGGTAGCCATCTGTCAATTAGATTTGAGTAGTTTTTAGAGCGAAACAACTAAATAGGCAACTGGCAAACGGCAGCCAGATGCCGATTCGCAAATTCTATTGAATTGGCAACTAGCAAACAGCCGCCAATTCGATTCGAGAGAGTTTAAGAGTAAAACACCTGAATAGGCAACCGGTAATAAAAACAGACTCCGATTCGCAAGTTCTATTGATTTGGCGACTGGCAACTGGCAGCCAATTAGATTTGAGGGGGTTTTGGTGAATATCAACTGTAACGACAACCAGATGCCAATTCGATTTCAGAGGGTTTTAGAGTATAACACCTGAATAGGCAACTGGCAAACGGCAACCAGATGTCGATTCGAAAATTCTATTGAATTGGCAACTGGCAGCCAGCTTGAGTTGTCATGCCGATCCACAAATTCTAGTAAAATTGCAACTGGCAGCCAGCCGCCAATTCGATTTGAGAGGGTTTTAGAATAAAACATCTGAATAGGCAACTGGCAATACAAACAGATTCCGATTCGCAAATTCTATTGATTTGGCGACTGGCAATAGTGTATAACAACTGAAACGGCAACCAGATGCCAATTTGCAAATTATAGTGAATTGTCAACTGGCAGCACGCCGCCAATTCGTTTTGAGAGGGGTTTAGTGTATAACAACTGAATATGCAACTGGCAAACGGCAAACAGGTGCCAATTCGCAAATTCTAGTGAATTGGCAGCTGGCAACTGGCAGCCAGCTGCCAATTCGTGTTGAGGTTTTAGAGCGCTACATCTGATTAGGCAACTAGCAAACCGCAGCTAGATGCCGATTCGCAAATTCTATTGAATTGGCAACTTGCAACTAGCAACCAGCTTCCAGTTCGATTTCAGAGGGTTTTAGAGTATAACAACTGAATAGGCAACTGGCAAACGGCAACAAGATGCCGATTCGCTATTTCTAGTTATTTGGCAACTGGCAACTGGCATCCAGCTGCCAATTCGATTTGACAGGGTTTAAGTGTATAACAACTTAACAGGCAACTGAAAAACGGCAGCCAGAAGCCGATTCGAAAATTCTACTGAATTGGCAACTGGCATCAGTCAGCGAACTGCCAATTCGGTTTGAGGGGGTTTTAGAGTATAACAACTGAATAGGCAACTGGCAATACAAACATATTCCGATTCGCAAATTCTATTGATTTGGCGACTGGCAATAGTGTATAACAACTGAAACGGCAACCAGATGCCAATTTGCAAATTATAGTGAATTGGCAACTGGCAGCACGCCGCAAATTCGTTTTGAGAGGGGTTTAGTGTATAACAACTGAATATGCAACTGGCAAACGGCAAACAGATGCCAATTCGCAAATTCTAGTGAAATGGCAGCTGGCAACTGGCATCCAGCTGCCAATTCGTGTTGAGGTTTTAGAGCGCTACATCTGATTAGGCAACTAGCAAACCGCCGCTAGATGCCGATTTGCAAATTCTATTGAATTGGCAACTTGCAACTAGCAACAAGCTGCCAGTTCGACTTCAGAGGGTTTTAGAGTATAACAACTGAATAGGCAACTGGCAAACGGCAACCAGATGCCGATTCGCCATTTCTAGTTATTTGGCAACTGGCAACTGGCATCCAGCTGCCAATTCGATTTGAGAGGGTTTTAGTGTATAACAACAGGCAACTGAAAAACGGCAGCCAGAAGCCGATTCGAAAATTCTACTGAATTGGCAACTGGCATCAGTTAGCGAACTGCCAATTCGGTTTGAGAGGGTTTTAGAGTATAACAACTGAATAGGTAACTTGCAAATGTCAATTAGATGCAAATTCGTAAATTCGGGTGCATTGGCAACTGGCAGCCATCTGTCAATTGGATTATTAGAAGGTTTTAGAGCATAAAAACTTAATAGGCAACTGGCAAACGGCAGGTAGATGCCGATCCGCAAATTCTAGTGAATTGGCAACTGACAACTGACAGCCAGCCGCCAATTCGTTTGAGAGGGTTTCATAGAATAACAACTGAATAGGCAACTGGCAAACGGCAACCAGATGCCAGTCCGCATATTCTAGTGTCTTGGCAACTGGCAACCAGATGCCAATTCTATTTGAGGTTTAAGAGTGCTACATCTGATTAGGCAACTGGCAAACGGCAGCCAGACGCAGATTGGCAAAGTCTATTGAATTTGCAACTGACAACTAGACGCCAATTTAATTTCAGAACGTTTTATGAGCATTACAACTGAATAGGCAACTGACGAACTGTAGCCAGATGCCGATTCAAACATTCTATTAAATTGGCAACTGGCAGCCAGCTGCCAATTCGATTTCAGAGGGTTTCAGAGTATAACAACTAAATGGGTAACCGGCAAACGGCAACCAGATACAAATTCGGAAATTCCAGTGAATTGGCAGCTGGCAACTGGCAGAGCGTTTAGAGTATAACAACTGAATAGGCAACAGGCAAAAAGCAACCAAATTTCAATTCGCAAATTCTAGTGAATTGGTAACTTGCAGCTGGAAGCCAGCTGCAAATTCGATTTGAGAGGGTTTAAGAGCATTACATATGAAAAGGCAACTGACAAACGGTAGCCAGATTCCGATCCGCAAATTCTAGTGAATTGGCAACTGGCAACTGGCAGCCAGCAACCAATTCGATTTGAAGTTTTAGAGCATAACAACTAGATAGGCAACTTGCAAACGGCAGTCAGATGCCCATTCGCAAATTCTGTTGAACTGGCAACTATCAATTGGCAGCCAGCTTGATATGTCCTGTCGATCCACTTATTCTAGTGAATAGGCATCTGGCAGCCAGCCGCCAATTCGATTTGAGAGGGATTTAGAGTAGAACATCTGAATAGGCAACTGGTAAATGGCAACCAGATGCCAATTCGAAAATTCTAGTGAATTGGCAACTGGTAGCCATCTGTCAATTCGATTTGAGTAGGTTTTAAAGCAAAACAACTAAATATGGAACTGGCAAACGACAGCCAGATGCCGAATCGCAAATTCTAATGAATTGGCGACTTTCAATTGTCAACTAGCTGCAAATTCAATTTCAGAGGGGTTTAGAGTATAACACCTGAATAGGCAACTGGCAAACGGCAACCAGATGCCGATTCGCAAATTCTATTGAATTGGCAACTCGCAGCCAGTCGCTAATTCGATTCGAGAGGGTTTAAGAGTAAAACATCTGAATAGGCAACTGGTAATAAAAACAGACTCCGATTCGCAAGTTCTATTGAATTGGCGACTGGCAACTGGCAGCCAATTAGATTTGAGAGGGTTTTAGTGAATAATAACTAACGACAACCAGATGCAAATTTGCAAATTATAGTGAACTGGCAACTGGCAGCCAGCTGCCAATTCGATTTGAGAGGGTTTAGGACCATTTAATTGAAAAAGCAACTGGCAAACGGTAGGCAGATCCGAGGGTTTCAGAGTATAACAACTGAATGGGCAACCGGCAATAGGCAAACAGATGCAAATTCGGAAATTCTAGTTAATTGGCAGCTGGCAACTGGCAGCCAGCTGCCATTTCGATTTGATAGCGTTTGGAGTATAACAATTGAATATGCGACAGGCAAACGGCAACCATATGTCATTTCGCAAATGCTAGTGAATCGGCAACTGGCAACTGGAAGCCAGGTGCCAATTCAATTTGAGAGGGTTTAAGAGTACATGTATTACAACTGAAAAGGCAACTGACAAACGGCAGCCAGATTCCGATCCGCAAATTCTAGTGAATTGGCAGCTGGCAACTGGCAGCCATCAACCAATTCGATTTGAGGTTTTAGAGCATTACAACTGGATGGACAACTTGCAAACAACAGCCAGATGTTGATTCGCAAATTCTTTTGAATTCGCAACTGGCAATTGGCGGCCAGCTTGAAATATCCTGCCGAACTACAAATTCTAGTGAACTGGCAACTGGCAGCCAGCCGCCAATTCGATTTGAGAGACTTTTAGAGTTAAACATCTAAATAGGCAACTGGCAAATGGCAACCAGATGCCAATTCGATTTTAGGTTTAAGAGTGCTACATCTGATTAGGCAACTGGCAAACGGCAGCCAGACGCCGATTCGCAAAGTCTATTGAATTTGCAACTGACAACTAGACGCCAATTTAATTTCAGAACGTTTTATGAGCATTACAAATGAATAGGCAACTGACGAACTGCAGCCAGATGCCGATTCAAACATTCTATTAAATTGGCAACTGGCAGCCAGCTGCCAATTCGATTTCAGAGGGTTTCAGAGTATAACAACTAAATGGGTAACCGGAAAACGGCAACCAGATGCAAATTCGGAAATACCAGTGAATTGGCAGCTGGCAACTGGCAGAGCGTTTAGAGTATAACAACTGAATAGGCAACAGGCAAAAAGCAACCAAATTTCAATTCGCAAATTCTAGTGAATTGGTAACTTGCAACTGGAAGCCAGCTGCCAATTCGATTTGAGAGGGTTTAAGAGCATTACATATGAAAAGGCAACTGACAAACGGTAGCCAGATTCCGATCCGCAAATTCTAGTGAACTGGCAACTGGCAACTGGCAGCCAGCAACCAATTCGATTTGAAGTTTTAGAGCATAACAACTAGATAGGCAACTTGCAAACGGCAGCCAGATGCCCATTCGCAAATTCTGTTGAACTGGCAACTGTCAATTGGCAGCCAGCTTGATATGTCCTGTCGATCCACTAATTCTAGTGAACAGGCATCTGGCAGCCAGCCGCCAATTCGATTTGAGAGGGATTTAGAGTAGAACATCTGAATAGGCAACTGGTAAATGGCAACCAGATGCCAATTCGAAAATTCCAGTGAATTGGCAACTGGTAGCCATCTGTCAATTCGAATTGAGTAGGTTTTAAAGCAAAACAACTAAATAGGGAACTGGCAAACGACAGCCAGATGCCGAAGCGCAAATTCTAATGAATTGGCGACTTTCAACTGTCAACTAGCTGCAAATTCAATTTCAGAGGGGTTTAGAGTATAACACCTGAATAGGCAACTGGCAAACGGCAACCAGATGCCGATTCGCAAATTCTATTGAATTGGCAACTCGCAGCCAGTCGCTAATTCGATTCGAGAGGGTTTAAGAGTAAAACATCTGAATAGGCAACTGGTAATAAAAACAGACTCCGATTCGCAAGTTCTATTGAATTGGCGACTGGCAACTGGCAGCCAATTAGATTTGAGAGGGTTTTAGTGAATAATAACTAACGACAACCAGATGCAAATTTGCAAATTATAGTGAACTGGCAACTGGCAGCCAGCTGCCAATTCGATTTGAGAGGGTTTAGGACCATTTAATTGAAAAAGCAACTGGCAAACGGTAGGCAGATCCGAGGGTTTCAGAGTATAACAAGCAAATTCGTTGAATTGATATTCCCCGCCGAATGGGTTTTTCGTGTAGAATGGCAAGAAAATATATTTGGCCAAAATTGAGAAAAAAAAATTGCGCGTGCATCACGGCAGCATAATAATACATATTTATTTCAAGTTTCATTTTATTCCATGCAATAGTTGCTGAGAAGCGGTTCCAGACAAAGTGAGACGACGAAAAATCCAGAATTTTAATCATTTAAGGGGCCATAACTCTGGGTGTAAAAAGTCAATCCGAAAAAAATGTGTGCGTGCATCACCACAGCATAATAATACATATTTATTTCAAGTTTCATTTAATTCCATGCCATAGTTGCTGAGAAACAGTTCCCGACAAAAAAGTGAGACGACGAAAAATCCAGAATTTCAATCATTTAAGGGGCCATAACTCTGGATGGTAAAAGTAAATCCGGAAAAAAAATGCGCGTGCATCACCACAGCATAATAATACATATTTATTTCAAGTTTCATTTAATTCCATGCAATAGTTGCTGAGAAACGGTTCCGGACAAAGTGAGACGACGAAAAAATCAGAATTTCGATCATATAAGGGGCCATAACTCTGGATGTAAAAAGCCAATCCAGAAAAAAATTGCGCGTGCATCACCGCAGCATAATAATACATATTTATTTCACGTTTCATTCAATTCCATGCAATAGTTGCTGAGAAACAGTTCCGGACAAAGTGAGATGACGAAAAAATCCAGAATTTCAATCATTTAAGGGGCCATAACTCTGGATGTAAACAGTCAATCCGAAAAAAAATTGCGCGTGCATCACTGCAGCATAATAATACATATTTATTTCAATTTTCATTTAATTCAATGCAATAGTTGCTGAGAAACGGTTCCGGACAAAGTGAGACGACGAAAAATCCAGAATTTCAATCATTCAAGGGGCCATAACTCTGGATGTAAAAAGTCAATCCGAAAACAAATTGCGCGTGCATCACCACAGCATAATAATACATATTTATTTCAAGTTTCATTTAATTCAATGCAATAGTTGCTGAGAAACGGTTCCGGACAAAGTGTGACGGACGGACGGAAGGACGGACGGACGGACGGACGGACGGACAACGCCAAAACTATATCCCTCCGCCTTCGGCGGGGGATAACAACTGAATGGGCAACCGGCAATAGGCAAAAAGATGCAAATTCGGAAATTCTAGTTAATTGGCAGCTGGCAACTGGCAGCCAGCTGCCATTTCGATTTGATAGCGTTTGATGTATAACAATTTAATATACGACAGGGAAACGGCAACCAGATGTCATTTCGCAAATTCTAGTGAATCGGCAACTGGCAACTGGAAGCCAGCTGCCAATTCAATTTGAGAGGGTTTAAGAGTACATGTATTACAACTGAAAAGGCAACTGACAAACGGCAGCCAGATTCCGATCCGTAAATTCTAGTGAATTGGCAGCTGGCAACTGGCAGCCATCAACCAATTCGATTTGAGGTTTTAGAGCATTACAACTGGATGGGCAACTTGCAAACAACAGCCAGATGTTGATTCGCAAATTCTTTTGAATTCGCAACTGGCAATTGGCGGCCAGCTTGAAATATCCTGCCGAACTACAAATTCTAGTTACCTGGCAACTGGAAGCCAGCCGCCAATTCGATTTGAGAGACTTTTAGAGTTAAACATCTAAATAGGCAACTGGCAAATGGCAACCAAATGCCAATTCGTAAGTTTTAGTGAATTGGCAACTGGTAGCCATCTGTCAATTCGATTTGAGTATGTTTAGAGCATAACAACTAAAAAGGCAACTGGCAAATGGCAGCCAGATGCCGATTCGCAAATTCTATTGAATTGGCAACTGGCAGGCGGCTTGAGTTGTCATGCCGAGCCACAAATTCTAGTGAATTTGCAACTGGGAATAAAAACCGATTTCGATTCGCAAATTCTATTGATTAGGCGAATGGCAACTGGCTGCCAATTAGATTTGATAGGGTTTCAGTGTATTATAACTGAAACGGCAACCAGATGCCAATTTTCAAATTATAGTGAATTGGCAACTGGCAGCAATTCGTTTTGAGAGGGTTTTAGTGTTTAACATAAGAATAGGCAACTGGCAAACGGCAGCTAGATGCCAATTGGATTTCAGGAAGTTTTATGAGCACTACATCTGAACAGGCAACTGGCAAACGGCAGCGAGATGCCGATTCAATTAAATTGGCAACTGGTAGCCAGCTGCCAATTCGATTTCAGAGGGTTTCAGAGTATAACAACTGAGTGGGCAACCGGCAAACGGCAACCAAATGCAAATTCGGAAATTCTAGTGAATTGGCAGCTGCCAACTGGCAGCCAGCCGCCATTTCGATTTGATAGCGTTTGGAGTATATCAACTGAATAGGCGACAGGCAAACGGCAACCAGATGTCAACTCGCAAATTTTATTCAATTGGCAACTGGCAACTGGAAGCCAGCTGCCAATTCGATTTATCAGGGTTTAAGAGCATTACATCTGAAAAGGCAACTTACAAATGGCAGCCAGATTCCGAACCGCAAATTCTAGTGAATTGGCAACTGGCAACTGGCAGCCAGCAACCTATTCAATCTCAGGTTTTGGAGCATTACAACTAGATAGGCAACTTGCAAACGGCAGCCAGATGCCGATTCGCAAATTCTATTGAATTTGCAATTGGCAACTGGCAGCAAGGTTGAAATATCCTGCCGAACTACAAATTCTAGTGAACTGGCAACTGGCAGCCAGCCGCCAATTCGATTTGAGAGGGTTTTAGAGTAAAACATCTGAATAGGCAACTGGCAAATGGCAACCAGATGCCAATTCGTAAGTTCTAGTGTATTGGCACTTGGTAGCCATCTGTCAATTCGATTTGAGTAGGTTTAGAGCATGACAACTAAATAGGCAACTGGCTAACAGCAGCCAGATGCCGATTCGCAATTTACATTGAATTGGCACTTTTCAACTGTCAACTAGCTGCCAATTCGATTTCAAAGGGTTTTACATTATAACACCTGAATAGGCAACTGGCAAACGGCAACCAGATGCCGATTCGCAAATTCTTTTAAATTGGCAACTGGCAGCCAGCTTGGGTTGTCATGCCGATCCACAAATTCTAGTGAATTTGTAACTGGCAGCCAGCCGCCAATTCGATTTGTGAGGGTTTTAGAGTACAACATCTGAATAGGCAACTGGCAATAAAAACAGATTCCGATTCGCAAATTCTATTGATTTGGCGACTGGCAACTATCAGCCGATTAGATTTGAGAGGGTTTAAGTGTATAACAACTGAAACGGCAACCAGATGTCAATTGGCAAATTATAGTTAACTGGTAACTGGCAGCCAGCCGCCAATTCGTTTTGAGAGGGTTTTAGTGTATAACAACTGAATAGGCAACTGGCAAACGGCAAACAGATGCCTATTCGCAAATTCTAGTGAATTGGCAACTAGCAGCCAGCCGCCAATTCGATTTGAGAGGGTTTTAGAGTAAAACATCTGGATAGGCAATTGGCAATAAAAACAGATTTCGATTCGCAAATTCTATTGATTAGGCGAATGGCAACTGGCAGCCAATTAGATTTGATAGGGTTTCAGTGTATAACAACTGAAACGGCAACCAGATGCCAATTTGCAAATTATAGTTAACTGGTAACTGGCAGCCAGCCGCCAATTCGTTTTGAGAGGGTTTTAGTGTATAACAACTGAACAGGCAACTGGTAAACGGCAAACAGATGCCAATTCGCAATTTTTAGTGAATTTGCAGCTGGCAACTGGCAGCCAGCTGCCAATTCGTATTGAGGTTTTAGAGCGCTACATCTGATTAGGCAACTAGCTAACCGCAGCTAGATGCCGATTCGCAAATTCTATTGAATTGGCAACTTGCAATTAGCTGCCAATTCTTTTTCCGAGGGTTTTAGAGTATAACAACTGAATAGGCAACAGGCAAACGGCAACCAGATGCCGATTCTTCATTTCGAGTTATTTGGCAACTGACAACTGGCATCCAGCTGCCACTACGATTTGAGAGGGGTTTAGTGTATAACAACTTAACAGGTAACTGAAAAACGGCAGCCAGAAGCCGATTCGAAAATTCTACTGTTTGGCAACTGGCATCATTCAGCGAACTGCCAATTCGGTTTGAGAGGGTTTTAGAGTATAACAACTGAATAGGCAACTTGCAAATGTCAACTAGATGCAAATTCGTAAATTCGGGTGCATTGGCAACTGGCAGACATCTGTCAATTCGATTTTAGAAGGTTTTAGAGCGTAACAAGTAAATAGGCAACTTGCAAACGGCAGCTAGATGCCGATCCGCAACTTCTAGTGACTTGGCAACTGACAACTGGCAGCCAGCCGCCAATTCGTTTGTGAGGGGTTAAGAGAATAACAACTGAATAGGAAGCTGGCAAACGGCAACGAGATGCCAGTTCGCAAGTTCTAGTGTATTGGCAACTGGCAACTAGATGCCAATTCGATTTGAGGTTTTAGAGTGCTACATCTGATTAGGCAACTGGCAAACGGCAGCCAGACGCCGATTCGCAAAGTCTATTGAATTGGCAACTGACAACTAGCTGCAAATTGGATTCAGATCGTTTTATGAGCATTACAACTGAATTGGCAACTGGCAAACGGCAGCCAGATGCGGATTCAAACATTCTTTCAAACTGGCAACTGGCAGCCAGCTGCCAATTCGATTTCAGAGGGTTGCAGAGTATAACTACTGAATGGGCAACCGCCAAACGGCAACCAGATGCAAATTCGGAAATTCCAGTGAATTGGCAGCTGGCAACTGGCAGATTTGATAGCGTTCAGTATAACAACTAAATAGGCAACAGGCAAACGGCAACCAGATGTCAACTCGCAAATTCTAGTGAATTGGCAACTTGCAACTAGAAGCCAGCTGCCAATTCGATTTGTCAGGGTTGAAGAGCATTACATCTAGATGCCGATTTGCAAATTCTAATGAATTGGCAACTTGCAACTAGCAACCAGCTGCCAGTTCGATTTCAGAGGGTTTTAGAGTATAACAACTGAATAGGCAACTGGCAAACGGCAACCAGATGCCGATTCGCCATTTCTAGTTATTTGGCAACTGGCAACTGGCATCCAGCTGCCAATTCGATTTGAGAGGGTTTTAGTGTATAACAACTTAACAGGCAACTGAAAAACGGCAGCCAGAAGCCGATTCGAAAATTCTACTGAATTGGCAACTGGCATCAGTTAGCGAACTGCCAATTCGGTTTGAGAGGGTTTTAGAATATAACAACTGAATAGGCAACTTGCAAATGTCAATTAGATGCAAAATCGTAAATTCGGGTGCATTGGCAACTGGCAGCCATCTGTCAATTGGATTTTAGAAGGTTTTAGAGCATAAAAACTAAATAGGCAACTGGCAAACGGCAGGTAGATGCCGATCCGCAAATTCTAGTGAATTGGCAACTGACAACTGACAGCCAGCCGCCAATTCGTTTGAGAGGGTTTTAGAGAATAACAACTGAATAGGCAACTGGCAAACGGCAACCAGATGCCAGTTCGCATGTTCTAGTGTATTGGCAACTGGCAACCAGATGCCAATTCGATTTGAGGTTTAAGAGTGCTACATCTGATTAGGCAACTGGCAAACGGCAGCCAGACGCAGATTGGCAAAGTCTATTGAATTTGCAACTGACAACTAGACGCCAATTTAATTTCAGAACGTTTTATGAGCATTACAACTGAATAGGCAACTGACGAACTGCAGCCAGATGCCGATTCAAACATTCTATTAAATTGGCAACTGGCAGCCAGCTGCCAATTCGATTTCAGAGGGTTTCAGAGTATAACAACTAAATGGGTAACCGGAAAACGGCAACCAGATGCAAATTCGGAAATTCCAGTGAATTGGCAGCTGGCAACTGGCAGAGCGTTTAGAGTATAACAACTGAATAGGCAACAGGCAAAAAGCAACCAAATTTCAATTCGCAAATTCTAGTGAATTGGTAACTTGCAACTGGAAGCCAGCTGCCAATTCGATTTGAGAGGGTTTAAGAGCATTACATATGAAAAGGCAACTGACAAACGGTAGCCAGATTCCGATCCGCAAATTCTAGTGAATTGGCAACTGGCAACTGGCAGCCAGCAACCAATTCGATTTGAAGTTTTAGAGCATAACAACTAGATAGGCAACTTGCAAACGGCAGCCAGATGCCCATTCGCAAATTCTGTTGAACTGGCAAATGTCAATTGGCAGCCAGCTTGATATGTCCTGTCGATCCACTAATTCTAGTGAACAGGCATCTGACAGCCAGCCGCCAATTCGATTTGAGAGGGATTTAGAGTAGAACATCTGAATAGGCACTTGGTAAATGGCAACCATATGCCAATTCGAAAATTCTAGTGAATTGGCAACTGGTAGCCATCTGTCAATTCGATTTGAGTAGGTTTTAAAGCAAAACAACTAAATAGGCAACTGGCAAACGACAGCCAGATGCCGATTCGCAAATACTAATAAATTGGCGACTTTCAACTGTCAACTAGCTGCAAATTCAATTTCAGAGGGGTTAGAGTATAACACCTGAATAGGCAACTGGCAAACGGCAACCAGATGCCGATTCGCAAATTCTATTGAATTGGCAACTCGCAGCCAGTCGCTAATTCGATTCGAGAGGGTTTAAGAGTAAAACATCTGAATAGGCAACTGGTAATAAAAACAGACTCCGATTCGCAAGTTCTATTGAATTGGCGACTGGCAACTGGCAGCAAATTAGATTTGAGAGGGTTTTAGTGAATAATAACTAACGACAACCAGATGCAAATTTGCAAATTATAGTGAACTGGCAACTGGCAGCCAGCTGCCAATTCGATTTGAGAGGGTTTAGGACCATTTAATTGAAAAAGCAACTGGCAAACGGTAGGCAGATCCGAGGGTTTCAGAGTATAACAACTGAATGGGCAACCGGCAATAGGCAAACAGATGCAAATTCGGAAATTCTAGTTAATTGGCATCTGGCAACTGGCAGCCAGCTGCCATTTCGATTTGATAGCGTTTGGAGTATAACAATTGAATATGCGACAGGCAAACGGCAACCAGATGTCATTTCGCAAATTCTAGTGAATCGGCAACTGGCAACTGGAAGCCAGCTGCCAATTCAATTTGAGAGGGTTTAAGAGTATTACAACTGAAAAGGCAACTGACAAACGGCAGCCAGATTCCGATCCGTAAATTCTAGTGAATTGGCAGCTGGCAACTGGCAGCCATCAACCAATTCGGTGTGAGGTTTAAGAGCATTACAACTGGATGGGCAACTTGCAAACAACAGCCAGATGTTGATTCGCAAATTCTTTTGAATTCGCAACTGGCAATTGGCGGCCAGTTTGAAATATCCTGCCGAACTACAAATTCTAGTGAACTGGCAACTGGCAGCCAGCCGCCAATTCGATTTGAGAGACTTTTAGAGTTAAACATCTAAATAGGCAACTGGCAAATGGCAACCAGATGCCAGTTCGTAAGTTTTAGTGAATTGGCAACTGGTAGCCATCTGTCAATTCGATTTGAGTAGGTTTTAAAGCAAAACAACTAAATAGGCAACTGGCAAACGACAGCCAGATGCCGATTCGCAAATTCTAATAAATTGGCGACTTTCAACTGTCAACTAGCTGCAAATTCAATTTCAGAGGGGTTAGAGTATAACACCTGAATAGGCAACTGGCAAACGGCAACCAGATGCCGATTCGCAAATTCTATTGAATTGGCAACTCGCAGCCAGTCGCTAATTCGATTCGAGAGGGTTTAAGAGTAAAACATCTGAATAGGCAACTGGTAATAAAAACAGACTCCGATTCGCAAGTTCTATTGAATTGGCGACTGGCAACTGGCAGCCAATTAGATTTGAGAGGGTTTTAGTGAATAATAACTAACGACAACCAGATGCAAATTTGCAAATTATAGTGAACTGGCAACTGGCAGCCAGCTGCCAATTCGATTTGAGAGGGTTTAGGACCATTTAATTGAAAAAGCAACTGGCAAACGGTAGGCAGATCCGAGGGTTTCAGAGTATAACAACTGAATGGGCAACCGGCAATAGGCAAACAGATGCAAATTCGGAAATTCTAGTTAATTGGCAGCTGGCAACTGGCAGCCAGCTGCCATTTCGATTTGATAGCGTTTGGAGTATAACAATTGAATATGCGACAGGCAAACGGCAACCAGATGTCATTTCGCAAATTCTAGTGAATCGGCAACTGGCAACTGGAAGCCAGCTGCCAATTCAATTTGAGAGGGTTTAAGAGTATTACAACTGAAAAGGCAACTGACAAACGGCAGCCAGATTCCGATCCGTAAATTCTAGTGAATTGGCAGCTGGCAACTGGCAGCCATCAACCAATTCGGTTTGAGGTTTAAGAGCATTACAACTGGATGGGCAACTTGCAAACAACAGCAAGATGTTAATTCGCAAATTCTTTTGAATTCGCAACTGGCAATTGGCGGCCAGCTTGAAATATCCTGCCGAACTACAAATTCTAGTGAACTGGCAACTGGCAGCCAGCCGCCAATTCGATTTGAGAGACTTTTAGAGTTAAACATCTAAATAGGCAACTGGCAAATGGCAACCAGATGCCAGTTCGTAAGTTTTAGTGAATTGGCAACTGGTAGCCATCTGTCAATTCGATTTGAGTAGGTTTTAGAGCATAACAACTAAAAAGGCAACTTGCAAATGGCAGCCAGATGCCGATTCGCAAATTCTATTGAATTGGCAACTGGCAGCTAGCTTGAGTTGTCATGCCGAGCCACAATATCTAGTGAATTGGCAACTGGCATCCAGCTGCCAATTCGATTTGAGAGGGTTTTAGAGTAAAACATCTGAATAGGCAACTGGCAATAAAAACAGATTCCGATTCTCAAATATTATTGATTTGGCGACTGGCAACTGGCAGCCAATTGGATTTGAGAGGGTTTTAGTGTATAACAACTGAAACGGCAACCAGATGCCAATTTGCAAAGTATAGGGAATTGGCAACTGGCAGCCAGCTGCCAATTCGTTTAAAGTGGGTTTTAGTGTATAACAACTAAATAGGCATCTTGAAAACGGCAAACATTGCCAATTCGCAAATTCTAGTGAATTGGCAGCTGGCAACTGGCAGCCAGCTGCCAATGCGATTTGAGGTTTTAGAGCGCTACATCTGATTAGGCAACTAGCAAACCGCAGCTAGATGCCGATTCGCAAATTCTATTGAATTGGCAACTTGCAACTAGCAACCAGCTATGAATTCGATTTCAGTGGGTTTTAGAGTATAGCAACTGAATAGGCAACTGGCAAACGGCAACCAGATGCCGATTCGCCATTTCTAGTTGTTTGGTAACTGGCAACTGGCATCCAGCTGCCAATTCAATTTGAGTGGGGTTTAGTCTATAACATCTTAACAGGCAACTGAAAAACGGCAGCCAGAAGCCGATTCAAAAATTCTACTGAATAGGCAACTGGCAACAGTCAGCGAACTGCCAATTCGGTTTGAGAGGGTTTTAGTGTATAACAACTGAACAGGCAACTGGAAAACGGTAACCAAATGCCGATCCGCAAATTCTAGTGAATTGGCAACTGACAACTGGCGGCCAGCCGCCAATTCGTGTTGAGAGGGTTTTAGAGAATAACAACTGAATAGGCAACTGGCAAACGGAAAACAGATGCCAATTTGCATATTCTAGTGAATTGGCAGCTGGCAACTTGCAGCCAGCTGTCAATTCGATTCCAGGTTTTAGAGCGCTACATCTGATTAGGCAACTGGCAAACAGCTGTCAGATGCTGATTCGCAAATTCTATTGAATTGGCAACTTTCAACTGGCAACCAGCTGCCAATTCAATTTCAGAGTTTTAGAATATAACAACCGAATAGGCAACTGGTAAACGACAACCAAATGCTAATTCGCAAATTCTAGTAAATTGGCAACTGGTAGCCAGCCTTCAATTCGATTTGAGAGGGTTTAATAGTATAACGACTGGATAGGCAACTTGCAACAAAAAAGAAGCCGATTCGCATATTCTATTAAACAGGCAACTGGCAACTGACAGCCAGCTGTCAATTCGATTTGAGAGGGTTACAGTGTATAACAACTGAATAGAAAACTGGCAACGGCAACCAGATGCCAGTTTTCAAATTCTAGTGAATTGGCAACTGGCAGCCACATAATCTGACTGTGGAAAATCCTCTAAATGATCCGGAGATTCCTTGAATTTAATGATCAATTTTGGCAAGTTTTTATCCCTGCAATGCATCATTTTGCCGTGGTTGACCACAAAAACTGCTTTCCTCAGCATCACCGTGTATATATACGCTGTCAACTTGTTCAATATTATGGCATGTCCTTTCCAGGGGGAACTTAATTTGCTTTGAGAGGGTCTAAAAGCAATACAATTGAAAATGAAACTGGCAAACGGTAGGCAGATGCCAATTCGCGAATTCTAGTGAATTGGCAACTGGCAACTGGCAGCCAGCTGCCAAATCAATTTGAGTTTCAGAGTATAATAACTGAATAGGCAACTGGAAAACGGCAGCAAGATGCCGATTCGAAAATACTACAGATTTGGCAACTGGCAGTTAGCTACCAATGCAATTTGAGAGGGTTTTAGGGTATAATAACTAGTTAGGCAACTTGAAAACGGCAACCAGATGTCAATTCGCAAAGTCTATTGAATTGGCAACTGACAACTGGCAGCCAGCTGCCAATTGAATTTCAGAGGGTTTCAGAGTATAACAAATGGATGGGCAACAGGCAAACGGCAACCAGATGCAAATTTGGAAATTCTAGTGAACAGGCAGCTGGAAACTGACAGCCAGCTGCCAATTCGATTTGGTAGGGTTTAGAGTTTAACAACTGAAAAGGCAACAGGCAAACGGCAACTAGATGTCAATTCGCAAATTCTATTTAATTGGCAACTAGCAACTAACTGGCAGCCAGCTGCCAATTCGATTTCAGATGGTTTAAGAGTATAACTACGCAATAGGCAACTGGCAAAAGGCAACCAGATGCCAAATCGCAAATTCTAGTCAATTGGCAACTGTCTGGCAGCTGTCAATTCATGTTGAGAGGGTTTAAGAGCATTATAACTGAATAAGCAACTGGCAAACGGCAGCCAGATGCCGATTCGCAAATTCTAGTGAATTGGCAACTGGTAGCCATCTGTCAATTCGATTTGAGTAGGTTTTAAAGCAAAACAACTAAATAGGCAACTGGCAAACGACAGCCAGATGCCGATTCGTTTTGAGAGGGTTTTAGTGTATAACAACTGAACAGGCAACTGGTAAACGGCAAACAGATGCCAATTCGCAAATTCTAGTGAATTTGCAGCTGGCAACTGGCAGCCAGCTGCCAATTCGTGTTGAGGTTTTAGAGCGCTACATCTGATTAGGCAACAAGCTAACCGCAGCTAGATGCCGATTCGCAAATTCTATTGAATTGGCAACTTGCAACTAGCTGCCAATTCTTTTTCCGAGGGTTTTAGACTATAACAACTGAATAGGCAACAGGCAAACGGCAACCAGATGCCGATTCTTCATTTCGAGTTATTTGGCAACTGACAACTGGCATCCAGCTGCCACTATGATTTGAGAGGGGTTTAGTGTATAACAACTTAACAGGTAACTGAAAAACGGCAGCCAGAAGCCGATTCGAAAATTCTACTGATTGGCAACTGGCATCATTCAGCGAACTGCCAATTCGGTTTGAGAGGGTTTTAGAGTATAACAACTGAATAGGCAACTTGCAAATGTCAACTAGATGCAAATTCGTAAATTCGGGTGCATTGGCAACTGGCAGCCATCTGTCAATTGGATTTTAGAAGGTTTTAGAGCGTAACAAGTAAATAGGCAACTTGCAAACGGCAGCTAGATGCCGATCCGCAAATTCTAGTGACTTGGCAACTGACAACTGGCAGCCAGCCGCCAATTCGTTTGAGAGGGTTTTAGAGAAGCACAACTGAATAGGAAGCTGGCAAACGGCAACGAGATGCCAGTTCGCAAGTACTAGTGTATTGGCAACTGACAACTAGATGCCAATTCGATTTGAGGTTTTAGAGTGCTACATCTGATTAGGCAACTGGCAAACGGCAGCCAGACGCCGATTCGCAAAGTCTATTGAATTGGCAACTGACAACTAGCTGCCAATTGGATTTAGATCGTTTTATGAGCATTACAACTGAATTGGCAACTGGCAAACGGCAGCCAGATGCGGATTCAAACATTCTTTCAAACTGGCAACTGGCAGCCAGCTGCCAATTCGATTTCAGAGGGTTGCAGAGTATAACTACTGAATGGGCAACCGCCAAACGGCAACCAGATGCGAATTCGGAAATTCCAGTGAATTGGTTGCTGGCAACTGGCAAATTTGATAGCGTTCAGTATAACAACTGAATAGGCAACAGGCAAACGGCAACCAGATGTCAACTCGCAAATTCTAGTGAATTGGCAACTTGCAACTAGAAGCCAGCTGCCAATTCGATTTGTCAGGGTTTAAGAGCATTACATCTGAAAAGGCAACTGACAAATGGCAGCCAGACTTGGATCCGCGAATTCTAGTGAATTGGCAACTTGCAACTGGCTGCCAGAAACCAATTCGATTTCAGGTTTTGAAGCATTACAACTGGTTAGGCAACCTGCAAACGGCAGCCAGATGCCGATTCGCAAGTTCTTTTGAATTGGCAATTGGCAACTGGCAGCCAGCTTGAAATATCCTGCCGAACTACAAATTCTTGTGGACTGGCAACTGGCAGCAAGCCGCCAATTCGATTTGAGAGGATTTTAGAGCAAAACATCTGAATAGGCAACTGGCAAACGGCAACCAGATGCCAATTCGTAAGTCCTAGTGAATTGGCAACTGGTAGCCATCTGTCAATTCGATTTGAGTAGGTTTAGAGCATAAAAACTAAATAGGCAACTGGCAAACGGCAGCCAGATGCGATTCGCAAATTATATAGAATTGGAAACTTTCAACTGTCAACTAGCTGCCAAATCGATTTCAGAGGGTTTTACACTATATCACTTGTATAGGCAACTGGCAAACGGCAACCAGATGCCGATTCGCAAATTCTATTGAATTGGCAACTGGCAGCCAGCTTGAGTTGTCATGCCGATCCACAAATTCTAGTGAATTTGCAACTGGCAATAAAAACAGATTTCGATTCGCAAATTCTATTGATTAGGCGAATGGCAACTGGCTGCCAATTAGATTTGATACGGCAACCTGATGCCAATTTTAAAATTATAGTGAATTGGCAACTGGCAGCCCGCCACCAATTCGTTTTGAGAGGGTTTTAGTGTTAAGAATAGGCAACTGGCAAACGGCAAACAGATGCCAATTCGCAAATTCTAGTGAATTGGCAACTAGCAGCTAGCTTGAGTTGTCATGCCGATCCACAAATTCTAGTGAATTGGCAACTAGCAGCCAGCCGCCAATTCGATTTGAGAGGGTTTTAGAGTAAAACATCTGGATTGGCAACCGGCAATAAAAACAGATTCCGATTCGCAAATTCTATTGATTAGGCGAATGGCAACTGGCAGTCAATTAGATTTGATTGGGTTTCAGTGTATAACAACTGAAACGGCAACCAGATGCCAATTTGCAAATTATGGTTAACTGGTAACTGGCAGCCAGCCGCCAATTCGTTTTGAGAGGATTTTAGTGTATAACAACTGAATAGGCCACTGGCAAACGGCAAACAGATGCCAATTCGCAAATTCTAGTGAATTGGCAGCTGGTAACTGGCAGCCAACTGTCAATTCGATTTCAGAGAGTTTTAGAGTATAACAACTAATTAGGCAACTGGCAAAAGGCAACCCGATGCCTATTCGCCATTTCAAGTTATTTGGCAACTGGCAACTAGCATCCAACTGCCATTTCGATTTGAGAGGCATTTAGAATATAACAACTTAATAGGCAACTGAAAAACGGCAGCCAGAAGTCGATTCGAAAATTCTACTGATTTGCGGTGTTAGAGCGCTGCATCTGATTAGGCAACTAGCAATCAGCAGCAAGATGCCGATTCGCAAATTCTATTGAATTGGCAACTTGCAACTAGCAACCAGCTGTTAATTCGATTTCAGAGTGTTTTAGAGGATACAACTGATTAGGCAACTGGCAAACGGCAACCAGATGCCGATTCGCCATTTCTAGTTATTTGGCAACTGACATCCAGCTGCCAACTCGATTTGAATGGGTGTTAGTGTATAACAACTTAATAGGCAACTGAAAAACAGCAGCCAGGATCCGATTGGAAGCTGGCATCAGTAAGCGAACTGCTAATTCGATTTCAGATGCCGATCCGCAAATTCTGGTGAATTGGCAACTGACAACTGGTAGCGAGCCGCCAATTCGTTTTGAGAGGGTTTCAGAGAATAACAACTGATTAGGCAACTGGCAAACGGCAGCCAGATGCGGATTCGTAAATTCTATTGAATTGGCAACTTTCAACTGGCAACCAACTGCCAAGTAGATTTCAGAGAGTTTTAGACTAATAGCAATCGAATAGACAACTGGTAAAAGGCAACCAAATGCCAGTTCGCAAATTCTAGTAGATTGGCAACTGGCAACCAGCCTGCAGTTCGATTTGAGAGAGTTTAATAGTATAACAACTGAATAGGCAACTGGCAAAAACAAAACCACACACAAAAAAAAACATGCCGATTCACAAATTCTATTGAACTGGCAACTGACAGCCAGGTGCCAATTCGATTTGAGAGGGTTTAGTGTATAACAACTGAATAGGAAACTGGCAAACGGCAGCCAGATGCCGACCCGCAAATACTAGTAAATTGGCGACTGGCAACTTGTAGCCAGCTGCCAATTCGATTTGAGGTTTTAGAACATTACAACTGGATAGGCAACTTGCAAACGGCAGTCAGATGCCGATTCGCAAGTTATAGTGAATTGGCAACTGGCAGCCAGCTTGAGATGTCATGCCGATCCACAAATTCTAGTAAACTGGCAACTGGCAGCCAGTCGCCAATTCGATTCAAGAGGGTTTGAGAGTAAAACATCTAAATAGGCACCTGGCAATGACAACCAGATTCCAATTCGTAAATTTCAAGTGAATTGGCAACTGGTAGCCATCTGTCAATTCGATTTGAGTATGTTTTAGAGCATAACAACTGAATAAGCAACTGGCAACTGGCAGCCAGTTGCCTATTCGATTTAAGAGGGTTGAAGAGCATTACAACTGAAAAGGCAACTGACAAACGGCATCCAGCTAATGGCCCGCAAATACTCGTGAATTGGCGACTGGCAACCGGTAGCCAGCTGCCAATTCGATTTAAGGCTTTAGAGAATTACAACTGGACAGGCAACTTGCATACGTCAGCCAGATGCCGATTCGCAAATTCTATTGAATTGGCAACTAACAGCCAGCTTGAGATGCCATGCCGATCCACAAATTCTAGTAAACTGGCAACTGGCAGCCAGCCGCCTTTTCGATTTGAGAGGGTTTGAGAGTACAACATCTGAATAGGCAACTGGCAAATGGCAACCAGATTCCAATTCGTAAATTCTTGTGCATTGGCATCTGGTAGCCATCTGTCAATTCGATCCGAGTATGTTTTAGAGCATAACAACTAAAAAGGCAACTGGCAAACGACACCCAAATGCCGATTCGCAAATTTAGTTAATTTCGCAACTGACAACTGGCAGCCAGCTGCAAATTCGTTTTGATAGGGTTTCAGAGTAAAACAACTAAATAGGCAACTGGCAAACGGCAACCAGATGCCAATTCGCAAATTCTAGTGTATTCGCAACTTGCAACCAGCAGCCAGATGCCAATTCGATTTGAGGTTTTAGGGCGCTACATCTGATTAGGCAACTGGCAAACGGCAGCCAGATGCCGATTCGCAAATTCTATTGAATTGGCAACTTTCCACAAGAAACCAGCTGCCGATCCGATTTCAGAGAGTATAACAACCGAATAGACAACTGGTAAACGGCAACCAAATGCCAATTCGCAATTTCTTGTGAACTTGCAACTGGCAGCCAGCCGGCAATTAGATTTCAGAGGGTTTAATAGTATTACAACTAAATGGGTAACTGGCAGAAAAAAATATGCCTATTCGCAAACTTCATTGAATTGGCAACTGCAAACTGGCAGCCAGCTGCAAATTCGATTTGCGAGGTATTTGATGTATAAAAATTGAAAAGAAAACTGGCAAACGGCAACCAAATGACAATTTGCAAAATCTAGTGAAATGGCAACTGGCAACTCGATTTGAGAGGATTTAAGAGCGTGACATCTGAAAAGGCAACTGAAAAACGGCAGCCAGAATCCGATCCGCAAATTCTAGTGAATTGGCAACTGGCAACAGGCAGCCAGCAACCAATTCGATTTGAGGATAAACATGTTTGTCTTTCAGCCACCAAGTTTGCTGTGTGTGTTAACGAAGGCCAAGACAAGCTTCCTACGCTATACTGGTTACCAAAACTTCATAAAAAACCTTACAAAGTACGGTTTATTGCAAATTCTAGTTCTTGCACTACCACTGAACTTTCTAAATTATTAACTTCCTGTCTGACTGCTATTAAAACGCATGTAATTAAATATTGTGATAAAGTCTTTGAAAGATCAGGAGGAAATCTGTTTTGGTCTATAAAAAATTCGAATGAGGTTTTACATAAATTGAAATCTTGACAGTTTCGTGCTTCTAGTCTGTCTACCTACGTTTTTTCTACTCTTTACACTACACTTCCTCATAATCTTATAAAAGAAAAGCTTAATGATTTAATTGAATGGGCTTTTCACAGAGAAGATTCTCTCTATCTTGCATGTAATGTCAGAAATGCATTTTTCACTTCTAAAGAGCATAAGAATTATACACTTTGGTCATGTCAGAAAGTGTGTGATGCCCTCACCTTTCTACTTGACAATATTTATATTAGATTCGGTACTAAGTTATTTAGACGAATTGTGGGTATTCCGATGGGTACTAATTGCGCACCCTCTTGTGGCTGATCTGTTCTTGTATTGTTATGAAAGAGACTTCATTTTGTCGCTTTCCATTGATAACCAATCTGAAATTATTGAAGCTTTTAGCTCTACTTCTAGATATTTAGATGATTTATTAAATATTGATAATACCTATTTTGATGGTTTGATCAGTCAGATTTACCCCCTAGAACTTCAGTTAAATAAAGCAAATTCTTCTGATACCGAGGCCCCGTTTTTGGATTTACATCTATCTATTGTAGATGGATATGTTTCGTGCAAAATGTATGATAAACGCGATGACTTTGATTTTGAGATTGTAAATTTTCCTTTTTTTGGATGGTGATGTTCCTCGTGCGCCATCCTATGGCGTTTATATTTCGCAATTAATTCGATTTGCTAGAGTGTGTAGTCATGTAACTGACTTCAACACTCGTAATAGATTATTAACGGCTAAACTTCTTAATCAGGGTTATCGGTACCATAAACTACGCAAAGCCTTTTCAAAATTTTATAGACGCCATTCTGATTTAATTTCAAAATTCAATATTGGACTTAAATCTCTTCTGCAACAAGGTCTATCGGAACCCGAATTTTATGGTGACTTAGTATATAAATTCAGAAAAATATATAACCGCAATGACTTCAGCACCCAATTTCGTAAAATCATTCTTCGATAAAAAAAGATTGGGTACAACATGGATATTATACGACCGACTGCATGCATGGTAGTTAACCCAATCACGGTTGGCAACTTTGCTTCCCTCTTTAATTGCACGCCGGTGGGTCAGGCCTCAGATTCTATGACGGCTCCAACGTAAAGGCTTATTGAAAATTAAAGAGATAATGTTGGTTGGTGCCTGATGCTCTGTCTCTGGTCGGGCTCATCGGAGTCTAACTGTTGGTTTTCTTTTGCTCAAGCATTTCAGTGGTTTCTTGCTGTCGAGTCCTCACCGTTGTCTCACCTCTGTGGTTTTTTGATTTCTGTGTTCACGGAGATGTTGCACTGATGAGTTAGGAGGCCTTCATGCGGACTGAACAAATTATTTGTCTAAATCGCGACGGAAGTAAGGGCGAGGATTGTGGCCACGTAAAATCGATTTAAGCTCCCCCCCCCCCCGTGGAAATCTTCCACTGACCGTTCCAAGGCGGCTCTTCTGTGGCGATTTATTTATGTTGTTGTTTGTTACTTACTGTGTGTATCACTTGTGTCTTTTAATTTCGGATGGCCATATGGCCATTTTGTGGGAAAGTAACTGTCCATATGGCCTTCCTTTGTTTAGGTTTCCATTATGGTCTGGTCGCTTAATGTTTGTATTTCTTTCCCTTGGGTGTCTTTTATGGATGGAGTAAGTTAATTGTATCAATTCCTGATCTTTGTTTTACTTCTACTTAAGAGCATTACAACTGGATAGGCAACTTGCAAACGGCAGCCAGATGCCGATTCGCAAATTGTTGAATTGGCAACTGGCAGCCAGCTTGATATGTCCTGCCGATCCACAAATTCTAGTGAACTGGCAACTGGCAGCCAGCCGCCAATTCGATTTGAGAAGGATTTAGAGTAGAACATCTTAATAGGCAACTGGTAACTGGCAACCAGATACCAATTCGAAAATTCTAGTGAATTGGCAACTGGTAGCCATCTGTCAATTAGATTTGAGTAGGTTTTAGAGCGAAACAACTAAATAGGCAACTGGCAAATGGCAGCCAGATGCCGAATCGCAAATTCTATTGAATTGGCAACTAGCAATCAGCCGCCAATTCGATTCGAGAGGGTTTAAGAGTAAAACACCTGAATAGGCAACCGGTAATAAAAACTGACTTCGATTCGCAAGTTCTATTGATTTGGCGACTGGCAACTGGCAGCCAATTAGATTTGAGGGGGTTTTGGTGAATATCAACTGTAACGACAACCAGATGCCAATTTGCAAATTATAGTGAATTGGAGACTGTCAACTAGCTGCCAATTCGATTTCAGAGGGTTTTAGAGTATAACACCTGAATAGGCAACTGGCAAACGGCAACCAGATGTCGATTCGAAAATTCTATTGAATTGGCAACTGGCAGCCAGCTTGAGTTGTCATGCCGATCCACAAATTCTAGTAAAATGGCAACTGGCAGCCAGCCGCCAATTCGATTTGAGAGGGTTTTAGAATAAAACATCTGAATAAGCAACTGGCAATACAAACAGATTCCGATTCGCAAATTCTATTGATTTGGCGACTGGCAATAGTGTATAACAACTGAAACGGCAACCAGATGCCAATTTGCAAATTATAGTGAATTGGCAACTGGCAGCACGCCGCCAATTCGTTTTGAGAGGGGTTTAGTGTATAACAACTGAATATGCAACTGGCAAACGGCAAATAGATGCCAATTCGCAAATTCTAGTGAATTGGCAGCTGGCAACTGGCAGCCAGCTGCCAATTCGTGTTGAGGTTTTAGAGCGCTATATCTGATTAGGCAACTAGCAAACCGCAGCTAGATGCCGATTCGCAAATTCTATTGAATTAGCAACTTGCAACTAGCAACCAGCTTCCAGTTCGATTTCAGAGGGTTTTAGAGTATAACAACTGAATAGGCAACTGGCAAACGGCAACAAGATGCCGATTCGCCATTTCTAGTAATTTGGCAACTGGCAACTGGCATCCAGCTGCCAATTCGATTTGAGAGGGTTTTAGTGTATAACAACTTAACAGGCAACTGAAAAACGGCAGCCAGAAGCCGATTCAAAAATTCTACTGAATTGGCAACTGGCATCAGTCAGTGAACTGCCAATTCGGTTTGAGAGGGTTTTAGAGTATAACAACTGAATAGGCATCTGGCAATACAAACAGATTCCGATTCGCAAATTCTATTGATTTGGCGACTGGCAATAGTGTATAACAACTGAAACGGCAACCAGATGCCAATTTGCAAATTATAGTGAATTGGCAACTGGCAGCACGCCGCCAATTCGTTTTGAGAGGGGTTTAGTGTATAACAACTGAATATGCAACTGGCAAACGGGAAACAGATGCCAATTCGCAAATTCTAGTGAAATGGCAGCTGGCAACTGGCAGCCAGCTGCCAATTCGTGTTGAGGTTTTAGAGCGCTACATCTGATAAGGCAACTAGCAAACCGCAGCTAGATGCCGATTTGCAAATTCTATTGAATTGGCAACTTGCAACTAGCAACCAGCTGCCAGTTCGATTTCAGAGGGTTTTAGAGTATAACAACTGAATAGGCAACTGGCAAACGGCAACCAGATGCCGATTCGCCATTTCGAGTTATTTGGCAACTGGCAACTGGCATCCAGCTGCCAATTCGATTTGAGAGGGTTTTAGTGTATAACAACTAAACAGGCAACGGAAAAACGGCAGCCAGAAGCCGATTCGAAAATTCTACTGAATTGGCAACTGGCATCAGTTAGCGAACTGCCAATTCGGTTTGAGAGGGTTTTAGAGTATAACAACTGAATAGGCAACTTGCAAATGTCAATTAGATGCAAAATCGTAAATTCGGGTGCATTGGCAACTGGCAGCCATCTGTCAATTGGATTTTAGAAGGTTTTAGAGCATAAAAACTAAATAGGCAACTGGCAAACGGCAGGTAGTTGCCGATCCGCAAATTCTAGTGAATTGGCAACTGACAACTGACAGCCGCCAATTCGTTTGAGAGGGTTTTAGAGAATAACAACTGAATAGGCAACTGGCAAACGGCAACCAGATGCCAGTTCGCATATTCTAGTGTATTGGCAACTGGCAACCAGATGCCAATTCGATTTGAGGTTTAAGAGTGCTACATCTGATTAGGCAACTGGCAAACGGCAGCCAGACGCCGATTCGCAAAGTCTATTGAATTTGCAACTGACAACTAGACGCCAATTTAATTTCAGAACGTTTTATGAGCATTACAAATGAATAGGCAACTGACGAACTGCAGCCAGATGCCGATTCAAACATTCTATTAAATTGGCAACTGGCAGCCAGCTGCCAATTCGATTTCAGAGGGTTTCAGAGTATAACAACTAAATGGGTAACCGGAAAACGGCAACCAGATGCAAATTCGGAAATTCCAGTGAATTGGCAGCTGGCAACTGGCAGAGCGATTAGAGTATAACAACTGAATAGGCAACAGGCAAAAAGCAACCAAATTTCAATTCGCAAATTCTAGTGAATTGGTAACTTGCAATTGGAAGCCAGCTGCCAATTCGATTTGAGAGGATTTAAGAGCATTACATATGAAAAGGCAACTGACAAACGGTAGCCAGATTCCGATCCGCAAATTCTAGTGAATTGGCAACTGGCAACTGGCAGCCAGCAACCAATTCGATTTGAAGTTTTAGAGCATAACAACTAGATAGGCAACTTGCAAACGGCAGCCAGATGCCCATTCGCAAATTCTGTTGAACTGGCAACTGTCAATTGGCAGCCAGCTTAATATGTCCTGTCGATCCACTAATTCTAGTGAACAGGCATCTGGCAGCCAGCCGCCAATTCGATTTGAGAGGGATTTAGAGTAGAACATCTGAATAGGCAACTGGAAAATGGCAACCAGATGCCAATTCGAAAATTCTAGTGAATTGGCAACTGGTAGCCATCTG
Source organism: Lucinisca nassula (assembly GCA_963580285.1). Classification (NCBI taxonomy): domain Eukaryota; kingdom Metazoa; phylum Mollusca; class Bivalvia; order Lucinida; family Lucinidae; genus Lucinisca; species Lucinisca nassula. Next base: position 218,701 of record CAUZLF010000026.1, read on the forward strand.
TCAATTCGATTTGAGTAGGTTTTAAAGCAAAACAACTAAATAGGCAACTGGCAAACGACAGCCAGATGCCGATTCGCAAATTCTAATTAATTGGCGACTTTCAACTGTCAACTAGCTGCAAATTCAATTTCAGAGGGGTTAGAGTATAACACCTGAATAGGCAACTGGCAAACGGCAACCAGATGCCGATTCGCAAATTCTATTGAATTGGCAACTCGCAGCCAGTCGCTAATTCGATTCGAGAGGGTTTAAGAGTAAAACATCTGAGTACGGAATTGGTAATAAAAACAGACTCCGATTCGCAAGTTCTAGTGAATTGGCGACTGGCAACTGGCAGCCAATTAGATTTGAGAGGGTTTTAGTGAATAATAACTAACGACAACCAGATGCAAATTTGCACATTATAGTGACTTGGCAACTGGCAGCCAGCTGCCAATTAGATTTGAGAGGGTTTAGGACCATTAAATTGAAAAAGCAACTGGCAAACGGTAGGCAGATCCGAGGGTTTCAGAGTATAACAACTGAATGGGCAAACAGATGCAAATTCGGAAATTCTAGTTAATTGGCAGCTGGCAACTGGCAGCCAGCTGCCATTTCGATTTGATAGCGTTTGGAGTATAACAATTGAATATGCGACAGGCAAACGGCAACCGGATGTCATTTCGCAAATTCTAGTGAATCGGCAACTGGCAACTGGAAGCCAGCTGCCAATTCAATTTGAGAGGGTTTAAGAGTATTACAACTGAAAAGGCAACTGACAAAAGGCAGCCAGATTCCGATCCGTAAATTCTAGTGAATTGGCAGCTGGCAACTGGCAGCCATCAACAAATTCGGTTTGAGGTTTAAGAGCATTACAACTGGATGGGCAACTTGCAAACAACAGCCAGATGTTGATTCGCAAATTCTTTTGAATTCGCAACTGGCAATTGGCGGCCAGCTTGAAATATCCTGCCTAACTACAAATTCTAGTGAACTGGCAACTGGCAGCCAGCCGCCAATTCGATTTGAGAGACTTTTAGAGTTAAACATCTAAATAGGCAACTGGCAAATGGCAACCAGATGCCAATTCGTAAGTTTTAGTGAATTGGCAACTGGTAGCCATCTGTCAATTCGATTTGAGTAGGTTTTAGAGCATAACAACTAAAAAGGCAACTTGCAAATGGCAGCCAGATGCCGATTCGCAAATTCTATTGAATTGGCAACTGGCAGGCGGCTTGAGTTGTCATGCCGAGCCACAATTTCTAGTGCATTGGCAACTGGCAGCCAGCTGCCAATTCGATTTGAGAGGGTTTTAGAGTAAAACATCTGAATAGGCAACTGGCAATAAAAACAGATTCCGATTCTCAAATATTATTGATTTGGCGACTGGCAACTGGCAGCCAACTGGATTTGAGAGGGTTTTAGTGTATCTCAACTGAAACGGCAACCAGATGCCAATTTGCAAAGTATAGGGAATTGGCAACTGGCAGCCAGCTGCCAATTCGTTTTAAGTGGGTTTTAGTGTATAACAACTAAATAGGCATCTTGAAAACGGCAAACAGATGCCAATTCGCAAATTCTAGTGAATTGGCAGCTGGCAACTGGCAGCCAGCTGCCAATGCGATTTGAGGTTTTAGAGCGCTACATCTGATTAGGCAACTAGCAAACCGCAGCTAGATGCCGATTCGCAAATTCTATTGAATTGGCAACTTGCAACTAGCAACCAGCTAACAATTCGATTTCAGAGGGTTTTAGAGTATAGCAACTGAATAGGCAACTGGCAAACGGCAACCAGATGCCGATTCGCCATTTCTAGTTATTTGGTAACTGGCAACTGGCATCCAGCTGCCAATTCAATTTGAGTGGGGTTTAGTCTATAACATCTTAACAGGCAACTGAAAAACGGCAGCCAGAAGCCGATTCAAAAATTCTACTAAATAGGCAACTGGCAACAGTCAGCGAACTGCCAATTCGGTTTGAGAGGGTTTTAGTGTATAACAACTGAACAGGCAACTGGAAAACGGTAACCAAATGCCGATCCGCAAATTCTAGTGAATTGGCAACTGACAACTGGCGGCCAGCCGCCAATTCGTGTTGAGAGGGTTTTAGAGAATAACAACTGAATAGGCAACTGGCAAACGGAAAACAGATGCCAATTTGCATATTCTAGTGAATTGGCAGCTGGCAACTTGCAGCCAGCTGTCAATTCGATTCCAGGTTTTAGAGCGCTACATCTGATTAGGCAACTGGCAAACAGCTGTCAGATGCTGATTCGCAAATTCTATTGAATTGGCAACTTTAAACTGGCAACCAGCTGCCAATTCAATTTCAGAGTTTTAGAATATAACAACCGAATAGGCAACTGGTAAACGGCAACCAAATGCTAATTCGCAAATTCTAGTAAATTGGCAACTGGCAGCCAGCCTTCAATTCGATTTGAGAGGGTTTAATAGTATAACGACTGGATAGGCAACTGGCAACAAAAAAGAAGCCGATTCGCATATTCTATTAAACAGGCAACTGACAGCCAGCTGTCAATTCGATTTGAGAGGGTTACAGTGTATAACAACTGAATAGAAAACTGGCAACGGCAACCAGATGCCAGTTTTCAAATTCTAGTGAATTGGCAACTGGCAGCCACATAATCTGACTGTGGAAAATCCTCTAAATGATCCGGTGATTCCTTGAATTTAATGATCAATTTTGGCAAGTTTTGATCCCTGCAATGCATCATTTTGCCGTGGTTGACCACAAAAACTGCTTTCCTCAGCATCACCGTGTATATATACGCTGTCAACTTGTTCAATATTATGGCATGTCCTTTCCAGGGGGAACTTAATTTGCTTTGAGAGGGTCTAAAAGCAATACAATTGAAAATGAAACTGGCAAACGGTAGGCAGATGCCAATTCGCGAATTCTAGTGAATTGGCAACTGGCAACTGGCAGCCAGCTGCCAAATCAATTTGAGTTTCAGAGTATAATAACTGAATAGGTAACTGGAAAACGGCAGCAAGATGCCGATTCGAAAATACTACAGATTTGGCAACTGGCAGTTAGCTACCAATGCAATTTGAGAGGGTTTTAGGGTATAATAACTAGTTAGGCAACTTGAAAACGGCAACCAGATGTCAATTCGCAAAGTCTATTGAATTGGCAACTGACAACTGGCAGCCAGCTGCCAATTGAATTTCAGAGGGTTTCAGAGTATAACAAATGGATGGGCAACAGGCAAACGGCAACCAGATGCAAATTTGGAAATTCTAGTGAACAGGCAGCTGGCAACTGACAGCCAGCTGCCAATTCGATTTGGTAGGGTTTAGAGTTTAACAACTGAAAAGGCAACAGGCAAACGGCAACTAGATGTTCGCAAATTCTATTTAATTGGCAACTAGCAACTAACTGGCAGCCAGCTGCCAATTCGATTTCAGATGGTTTAAGAGTATAACTACTGAATAGGCAACTGGCAAAAGGCAACCAGATGCCAAATCGCAAATTCTAGTCAATTGGCAACTGTCTGGCAGCTGTCAGTTCATGTTGAGAGGGTTTAAGAGCATTATAACTGAATAAGCAACTGGCAAACGGCAGCCAGATGCGGATTCGCAAATTCTAGTGAATTGGCAACTCGTAGCCATCTGTCAATTCGATTTGAGTAGGTTTTAAAGCAAAACAACTAAATAGGCAACTGGCAAACGACAGCCAGATGCCGATTCGTTTTGAGAGGGTTTTAGTGTATAACAACTGAACAGGCAACTGGTAAACGGCAAACAGATGCCAATTCGCAAATTTTAGTGAATTTGCAGCTGGCAACTGGCAGCCAGCTGCCAATTCGTATTGAGGTTTTAGAGCGCTACATCTGATTAGGCAACTAGCTAACCGCAGCTAGATGCCGCTTCGCAAATTCTATTGAATTGGCAACTTGCAACTAGCTGCCAATTCTTTTTCCGAGGGTTTTTGAGTATAACAACTGAAAAGGCAACAGGCAAACGGCAACCAGATGCCGATTCTTCATTTCGAGTTATTTGGCAACTGACAACTGGCATCCAGCTGCCAATTCGATTTGAGAGGGTTTTAGTGTATAACAACTGAATATGCAACTGGCAAACGGCAAATAGATGCCAATTCGCAAATTCTAGTGAATTGGCAGCTGGCAACTGGCAGCCAGCTGCCAATTCGTGTTGAGGTTTTAGAGCGCTATATCTGATTAGGCAACTAGCAAACCGCAGCTAGATGCCGATTCGCAAATTCTATTGAATTAGCAACTTGCAACTAGCAACCAGCTTCCAGTTCGATTTCAGAGGGTTTTAGAGTATAACAACTGAATAGGCAACTGGCAAACGGCAACAAGATGCCGATTCGCCATTTCTAGTAATTTGGCAACTGGCAACTGGCATCCAGCTGCCAATTCGATTTGAGAGGGTTTTAGTGTATAACAACTTAACAGGCAACTGAAAAACGGCAGCCAGAAGCCGATTCAAAAATTCTACTGAATTGGCAACTGGCATCAGTCAGTGAACTGCCAATTCGGTTTGAGAGGGTTTTAGAGTATAACAACTGAATAGGCATCTGGCAATACAAACAGATTCCGATTCGCAAATTCTATTGATTTGGCGACTGGCAATAGTGTATAACAACTGAAACGGCAACCAGATGCCAATTTGCAAATTATAGTGAATTGGCAACTGGCAGCACGCCGCCAATTCGTTTTGAGAGGGGTTTAGTGTATAACAACTGAATATGCAACTGGCAAACGGGAAACAGATGCCAATTCGCAAATTCTAGTGAAATGGCAGCTGGCAACTGGCAGCCAGCTGCCAATTCGTGTTGAGGTTTTAGAGCGCTACATCTGATAAGGCAACTAGCAAACCGCAGCTAGATGCCGATTTGCAAATTCTATTGAATTGGCAACTTGCAACTAGCAACCAGCTGCCAGTTCGATTTCAGAGGGTTTTAGAGTATAACAACTGAATAGGCAACTGGCAAACGGCAACCAGATGCCGATTCGCCATTTCTAGTTATTTGGCAACTGGCAACTGGCATCCAGCTGCCAATTCGATTTGAGAGGGTGATAGTGTATAACAACTAAACAGGCAACGGAAAAACGGCAGCCAGAAGCCGATTCGAAAATTCTACTGAATTGGCAACTGGCATCAGTTAGCGAACTGCCAATTCGGTTTGAGAGGGTTTTAGAGTATAACAACTGAATAGGCAACTTGCAAATGTCAATTAGATGCAAAATCGTAAATTCGGGTGCATTGGCAACTGGCAGCCATCTGTCAATTGGATTTTAGAAGGTTTTAGAGCATAAAAACTAAATAGGCAACTGGCAAACGGCAGGTAGTTGCCGATCCGCAAATTCTAGTGAATTGGCAACTGACAACTGACAGCCGCCAATTCGTTTGAGAGGGTTTTAGAGAATAACAACTGAATAGGCAACTGGCAAACGGCAACCAGATGCCAGTTCGCATATTCTAGTGTATTGGCAACTGGCAACCAGATGCCAATTCGATTTGAGGTTTAAGAGTGCTACATCTGATTAGGCAACTGGCAAACGGCAGCCAGACGCCGATTCGCAAAGTCTATTGAATTTGCAACTGACAACTAGACGCCAATTTAATTTCAGAACGTTTTATGAGCATTACAAATGAATAGGCAACTGACGAACTGCAGCCAGATGCCGATTCAAACATTCTATTAAATTGGCAACTGGCAGCCAGCTGCCAATTCGATTTCAGAGGGTTTCAGAGTATAACAACTAAATGGGTAACCGGAAAACGGCAACCAGATGCAAATTCGGAAATTCCAGTGAATTGGCAGCTGGCAACTGGCAGAGCGTTTAGAGTATAACAACTGAATAGGCAACAGGCAAAAAGCAACCAAATTTCAATTCGCAAATTCTAGTGAATTGGTAACTTGCAATTGGAAGCCAGCTGCCAATTCGATTTGAGAGGGTTTAAGAGCATTACATATGAAAAGGCAACTGACAAACGGTAGCCAGATTCCGATCCGCAAATTCTAGTGAATTGGCAACTGGCAACTGGCAGCCAGCAACCAATTCGATTTGAAGTTTTAGAGCATAACAACTAGATAGGCAACTTGCAAACGGCAGCCAGATGCCCATTCGCAAATTCTGTTGAACTGGCAACTGTCAATTGGCAGCCAGCTTAATATGTCCTGTCGATCCACTAATTCTAGTGAACAGGCATCTGGCAGCCAGCCGCCAATTCGATTTGAGAGGGATTTAGAGTAGAACATCTGAATAGGCAACTGGTAAATGGCAACCAGGTGCCAATTCGAAAATTCTAGTGAATTGGCAACTGGTAGCCATCTGTCAATTCGATTTGAGTAGGTTTTAAAGCAAAACAACTAAATAGGCAACTGGCAAACGACAGCCAGATGCCGATTCGCAAATTCTAATTAATTGGCGACTTTCAACTGTCAACTAGCTGCAAATTCAATTTCAGAGGGGTTAGAGTATAACACCTGAATAGGCAACTGGCAAACGGCAACCAGATGCCGATTCGCAAATTCTATTGAATTGGCAACTCGCAGCCAGTCGCTAATTCGATTCGAGAGGGTTTAAGAGTAAATCATCTGAGTAGGGAATTGGTAATAAAAACAGACTCCGATTCGCAAGTTCTATTGAATTGGCGACTGGCAACTGGCAGCCAATTAGATTTGAGAGGGTTTTAGTGAATAATAACTAACGACAACCAGATGCAAATTTGCAAATTATAGTGACTTGGCAACTGGCAGCCAGCTGCCAATTAGATTTGAGAGGGTTTAGGACCATTAAATTGAAAAAGCAACTGGCAAACGGTAGGCAGATCCGAGGGTTTCAGAGTATAACAACTGAATGGGCAAACAGATGCAAATTCGGAAATTCTAGTTAATTGGCAGCTGGCAACTGGCAGCCAGCTGCCATTTCGATTTGATAGCGTTTGGAGTATAACAATTGAATATGCGACAGGCAAACGGCAACCAGATGTCATTTCGCAAATTCTAGTGAATCGGCAACTGGCAACTGGAAGCCAGCTGCCAATTCAATTTGAGAGGGTTTAAGAGTATTACAACTGAAAAGGCAACTGACAAAAGGAAGCCAGATTCCGATCCGTAAATTCTATTGAATTGGCAGCTGGCAACTGGCAGCCATCAACCAATTCGGTTTGAGGTTTAAGAGCATTACAACTGGATGGGCAACTTGCAAACAACAGCCAGATGTTGATTCGCAAATTCTTTTGAATTCGCAACTGGCAATTGGCGGCCAGCTTGAAATATCCTGCCGAACTACAAATTCTAGTGAACTGGCAACTGGCAGCCAGCCGCCAATTCGATTTGAGAGACTTTTAGAGTTAAACATCTAAATAGGCAACTGGCAAATGGCAACCAGATGCCAATTCGTAAGTTTTAGTGAATTGGCAACTGGTAGCCATCTGTCAATTCGATTTGAGTAGGTTTTAGAGCATAACAACTAAAAAGGCAACTTGCAAATGGCAGCCAGATGCCGATTCGCAAATTCTATTGAATTGGCAACTGGCAGGCGGCTTGAGTTGTCATGCCGAGCCACAATTTCTAGTGCATTGGCAACTGGCAGCCAGCTGCCAATTCGATTTGAGAGGGTTTTAGAGTAAAACATCTGAATAGGCAACTGGCAATAAAAACAGATTCCGATTCTCAAATATTATTGATTTGGCGACTGGCAACTGGCAGCCAACTGGATTTGAGAGGGTTTTAGTGTATCTCAACTGAAACGGCAACCAGATGCCAATTTGCAAAGTATAGGGAATTGGCAACTGGCAGCCAGCTGCCAATTCGTTTTAAGTGGGTTTTAGTGTATAACAACTAAATAGGCATCTTGAAAACGGCAAACAGATGCCAATTCGCAAATTCTAGTGAATTGGCAGCTGGCAACTGGCAGCCAGCTGCCAATGCGATTTGAGGTTTTAGAGCGCTATATCTGATTAGGCAACTAGCAAACCGCAGCTAGATGCCGATTCGCAAATTCTATTGAATTGGCAACTTGCAACTAGCAACCAGCTAACAATTCGATTTCAGAGGGTTTTAGAGTATAGCAACTGAATAGGCAACTGGCAAACGGCAACCAGATGCCGATTCGCCATTTCTAGTTATTTGGTAACTGGCAACTGGCATCCAGCTGCCAATTCAATTTGAGTGGGGTTTAGTCTATAACATCTTAACAGGCAACTGAAAAACGGCAGCCAGAAGCCGATTCAAAAATTCTACTAAATAGGCAACTGGCAACAGTCAGCGAACTGCCAATTCGGTTTGAGAGGGTTTTAGTGTATAACAACTGAACATGCAACTGGAAAACGGTAACCAAATGCCGATCCGCAAATTCTAGTGAATTGGCAACTGACAACTGGCGGCCAGCCGCCAATTCGTGTTGAGAGGGTTTTAGACATTTTCGTGCTTCTAGTCTGTCTACCTACGATTTTTCCACTCTTTACACTACACTTCCTCATAATCTTATAAAAGAAAAGCTTAATGATTTAATTGAATGGACTTTTCACAGAGAAGATTCTCTCTATCTTGCATGTAATGTCAGAAATGCATTTTTCACTTCTAAAGAGCATAAGAATTATACACTTTGGTCATGTCAGAAAGTGTGTGATGCCCTCACCTTTCTACTTGACAATATTTATATTAGATTCGGTACTAAGTTATTTAGACAAATTGTGGGTATTCCGATGGGTACTAATTGCGCACCTCTTGTGGCTGATCTGTTCTTGTATTGTTATGAAAGAGACTTCATTTTGTCGCTTTCCATTGATAACCAATCTGAAATTATTGAAGCTTTTAGCTCTACTTCTAGATATTTAGATGATTTATTAAATATTGATAATACCTATTTTGATGGTTTGATCAGTCAGATTTACCCCCTTGAACTTCAGTTAAATAAAGCAAATTCTTCTGATACCGAGGCCCCGTTTTTGGATTTACATCTGTCTATTGTAGATGGATTTGTTTCGTGCAAAATTTATGATAAACGCGATGACTTTGATTTTGAGATTGTAAATTTTCCTTTTTTGGATGGTGATGTTCCTCGTGCGCCATCCTATGGCGTTTATATTTCGCAATTAATTCGATTTGCTAGAGTGTGTAGTCATGTAACTGACTTCAACACTCGTAATAAATTATTAACGGCTAAACTCCTTAATCAGGGTTATCGGTACCATAAACTACGCAAAGCCTTTTCAAAATTTTATAGACGCCATTCTGATTTAATTTCAAAATTCAATATTGGACTTAAATCTCTTCTGCAACAAGGTCTATCGGAACCCGAATTTTATGGTGACTTAGCATATAAATTCAGAAAAATATATAACCGCAATGACTTCAGCACCCAATTTCGTAAAATCATTCTTCGATATAAAAAGATTGGGTACAACATGGATATTATACGACAGACTGCATGCATGGTAGTTAACCCAATCACGGTTGGCAACTTTGCTTCCCTCTTTAATTGCACGCCGGTGGGTCAGGCCTCAGATTCTATGACGGCTCCAACGTAAAGGCTTATTGAGAATTAGAGAGATCTAATTCAAGGTAATGTTGGTTGGTGCCTGATGCTCTGTCTCTGGTCGGGCTCATCGGAGTCTAACTGTTGGTTTTCTTTTGCTCCAGCATTTCAGTGGTTTCTTGCTGTCGAGTCCTCACCGTTGTCTCACCTCTGTGGTTCTTTGATTTTTGTGTTCACGGAGATGTTGCACTGATGAGTTAGGAGGCCTTCATGCGGACTGAACAAATTATTTGTCTAAATCGCGACGGAAGTAAGGGCGAGGATTGTGGCCACGTAAAATCGATTTAAGCCCCCCAGTGGAAATCTTCCACTGACCGTTCCAAGGCGGCTCTTCTGTGGCGATTTATTTATGTTGTTGTTTGTTACTTACTGTGTGTATCACTTGTGTCTTTTGGTTTTGGATGGCCATATGGCCATTTTGTGGGAAAGTAACTGTCCTTATGGCCTTCCTTTGTTTGGGTTTCCATTATGGTCTGGTCGCTTAATGTTTGTATTTCTTTCCCTTTGGTGTCTTTTATGGGTGGAGTAAGTTAATTGTATCAATTCCTGATCTTTGTTTTACTTCTACTTTAGAGAATAACAACTGAATAGGCAACTGACAAACGGAAAACAGATGCCAATTTGCATATTCTAGTGAATTGGCAGCTGGCAACTTGCAGCCAGCTGTCAATTCGATTCCAGGTTTTAGAGCGCTACATCTGATTAGGCAACTGGCAAACAGCTGTCAGATGCTGATTCGCAAATTCTATTGAATTGGCAACTTTAAACTGGCAACCAGCTGCCAATTCAATTTCAGAGTTTTAGAATATAACAACCGAATAGGCAACTGGTAAACGGCAACCAAATGCTAATTCGCAAATTCTAGTAAATTGGCAACTGGCAGCCAGCCTTCAATTCGATTTGAGAGGGTTTAATAGTATAACGACTGGATAGGCAACTGGCAACAAAAAAGAAGCCGATTCGCATATTCTATTAAACAGGCAACTGACAGCCAGCTGTCAATTCGATTTGAGAGGGTTACAGTGTATAACAACTGAATAGAAAACTGGCAACGGCAACCAGATGCCAGTTTTCAAATTCTAGTGAATTGGCAACTGGCAGCCACATAATCTGACTGTTGAAAATCCTCTAAATGATCCGGTGATTCCTTGAATTTAATGATCAATTTTGGCAAGTTTTGATCCCTGCAATGCATCATTTTGCCGTGGTTGACCACAAAAACTGCTTTCCTCAGCATCACCGTGTATATATACGCTGTCAACTTGTTCAATATTATGGCATGTCCTTTCCAGGGGGAACTTAATTTGCTTTGAGAGGGTCTAAAAGCAATACAATTGAAAATGAAACTGGCAAACGGTAGGCAGATGCCAATTCGCGAATTCTAGTGAATTGGCAACTGGCAACTGGCAGCCAGCTGCCAAATCAATTTGAGTTTCAGAGTATAATAACTGAATAGGTAACTGGAAAACGGCAGCAAGATGCCGATTCGAAAATACTACAGATTTGGCAACTGGCAGTTAGCTACCAATGCAATTTGAGAGGGTTTTAGGGTATAATAACTAGTTAGGCAACTTGAAAACGGCAACCAGATGTCAATTCGCAAAGTCTATTGAATTGGCAACTGACAACTGGCAGCCAGCTGCCAATTGAATTTCAGAGGGTTTCAGAGTATAACAAATGGATGGGCAACAGGCAAACGGCAACCAGATGCAAATTTGGAAATTCTAGTGAACAGGCAGCTGGCAACTGACAGCCAGCTGCCAATTCGATTTGGTAGGGTTTAGAGTTTAACAACTGAAAAGGCAACAGGCAAACGGCAACTAGATGTTCGCAAATTCTATTTAATTGGCAACTAGCAACTAACTGGCAGCCAGCTGCCAATTCGATTTCAGATGGTTTAAGAGTATAACTACTGAATAGGCAACTGGCAAAAGGCAACCAGATGCCAAATCGCAAATTCTAGTCAACTGGCAACTGTCTGGCAGCTGTCAGTTCATGTTGAGAGGGTTTAAGAGCATTATAACTGAATAAGCAACTGGCAAACGGCAGCCAGATGCGGATTCGCAAATTCTAGTGAATTGGCAACTCGTAGCCATCTGTCAATTCGATTTGAGTAGGTTTTAAAGCAAAACAACTAAATAGGCAACTGGCAAACGACAGCCAGATGCCGATTCGTTTTGAGAGGGTTTTAGTGTATAACAACTGAACAGGCAACTGGTAAACGGCAAACAGATGCCAATTCGCAAATTTTAGTGAATTTGCAGCTGGCAACTGGCAGCCAGCTGCCAATTCGTATTGAGGTTTTAGAGCGCTACATCTGATTAGGCAACTAGCTAACCGCAGCTAGATGCCGCTTCGCAAATTCTATTGAATTGGCAACTTGCAACTAGCTGCCAATTCTTTTTCCGAGGGTTTTTGAGTATAACAACTGAAAAGGCAACAGGCAAACGGCAACCAGATGCCGATTCTTCATTTCGAGTTATTTGGCAACTGACAACTGGCATCCAGCTGCCACTACGATTTGAGAGGGGTTTAGTGCCACTACGATTTGAGAGGGGTTTAGTGTATAACAACTTAACAGGTAACTGAAAAACGGCAGCCAGAAGCCGATTCGAAAATTCTACTGATTTGCAACTGGCATCATTCAGCGAACTGCCAATTCGGTTTGAGAGGGTTTTAGAGTATAACAACTAAATAGGCAACTTGCAAATGTCAACTAGATGCAAATTCGTAAATTCGGGTGCATTGGCAACTGACAGCCATCTGTCAATTCGATTTTAGAAGGTTTTAGAGCGTAACAAGTAAATAGGCAACTTGCAAACGGCAGCTAGATGCCGATCCGCAAATTCTAGTGACTTGGCAACTGACAACTGGCAGCCAGCCGCCAATTCGTTTGAGAGGGTTTTAGAGAATAACAACTGAATAGGAAGCTGGCAAACGGCAACGAGATGCCAGTTCGCAAGTTCTAGTGTATTGGCAACTGGCAACTAGATGCCAATTCGATTTGAGGTTTTAGAGTGCTACATCTGATTAGGCAACTGGCAAACGGCAGCCAGACGCCGATTCGCAAAGTCTATTGAATTGGCAACTGACAACTAGCTGCCAATTGGATTTAGATCGTTTTATGAGCATTACAACTGAATTGGCAACTGGCAAACGGCAGCCAGATGCGGATTCAAACATTCTTTCAAACTGGCAACTGGCAGCCAGCTGCCAATTCGATTTCAGAGTGTTGCAGAGTATAACTACTGAATGGGTAACCGCCAAACGGCAACCAGATGCGAATTCGGAAATTCCAGTGAATTGGCAGCTGGCAACAGGCAGATTTGATAGCGTTCAGTATAACAACTGAATAGGCAACAGGCAAACGGCAACCAGATGTCAACTCGCAAATTCTAGTGAATTGGCAACTTGCAACTAGAAGCCAGTTGCCAATTCGATTTGTCAGGGTTTAAGAGCATTACATCTGAAAAGGCAACTGACAAATGGCAGCCAGACTCGGATCCGCGAATTCTAGTGAATTGGCAACTTGCAACTGGCTGCCAGAAACCAATTCGATTTCAGGTTTTGAAGCATTACAACTGGTTAGGCAACCTGCAAACGGCAGCCAGATGCCGATTCGCAAATTCTATTGAATTGGCAATTGGCAACTGGCAGCCAGCTTGAAATATCCTGCCGAACTACAAATTCTTGTGGACTGGCAACTGGCAGCCAGCCGCCAATTCGATTTGAGAGGGTTTTAGAGCAAAACATCTGAATAGGCAACTGGCAAACGGCAACCAGATGCCAATTCGTAAGTCCTAGTGAATTGGCAACTGGTAGCCATCTGTCAATTCGATTTGAGTAGGTTTAGAGCTTAAAAACTAAATAGGCAACTGGCAAACGGCAGCCAGATGCGATTCGCAAATTATATGGAATTGGAAACTTTCAACTGTCAACTAGCTGCCAATTCGATTTCAGAGGGTTTTACACTATATCACCTGTATAGGCAACTGGCAAACGGCAACCAGATGCCGATTCGCAAATTCTATTGAATTGGCAACTGGCAGCCAGCTTGAGTTGTCATGCCGATCCACAAATTCTAGTGAATTTGCAACTGGCAATAAAAACAGATTTCGATTCGCAAATTCTATTGATTAGGCGAATGGCAACTGGCTGCCAATTAGATTTGATAGGGCAACCAGATGCCAATTTTCAAATTATAGTGAATTGGCAACTGGCAGCCCGCCACCAATTCGTTTTGAGAGGGTTTTAGTGTTAAGAATAGGCAACTGGCAAACGGCAAACATATGCCAATTCGCAAATTCTAGTGAATTGGCAACTAGCAGCTAGCTTGATTTGTCATGCCGATCCGCAAATTCTAGTGAATTGGCAACTAGCAGCCAGCCGCCAATTCGATTTGAGAGGGTTTTAGAGTAAAACATCTGGATAGGCAACTGACAATAAAATCAGATTCCGATTCGCAAATTCTATTGATTAGGCGAATGGCAACTGGCAGTCAATTAGATTTGATTGGGTTTCAGTGTATAACAACTGAAACGGCAACCATATGCCAATTTGCAAATTATGGTTAACTGGTAACTGGCAGCCAGCCGCCAATTCGTTTTGAGAAGATTTTAGTGTATAACAACTGAATAGGCCACTGGCAAACGGCAAACAGATGCCAATTCGCAAATTCTAGTGAATTGGCAGCTGGCAACTGGCAGCCAACTGTCAATTCGATTTCAGAGAGTTTTAGAGTATAACAACTAATTAGGCAACTGGCAAAAGGCAACCCGATGCCTATTCGCCATTTCAAGTTATTTGGCAACTGGCAACTAACATCCAACTGCCATTTCGATTTGAGAGGCATTTAGTATATAACAACTTAATAGGCAACTGAAAAACGGCAGCCAGAAGTCGATTCGAAAATTCTACTGATTTGCGGTGTTAGAGCGCTACATCTGATAAGGCAACTAGCAATCAGCAGCAAGATGCCGATTCGCAAATTCTATTGAATTGGCAACTTGCAACTAGCAACCAGCTGTTAATTCGATTTCAGAGTGTTTTAGAGGATACAACTGAATAGGCAACTGGCAAACGGCAACCAGATGCCGATTCGCCATTGCTAGTTATTTGGCAACTGACATCCAGCTGCCAACTCGAATTGAATGGGTGTTAGTGTATAATTACTTAATAGGCAACTGAAAAACAGCAGCCAGGATCCGATTGGAAGCTGGCATCAGTAAGCGAACTGCCAATTCGATTTCAGATGCCGATCCGCAAATTCTGGTGAATTGGCAACTGACAACTGGTAGCGAGCCGCCAATTCGTTTTGAGAGGGTTTCAGAGAATAACAACTGAATAGGCAACTGGCAAACGGCAGCCAGATGCAGATTCGTAAATTCTATTGAATTGGCAACTTTCAACTGGCAACCAGCTGCCAAGTCGATTTCAGAGAGTTTTAGACTAATAGCAATCGAATAGACAACTGGTAAAAGGCAACCAAATGCCAGTTCGCAAATTCTAGTAGATTGGCAACTGGCAACCAGCCTGCAGTTCGATTTGAGAGAGTTTAATAGTATAACAACTGAATAGGCAACTGGCAAAAACAAAACCACACACAAAAAAAACATGCCGATTCACAAATTCTATTGACCTGGCAACTGACAGCCAGGTGCCAATTCGATTTGAGAGGGTTTAGTGTATAACAACTGAATAGGAAACTGGCAAACGGCAGCCAGATGCCGACCCGCAAATACTAGTAAATTGGAGACTGGCAACTTGTAGCCAGCTGCCAATTCGATTTGAGGTTTTAGAACATTACAACTGGATAGGCAACTTGCAAACGGCAGTCAGATGCCGATTCGCAAGTTATAGTGAATTGGCAACTGGCAGCCAGCTTGAGATGTCATGCCGATCCACAAATTCTAGTAAACTGGCAACTGGCAGCCAGTCGCCAATTCGATTCGAGAGGGTTTGAGAGTAAAACATCTGAATAGGCACCTGGCAATGGCAACCAGATTCCAATTCGTAAATTTCAAGTGAATTGGCAACTGGTAGCCATCTGTCTATGCGATTTGAGTATGTTTTAGAGCATAACAACTGAATAAGCAACTGGAACTGGCAGCCAGTTGCCTATTCGATTTAAGAGGGTTGAAGAGCATTACAAATGAAAAGGCAACTGACAAACGGCAGCCAGCTAATGACCCGCAAATACTCGTGAATTGGCGACTGGCAACTGGTAGCCAGCTGCCAATTCGATTTAAGGCTTTAGAGCATTACAACTGGACAGGCAACTTGCATACGTCAGCCAGATGCCGATTCGCAAATTCTATTGAATTGGCAACTAACAGCCAGCTTGAGATGCCATGCCGATCCACAAATTCTAGTAAACTGGCAACTGGCGGCCAGCCGCCTATTCGATTTGAGAGGGTTTGAGAGTACAACATCTGAATAGGCAACTGGCAAATGGCAACCAGATTCCAATTCGTAAATTCTTGTGCATTGGCATCTGGTAGCCATCTGTCAATTCGATCCGAGTATGTTTTAGAGCATAACAACTAAAAAGGCAACTGGCAAACGACACCCAAATGCCGATTCGCAAATTTAGTTAATTTCGCAACTGACAACTGGCAGCCAGCTGCAAATTCGTTTTGGTAGGGTTTCAGAGTAAAACAACTAAATAGGCAACTGGCAAACGGCAACCAGATGCCAATTCGCAAATTCTAGTGTATTCGCAACTTGCAACCAGCAGCCAGATGCCAATTCGATTTGAGGTTTTAGGGCGCTACATCTGATTAGGCAACTGGCAAACGGCAGCCAGATGCCGATTCGCAAATTCTATTGAATTGGCAACTAGCAATCAGCCGCCAATTCGATTCGAGAGGGTTTAAGAGTAAAACAACTGAATAGGCAACCGTTAATAAAAAAAAGACTTCGATTCGCAAGTTCTATTGATTTGGCGACTGGCAACTGGCAGCCAATTAGATTTGAGGGGGTTTTGGTGAATATCAACTGTAACGACAACCAGATGCCAATTTGCAAATTATAGTGAATAGGAAACTGTCAACTAGCTGCCAATTCGATTTCAGAGGGTTTTAGAGTATAACACCTGAATAGGCAACTGGCAAACGGCAACCAGATGTCGATTCGAAAATTCTATTGAATTGGCAACTGGCAGCCAGCTTGAGTTGTCATGCCGATCCACAAATTCTAGTAAAATGGCAACTGGCAGCCAGCCGCCAATTCGATTTGAGAGGGTTTTAGAATAAAACATCTGAATAAGCAACTGGCAATACAAACAGATTCCGATTCGCAAATTCTATTGATTTGGCGACTGGCAATAGTGTATAACAACTGAAACGGCAACCAGATGCCAATTTGCAAATTATAGTGAATTGGCAACTGGCAGCACGCCGCCAATTCGTTTTGAGAGGGGTTTAGTGTATAACAACTGAATATGCAACTGGCAAACGGCAAACAGATGCCAATTCGCAAATTCTAGTGAATTGGCAGCTGGCAACTGGCAGCCAGCTGCCAATTCGTGTTGAGGTTTTAGAGCGCTATATCTGATTAGGCAACTAGCAAACCGCAGCTAGATGCCGATTCGCAAATTCTATTGAATTGGCAACTTGCAACTAGCAATCAGCTTCCAGTTCGATTTCAGAGGGTTTTAGAGTATAACAACTGAATAGGCAACTGGCAAACGGCAACAAGATGCCGATTCGCCATTTCTAGTTATATTTGGCAACTGGCAACTGGCATCCAGCTGCCAATTCGATTTGAGAGGGTTTTAGTGTATAGCAACTTAACAGGCAACTGAAAAACGGCAGCCAGAAGCCGATTCGAAAATTCTACTGAATTGGCAACTGGCATCAGTCAGCGAACTGCCAATTCGGTTTGAGAGGGTTTTAGAGTATAACAACTGAATAGGCAACTGGCAATACAAACAGATTCCGATTCGCAAATTCTATTGGTTTGGCGACTGGCAATAGTGTATAACAACTGAAACGGCAACCAGATGCCAATTTGCCAACTATAGTGAATTGGCAACTGGCAGCACGCCGCCAATTCGTTTTGAGAGGGGTTTAGTGTATAACAACTGAATATGCAACTGGCAAACGGCAAACAGATGCCAATTCGCAAATTCTAGTGAAATGGCAGCTGGCAACTGGCAGCCAGCTGCCAATTCGTGTTGAGGTTTTAGAGCGCTACATCTGATAAGGCAACTAGCAAACCGCAGCTAGATGCCGATTTGCAAATTCTATTGAATTGGCAACTTGCAACTAGCAACCAGCTGCCAGTTCGATTTCAGAGGGTTTTAGAGTATAACAACTGAATAGGCAACTGGCAAACGGCAACCAGATGCCGATTCGCCATTTCTAGTTATTTGGCAACTGGCAACTGGCATCCAGCTGCCAATTCGATTTGAGAGGGTTTTAGTGTATAACAACTTAACAGGCAACTGAAAAACGGCAGCCAGAAGCCGATTCAAAAATTCTACTGAATTGGCAACTGGCATCAGTTAGCGAACTGCCAATTCGGTTTGAGAGGGTTTTAGAGTATAACAACTGAATAGGCAACTTGCAAATGTCAATTAGATGCAAAATCGTAAATTCGGGTGCATTGGCAACTGGCAGCCATCTGTCAATTGGATTTTAGAAGGTTTTAGAGCATAAAAACTAAATAGGCAACTGGCAAACGGCAGGTAGATGCCGATCCGCAAATTCTAGTGAATTGGTAACTGACAACTGACAGCCAGCCGCCAATTCGTTTGAGAGGGTTTTAGAGAATAACAACTGAATAGGCAACTGGCAAACGGCAACCAGATGCCAGTTCGCATATTCTGGTGTATTGGCAACTGGCACCAGATGCCAATTCGATTTGGGGTTTAAGAGTGCTACATCTGATTAGGCAACTGGCAAACGGCAGCCAGACGCCGATTGGCAAAGTCTATTGAATTTGCAACTGACAACTAGACGCCAATTTAATTTCAGAACGTTTTATGAGCATTACAACTGAATAGGCAACTGACGAACTGCAGCCAGATGCCGATTCAAACATTCTATTAAATTGGCAACTGGCAGCCAGCTGCCAATTCGATTTCAGAGGGTTTCAGAGTATAATAACTAAATGGGTAACCGGAAAACGGCAACCAGATGCAAATTCGGAAATTCCAGTGAATTGGCAGCTGGCAACTGGCAGAGCGTTTAGAGTATAACAACTGAATAGGCAACAGGCAAAAAGCAACCAAATTTCAATTCGCAAATTCTAGTGAATTGGTAACTTGCAATTGGAAGCCAGCTGCCAATTCGATTTGAGAGGGTTTAAGAGCATTACATATGAAAAGGCAACTGACAAACGGTAGCCAGATTCCGATCCGCAAATTCTAGTGAATTGGCAACTGGCAACTGGCAACTGGCAGCCAGCAACCAATTCGATTTGAAGTTTTAGAGCATAACAACTAGATAGGCAACTTGCAAACGGCAGCCAGATGCCCATTCGCAAATTCTGTTGAACTGGCAACTGTCAATTGGCAGCCAGCTTGATATGTCCTGTCGATCCACTAATTCTAGTGAACAGGCATCTGGCAGCCAGCCGCCAATTCGATTTGAGAGGGATTTAGAGTAGAACATCTGAATAGGCAACTGGTAAATGGCAACCAGATGCCAATTCGAAAATTCTAGTGAATTGGCAACTGGTAGCCATCTGTCAATTCGATTTGAGTAGGTTTTAAAGTAAAACAACTAAATAGGCAACTGGCAAACGACAGCCAGATGCCGATTCGCAAATTCTAATTAATTGGCGACTTTCAACTGTCAACTAGCTGCAAATTCAATTTCACAGGGGTTAGAGTATAACACCTGAATAGGCAACTGGCAAACGGCAACCAGATGCCGATTCGCAAATTCTATTGAATTGGCAACTCGCAGCCAGTCGCTAATTCGATTCGAGAGAGTTTAAGAGTAAAACATCTGAATAGGCAACTGGTAATTAAAACAGACTCCGATTCGCAAGTTCACTTGAATTGGCGACTGGCAACTGGCAGCCAATTAGATTTGAGAGGGTTTTAGTGAATAATAACTAACGACAACCAGATGCAAATTTGCAAATTATAGTGACTTGGCAACTGGCAGCCAGCTGCCAATTCGATTTGAGAGGGTTTAGGACCATTAAATTGAAAAAGCAACTGGCAAACGGTAGGCAGATCCGAGGGTTTCAGAGAATAACAACTGAATGGGCAACCGGCAATAGGCAAACAGATGCAAATTCGGAAATTCTAGTTAATTGGCAGCTGGCAACTGGCAGCCAGCTGCCATTTCGATTTGATAGCGTTTGGAGTATAACAATTGAATATGCGACAGGCAAACGGCAACCAGATATCATTTCGCAAATTCTAGTGAATCGGCAACTGGCAACTGGAAGCCAGCTGCCAATTCAATTTGAGAGGGTTTAAGAGTATTACAACTGAAAAGGCAACTGACAAACGGCAGCCAGATTCCGATCCGTAAATTCTAGTGAATTGGCAGCTGGCAACTGGCAGCCATCAACCAATTCGGTTTGAGGTTTAAGAGCATTACAACTGGATGGGCAACTTGCAAACAACAGCCAGATGTTGATTCGCAAATTCTTTTGAATTCGCAACTGGCAATTGGCGGCCAGCTTGAAATATCCTGCCGAACTACAAATTCTAGTGAACTGGCAACTGGCAGCCAGCCGCCAATTCGATTTGAGAGACTTTTAGAGTTAAACATCTAAATAGGCAACTGGCAAATGGCAACCAGATGCCAATTCGTAAGTTTTAGTGAATTGGCAACTGGTAGCCATCTGTCAATTCGATTTGAGTAGGTTTTAGAGCATAACAACTAAAAAGGCAACTTGCAAATGGCAGCCAGATGCCGATTCGCAAATTCTATTGAATTGGCAACTGGCAGGCGGCTTGAGTTGTCATGCCGAGCCACAATTTCTAGTGAATTGGCAACTGGCAGCCAGCTGCCAATTCGATTTGAGAGGGTTTTAGAGTAAAACATCTAAATAGGCAACTGGCAATAAAAACAGATTCCGATTCTCAAATATTATTGATTTGGCGACTGGCAACTGGCAGCCAATTGGATTTGAGAGGGTTTTCGTGTATAACAACTGAAACGGCAACCAGATGCCAATTTGCAAAGTATAGGGAATTGGCAACTGGCAGCCAGCTGTCAATTCGTTTTAAGTGGGTTTTAGTGTATAACAACTAAATAGGCATCTTGAAAACGGCAAACAGATGCCAATTCGCAAATTCTAGTGAATTGGCAGCTGGCAACTGGCAGCCAGCTGCCAATGCGATTTGAGGTTTTAGAGCGCTTCATCTGATTAGGCAACTAGCAAACCGCAGCTAGATGCCGATTCGCAAATTCTATTGAATTGGCAACTTGCAACTAGCAACCAGCTAACAATTCGATTTCAGAGGGTTTTAGAGTATAGCAACTGAATAGGCAACTGGCAAACGGCAACCAGATGCCGATTCGCCATTTCTAGTTATTTGGTAACTGGCAACTGGCATCCAGCTGCCAATTCAATTTGAGTGGGGTTTAGTCTATAACATCTTAACAGGCAACTGAAAAACGGCAGCCAGAAGCCGATTCAAAAATTCTACTGAATAGGCAACTGGCAACAGTCAGCGAACTGCCAATTCGGTTTGAGAGGGTTTTAGTGTATAACAACTGAACAGGCAACTGGAAAACGGTAACCAAATGCCGATCCGCAAATTCTAGTGAATTGGCAACTGACAACTGGCGGCCAGCCGCCAATTCGTGTTGAGAGGGTTTTAGAGAATAACAACTGAATAGCCAACTGGCAAACGGAAAACAGATGCCAATTTGCATATTCTAGTTAATTGGCAGCTGGCAACTTGCAGCCAGCTGTCAATTCGATTCCAGGTTTTAGAGCGCTACATCTGATTAGGCAACTGGCAAACAGCTGTCAGATGCTGATTCGCAAATTCTATTGAATTGGCAACTTTAAACTGGCAACCAGCTGCCAATTCAATTTCAGAGTTTTAGAATATAACAACCGAATAGGCAACTGGTAAACGGCAACCAAATGCTAATTCGCAAATTCTAGTAAATTGGCAACTGGCAGCCAGCCTTCAATTCGATTTGAGAGGGTTTAATAGTATAACGACTGGATAGGCAACTGGCAACAAAAAAGAAGCCGATTCGCATATTCTATTAAACAGGCAACTGACAGCCAGCTGTCAATTCGATTTGAGAGGGTTACAGTGTATAACAACTGAATCGAAAACTGGCAACGGCAACCAGATGCCAGTTTTCAAATTCTAGTGAATTGGCAACTGGCAGCCACATAATCTGACTGTGGAAAATCCTCTAAATGATCCGGTGATTCCTTGAATTTAATGATCAATTTTGGCAAGTTTTGATCCCTGCAATGCATCATTTTGCCGTGGTTGACCACAAAAACTGCTTTCCTCAGCATCACCGTGTATATATACGCTGTCAACTTGTTCAATATTATGGCATGTCCTTTCCAGGGGGAACTTAATTTGCTTTGAGAGGGTCTAAAAGCAATACAATTGAAAATGAAACTGGCAAACGGTAGGCAGATGCCAATTCGCGAATTCTAGTGAATTGGCAACTGGCAACTGGCAGCCAGCTGCCAAATCAATTTGAGTTTCAGAGTATAATAACTGAATAGGCAACTGGAAAACGGCAGCAAGATGCCGATTCGAAAATACTACAGATTTGGCAACTGGCAGTTAGCTACCAATGCAATTTGAGAGGGTTTTAGGGTATAATAACTAGTTAGGCAACTTGAAAACGGCAACCAGATGTCAATTCGCAAAGTCTATTGAATTGGCAACTGACAACTGGCAGCCAGCTGCCAATTGAATTTCAGAGGGTTTCAGAGTATAACAAATGGATGGGCAACAGGCAAACGGCAACCAGATGCAAATTTGGAAATTCTAGTGAACTGGCAGCTGGCAACTGACAGCCAGCTGCCAATTGGATTTGGTAGGGTTTAGAGTTTAACAACTGAATAGGCAACAGGCAAACGGCAACTAGATGTCAATTCGCAAATTCTATTTAATTGGCAACTAGCAATTAACTGGCAGCCAGCTGCCAATTCGATTTCAGATGGTTTAAGAGTATAACTACTGAATAGGCAACTGGCAAAAGGCAACCAGATGCCAAATCGCAAATTCTAGTCAATTGGTAACTGTCTGGCAGCTGCCAATTCATGTTGAGAGGGTTTAAGAGCATTATAACTGAATAAGCAACTGGCAAACGGCAGCCAGATGCCGATTCGCAAATTCTAGTGAATTTGCAACTGGCAGCCATCTACCAATTCGATTTGAGGTTTTAGAGCATTACATCAGGATAGGCGACTTGCAAACGGCAGGAAGATGCCGATTCGCAAATTCTCTTGAATTGCTGACAACTGGCAGCCAGCTTGAGATGTCATTTTATCTCGATGTCGGGTAAAAGTCCCACAAAATTTGAAGCAACGTCTCCAAAATGTCCTTTACAGAGCTGAAGGGGACGTTAAACCTCAAATCAATCAAACAAACAAACAATTCGATTTCAGTGGATTTTAGAGTACAAGAACTGAATAAGCAACTGGCCAACCAGTTGCCAATTCTAAAATTTTATTTGCAACTGACAGTCAGCTGCCAATTGGATTTGAGAGGGTTTTCAAGTATAACAACTGAAAAGGCAACTTGCAAACGGCAACCAGAAGCCAATTCGAAAATTCGATTTGAGGTTTTAGGGCGCTACATCTGATTAGGCAACTAGCAAACGGCAGCTAGATACCGACTCGCATATTCTATTGAATTGGCAACTTTCAACTAGCAACCAGCTATCAATTCGATTTCACAGGGTTTTAGAGTATAACAACTGAATAGGCAACTGGCAAAAGGCAACCAGATGCCAACTCGCAAATTCCAGTCAATTGGCAACTGTCTGCCAGCTGCAAATTCGATTAGAGAGGGTTTAAGAGCATTACTGAATAAGCAACTGGTAAACGGCAGCCAGATGCCGAATCGCAAATTCTAGTGAATTGGCAACTTGCCATCTGCCAATTCGATTTGTGGTTTTAGAGCATAACAACTGGATAGGCGACTTGCAAATGACAGCCAGATGCCGATTCGCAAATTCAATTGAATTGGCAACTGGCAGCCAGCTTAAGATGTCATTTCATCTCAATGTCCCACAAAATTTGAAGCAACGTCTCCAAAATGACCTTTACAGAGTTGACGGAGACGTTAAAACCTCAAATCAACCAAACAAACAAAACAAACGACTCGATTTCAATGGGTTTTAGAGTACAAGATCTGAATCCGCAACTGGCAAACGGCAACCAGATGCCAATTCGCAAATTTTATTTGCAACTGACAGTCAACTGCCGATTGAATTTGAGAGGGTTTTCGAGTATAACAACTGAAAAGACAGCTTGCAAACGGCAACCAGACGCCAAATTGCAAATGAATTGCCAACTGGCAAATGGCAGCCAGCTGCCAATTCGATTTGAGAAGGTTTTAGACCATTACAACTGAATAGGCAACTGTAAAAGCCGAAGCCAGGTGCTGATTTGCAAATTCTATTGAACTGGCAACTGGCAACTAGCAGCAAGCTGCCAATTCGATTTCAGAGGGTTTTATATTATAACAACTGAATAGGCAACTGACAAAAGGCAACCAGATGCCAACTCTGGGGAATAAGCAACTGGCAACTAGCGCCAGCTGCTTAGCACAACAACTGAATAGGCAACTGGCGAACGGCAGCCAGATGCTGATTCTCAAATGCTTTTTAATTTGCAAATGGCAACTGGCAGCCAGCTGCCATATCGATTTCAGATGGTTTTAAGAGTATGACAGGCAACTGGCAAACGGCAACAAAATTTCAATTCGCAAATTCTAGTGAATTGGCAACTGGGAACTGCCAGTCAGCTGCTAATTTGATTTGAGAGGGATTAAGAGCATTGAATGTAAATAGCCAACTGACTCACGGCAGCCAGATGCCTATCCGCAAATTTTATTGAATTGGCAACTGGCAATTGGCAGCCAATTCGATATGACAAGGTTTTAGAGCAATGCAACTGAATAGGTAACTGGCAATAAAAACAGATGCCTATTCAAAAATTATATTGAATTGGCAACTGGGAACTGACAGCCATCTGCCAATTCGATTTGAGAGTGTTTTAGTGTATAACAACTGAACAGGCAACTGGAAAACGGTAACCAAATGCCAATTCGCAGCCAGCTGCTAATGCGATTTGAAAGGGTTTTCGAGTATAACAACTGTATAGGCAAGTTGCAAACGGCAACCGGATAAAAATTCGTGTAGTAAATTGGTAACTGGCAACTGGCAGCCAGCTGCCATTTCGATTGGAGAGGGTTTTACAGCATTACAACTAAATAGGCAACTGGCAAACGGCAGCCAGATGCCAATTCGCAAATTCTTTTGAATTGGCAACTGGCAATTCGATTTCAGAGGTATTTAGAGTAAAACAACTGAACAGGCAATTGGAAAACGGCAATCAGATGCCAATACGGAAACTATAGTATATTGACAACTGGCAACTGACAGTCAGCTGCCAATTCGATTTGAGAAGGTTACAGAGCATTAAAACTGAATTGGCAACTGGCAAACGGCAGCCATATACCGATTCGCTAATTCTAGTGAATTGGCAACTGGCAGCCAGTTGCCAATTCGATTTCAGAAGCCTTTTTTAGCATTACAACAGAAAAGGCAACTGTCAAACGGCAGCCAGTTGCCGATTAGCTAATTCAACTGAATAGCAACCAGATGCCTTTTCTCAACTTCTAGTGAATTGGCAACTGGCGACGGGCAGCCAGCTGCCAATTCGATTTGAAAGTGTTTAAGAGTATAACAAGTGAATAAGCAACTAGCAAACGGCAGCCAGATGTCGATTCAAAAATTGAACTGATTTGGCAAATGGAAGCCAACTGCAATTCGATTTTAGACGGGTTTAGAGTATAACAGCTGAATAGGCAACTTGTAGACGGCAACCAGATGCCAATTCGCTAAGTCTAGTGATTTGGCAACTGACAACTGGACTGCCAGCAGTCAATTCGTTTTCAAAAGGTTTTAGACCATTAAAATTGAAAAGACAATTGGCAAACGGCAGCCAGATGCCGATTCACAAATTCTAATGAATTAGCAACTGGCAACTGGCAGCCAGCTTCCAATTCGATTTCAAAGGAGAATTTTAGAGCATAACAACTGAATAGGCAACCGGCAAACGGTAACCAGATACTAGTTCACAAATTTTATTGAATTCGCAAGCGGCAACTGGCAGCCAGCTGTCAATTCGATTAAGAGGGTTTTACAGTATAATATTTGAATTGGCAACTGGAAAACGGCAACCCGATGCCAAATCGCAAATCGCTAATTGGCAACTAGCAGCCAGCCGCCAATTCGATTTCTGAGGGTTTTAGTGTATAACAACTGACTTGGCAACTTGCTAACGGCGAAGAGATGCCAGTTAGCAAATTTTATTGAATTGGCAACTGCTGACTTGCAGCCTGCTGCCAACTCGATTTGAGTAAGTTTAAGAGCATTACAAATAAAAGCGCAAATGGCAAACGGCAGTCAGATGCCGATTTGCAAAGTCTATTGAATTGGCAACTGACAGCCAGCAGCCAATTCGATTTCAGAGGGTTTTATCGTATAATAACTGAAAAGGCAACTGGCAAACGGCAACCAGATGCCAAGGCGCAGACAGCTGCCAGTTCGATTTGAGAAGGTTTTAGAGAATTACAACTGAATAGTCAACTGGCAAACGGCAGCCAGATGCCGATTCGCCAATTCTATTGAATTTGCTACTGGCAACTGGCAGCCAGCTGCTAGCTGCCAATTCGATTTCAGTACAGCAACAGAATAAGCAACTGGCAAAAGGGCAACCCGATGCCAAATCGAAAATTCTAGTTAATTCACAGCTGGCAACTTGCAGCCAGCCGCCAATTCAATTTTAGAGGGTTTAAGAGCATTACAACTGAGTAGACAACTGGGAAACGGCAACCATTTCCGATTTTACTGAATTGGCACTGGCAGCTAGCTGCCACTTCGATTTGAGAGGGTTTTAGAGTATAACAACTGAATTGGCAACTGGCAACTGGCAGCCAACTGCCAATTCGATTTGAAAGTGTTGCAGTACAGTAATTGAATAGGCTACTTGGAAACGGCAACCAGATGCCAATTTGCAAAATATAGTGAATTGGCAACTGTAAACTGTCAGGCAGCTGCCAATTCGATTTTAGAAGGATTTAGAGCATTCAATTGGATTGGCAACTGGCATGATTTGAGAAGTTTTTATAGTTTAATAACTGAATAGGCAACTTGCAAAAACAAAATATATATATATAAAAACATGCCGATTCGCAAATTCTTTTGAATTGGCAACTGGCATCTAGCTGCCAATTCGATTTGAGAAGGTTTTAGAACATAACAACTGAATAGGCACCTGGCAAACGGCAACCAGCTGCCGATTTGCAAATTCGTTTGAATTGGCAACGGAAACTGGCAACTAGCTGCCGATTCGTGAGGGTTTGAGAGTATAACAAAATGAACAGCCAACTGGCAAACGGCAGCCAGATGCCGATTCACAAAATCTTTGGAATTGACAACAGGCAGCCAGCTAGCAATTCGATTTCAGATGATTTTAGATTATAACAACTGAAAACAACTGGCTAAAGGCAACCAGATGCCATTTTGCAATTTTATTTAATTGGCAACTGACAATTGCAGCTGGCCAGCCAGCTGCAAGTGCGATTCAAGAGGGTTTCATTGTATAACAACTGGATATGCAACTGACATACGGCAGCCAGAAGTTAATTCACAAATTCAAGTGAATTGGCAACTGACAATTGGCAGCAAGTTGTCAATTCGATTCGAGGTTTTAGAGCATTGTAACCGAATAGGCAACTGACATCGGCAGCCAGATGCCGATTCGCAAAGTCTATTGAATTGGCAACTAGTAACTGGCAGCCAAGTGCAAATTCGATTTCAGAGGATTTTAGAGTATAACAACTGAATAGGCAACTGGCAAACGGCAACTAGATGCCGATTCAAAACTTCTACTGAATTGGCAATTGGCAGCCAACTGCCAATTCGATTTGAGAGGGTTAAGAGTATAACAACTAAAAAGGCAACATGCAAACGGCAACCAGATGTAAATTCGCAAAGACTAGTGATATGGCGGCTGGCAGCCAGCTGCCAATTCGATTTTAAAAGGTTTTTAGAGCACTATATTTTAGCTTTCTATTGAGTTACTGGCTCGGTTTCAGAGGGTTTTATTGTATAACAACTGAATAGGCAACTGGCAAAAAAAAACAACAACAACACATGCAGAATCGCAAATTCTATTGATTTGGCAACTGGCAGCCTATTTGTTTGAGAAGCTTTTAGAGCATACATGAATAGGCATCTGGCAAACGGCAATCAGAGGCCAATTCGCAAATTCTATTAAATTGACAACTGGCAATTGGCAGCCAGCTGCAAATTCGATTTGAGAGGATTTTAGAGCATAACAACCAAATAGCCAACTGGCAAAGGGCAGCCAGTTGCCGATCCACCAATTCTTTTGAATTGGCAACTGGCAACAGGCAGCCAGCTGCGAAATCGATTTCAGAGGGTTTTAGATTATAACAACTGAAAACAACTGGCTAACGGCAACCATGTGCCAATTTGCAAAATTTATTGAATTGGCAACTGACAACTGGCAGCCAGCTGCCAATTCGATTTGAGATGATTTTATTGTATATGTATATCAACTAAATAGGCAACTGGCAATCGGCAACCAGATGTAAATTCGCAAGTTCAAGTGAATTGGCAACTTGCAACTGGCAGCCAGCTGCCAAATCGATTTGAGGTTTCAAAGCATTGCAACTGATAAGGCAACTGGCAAGATGCCGAATCGCAAATCCTATTGAATTGGCAACTGGCAACTGGCAGCCAACTGCGAATTCGAACTCAAGAGGTTTTACATTACAACAACTAAATAGGCAACTGGCTAACGGGAACCAGATGCAAATTTGCAAATTTTAGTATATTGGCAACTGGCAGCCAGCTGCCATCGATTTCAGAGGGTCTTAGAGTATAACAACTGAATAGGCAACTCGCAAACGGCAACCAGATGTTAATTCGCAAATTCAAGTGAATTGGCAACTTGCATCCAGCTGCCAATTCGATTTGAAGTTTTAGCGCATCACACTGGCAAGCGGCAGCCAGATGCCGATTCGCAAATTCTATAGAATTGGCAACTGGCATTATAACAACTGAATAGGCAACTGGTAAACGGCAACCAGATGCCAATTTGCAAATTCTAGTGAATTGGCAAATGGCACCTGGCAGCCAGCTGCCAATTCGATTTGAGAGTGTTTTAGAGCACAACTTGCAACTGGCAATTCCGATTCGCAAATTCTAGTGAATTGACAACTGGCAACTGGCAGCCAGCTGCCAATTCTATTAGAGGTTTAAGAAAATTACAACCGAATAGAAATCTGGCGAACGGCAGTCAGATGCCGATTCGAAAATTCTATTGAATTGGTAGCTGGCAACTGGCAGCCAGCTTCCAATTCGATTTCTGAGGCTTTTAGCATAACAACTGAATAAGCAACTGGCAAACAATTCGCATTTTTTTTATTTGGCAGCTGGTAACTGGCAGTCAGCTGCCAATTGCATTTGAGAGGGTTTTAGAGTATAACATCTGAATGGGCAGCTTGCAAACTGCAACCAGATGCCAATTCGCAAATTCTAGTGAATTCGCAACTGGCAGCCAGCTGCCAGTTTGATTTGAGTAGGTTTTAGAGTATTATAACTGAATAGGTAACCGGCAAACGGCAGCCAATTCGATTTCAGAGGGATATTAAGAGTATAACAATTAAATGGGGAACTGGCAAACGGCAACAAGATGCTAATTCGCATATTCTAGTGAATTGGCAACTTCTCTCAATCGAACTGGCAGCTGACTATCAGTTGCCAGTTGCTAATTCACTAGAATTTGCAGTCGTCATCTGGCTGCCGTTTGCCAGTTGCCTATTCAGTTGTAATCCACTTAAATCCCCCTCAAATCGAATTGAGAGCTGGCTCCCAGTTGCTACTTGCCAATTCAATAGAATATGCGAATTGGCATGTGGTTGTCAGTTGCCTACTCAGTTGTTATACTCTAAAATCCTCTGAAATCGTATTAGCAACTGACTGTCAGTTACCAGTTGCTTATTCACTAGAAATTGCTATTTGGCATCTGGCTGTCGTTTGCCAGTTGCCTTTTCAGTTATTATACTCTTAAACCATCTGAAATTGAATTGGCAGCTGGCTGCCAGTTGCCAATTAAATACAATTTGCAAATCGGCATCTGTCTGCCGCTTGCAATTTGCCTATTCGATTCTTATGCTCTCAAACACTCAAATGCAATTTGCGAATCGGTATCTGGCTACCGTTTGCCAGTTGCCTATTCAGTTGTAATGCTCCAAAACCTTCACAAATCGAATTGGCAGCTGGGTACCAGTTGTCAGTTGCTAATTCACAAGAATTTGCGAATTGGCATCTGGTTGCCGTTTGTCAGTTGCCTAATCAGTTGTTATACTCTAGAACCCTCTCACATCAAATTGTCAGCTGGCTGCCAGTTGCCATTTGCCAATTCTACAGAATTTGCGAATTGGCATCTGGTTGCCGTTTGCCTATTCAGTTGTAATGCTCTAAATCATTCTCAAATCTAAATGGCAGCTGGCTGGCAGTTGCCAATTGCCAAGTCACTAGAATTTCCCAGTTGACATCTGGTTGTCGTTTGTCAGTGGCATATTCAGTTGTTAAACTCTGAAACCCTCTAAAATCGAATTGGCTGCCAGTTGCCAGTTCGATAGAATTTGAGAATCGGTATCTGGCTGCCCTTTGCCAGTTGCCTATTCAGTTGTAATTCTCTAAAACCTTCTCAAATCGAATTGGCAGCTGGCTGCCAGTCGCCAGTTGCCGATTCACTAGAATTTCCGAATTAACATTCGGTTAGCGTTTGCCAGATGCCTTTCAATTGTTATACTCTAATACTGAATACTCTATCTCTGAAATCGAAATGGCAGCAGGCTGCGAGTTGCCAGTTGTCAGTTCAATAGAATTTGCGAATTTGCGCCTAGTTACCGTTTGCCACTTGCCTTTTCTGTTGTCAAACCCTAAAATCCTCTGAAATCGAATTGGCAGCTGGCTGCCGGTTGCCAGTTGCCAATTCAATAGAATTTGCGAATTTGCATCTAGTTGCCGTTTGCCAGTTGCCTATTAAGTTTTCATGTTCTTAAACTTTCTCAAATCGAATAGGCAGCTGGCTGTCAGTTGCATGTTGCTAATTCACTAGACTTTGTAAACTGGCATCTCGTTGCGCTTTGCAAGTTGCCTATTCAGCTGCAATACTTTAAAACCCTTGCAAATCTACTTGGCAGCTGGCTGCCAGTTGCAAATTCACTAGAATTTTCGAATCAGCAATTGGCTGCCGTTGGCCAGTTTCCATTTCAGTTGTTCTCCTCTAAAACCAGATCAAATCGAATGGGCAGCTGGCTGCCAGTTGCCAATTCACTACAATTTGCTAATCGGCATCTGGTTGCCGTTTGCAAGTTGTCCGTTTAGATGTTATACACTAAAACCTTAAATCGAATTGGCAGCTGGCTGCCAGTTGCCAATTCAATAGAATTTGCGAATCGGCAGTTGCCAATTGACTAGAATTTGTAAATCGGCATCTGGTAACCGTTCGCCAGTTGCCTATTTAGTTGTTATACACAAAAACACTCAAATCGAATTGGCAGCTGGCTGCCAGTTGCCAGTCGCCAATTGAATAGAACTGGCGAATCTGCATCTGGCTGCCGTTTTCCAGTTGCCTAGTCAGTTGTAATGCTCTAAAACCCTCTCATATCGAATGGGCATCTGATAGCCGTCTGCCTATTGCCTTTTTAGTTGTTATCCTCTAAAACCCTCTGAAATCGAATTGGCAGCTGCATGCAAGTTGTCAG
This sequence comes from Lucinisca nassula, assembly GCA_963580285.1. Taxonomy (NCBI): domain Eukaryota; kingdom Metazoa; phylum Mollusca; class Bivalvia; order Lucinida; family Lucinidae; genus Lucinisca; species Lucinisca nassula. Next base: position 250,218 of record CAUZLF010000026.1, read on the forward strand.
TTGCCAATTCGGAAGAATTTGCGAATCGGCAGTTGCCAATTGACTAGAATTTGTGAATCGGCATCTGGTAACCGTTCAGCAGTTGCCTATTCAGTTGTTATACACAAAAAGACTCAAATCGAATTGGCAGCTGGCTGCCAGTTGCCAGTCGCCAATCGAATAGCATTGGCGAATCTTCATCTGGCTGCCGTTTTCCAGTTGCCTAGTCAGTTGTTATGCTCTAAAACCCTCTCATATCGAATTGGAATCTGATTGCCGTTTGCCTATTGCCTACTCATTTGTTATACTATAAAACCCTCTGAAATCGAATTGCCAGTTGTCAGTTGCCGATTCAAAAGAATTTGCGAATAGACATCTGGCTGCCATTTACCAATAGTCTATTCAGTTGAAATTCTCTGAAACCGTCTCAATTGAATTGGCGGCTGGCTGCCAGTTGCCAGTTGCCGATTCACTAGAATTTCCAAATTTGCATTTGGTTGCCGTTTGCTAGTTGCCTTTTAAGTGTTATACTCTAAAAATCCTGCAATCTAATTGGCAGCTGGCTGCCAGTTGCCAATAAATTCAAAAGAATTTGTGAACTGCCATCTGGTTGCCGTTTGCCAGTTGCCTATTCAGTTGTTATACGTTAACACCCTCTGAAATCGAATTTGCAGCTAGCTGCCAGTTGCCAGTTGACAATTCAATATAATTTGCAAATCGGCATCCTTCTGTCGTTTGCCAGTTGCCTATTCAGTTGAAATACTCTAAAACCCTCTGAAATCGAATTTGCAGCTGTCTGCCAGTTGCCAATTCAATAGAATTTGTGAATCGGCGTCTGCCTGCCGTTTGCCAGTTGCCTATTCACTTGTAATTGTCTAAAACCTTCTCAATCGAATTAGCAGCTGGCTACCGCAGCAGTCTGGCAGCAGTCGCCAGTTGCTGATTCACTAGAATTTCCGAATTGGCATTGGTTGCCGTTTGCCAGTTGCCTTTTCAGTTGTTATACACTAATACCCTCTGAAATCGAATTGATAGCTGGCTGCGAGATGCCAGTTGCCAGTTCAATAGAATTTGTATATTGGCGACTGGTTGACGTTTGCCAATTGACTTTTCAGTTGTTATACTCTAAAACCCTCTGAAATCGAATTGCCTGCCGGTTGCCAATTCAATAAAATTTGGGAATTTGAATCTGGTTCCTGTTTTCCAGTTGACTATTCAGTTCTTATGCTCTATAACACTCTGAAATTGAATTGGCAGCTGGCTGTCAGTTGCCAATTCACTAAACTTGGCATCTGGTCGCGCTTTGCAAGTTGCCTATTCAGTTGTAATACTGCAAAACCCTCTCAAATCTACTTAGCAGCTGGCTGCCGTTTGCCAGTTGCCAATTCACTAGAATTTTCGAATCGGCATCTAGTTGCCGTTTGCCAGTTGCCTATTTACATGTTATACTCTGAAACCCTTTGAATTCGAAATGGCGGCTGGCTGCCGTTTGCCAGTTGCCTATTTAGTTTTCATGCTCTAGATCCTTCTCAAATCGAATAGGCAGCTGGTTGCCAGTTGCCAATTCAGTTGTAATGCTCTAAAACATTCAAATCGAATTGGCACCTGGCTGCCAATTGCCAGTGCCCAATTCACTATAATTTGCTAATCGGCATCTGCCATTTGCCAGTTGCCTATTTAGATGTTATACTCTGAAACCCTCAATAATCGAATCGGCAGCTGGCTGCCGTTTGCCAGTTGCCTATTAAGTTTTCATGCTCTAAATCCTTCTCAAATCGAAAAGGCCGCTAGCTGCCAGTTACCAATTCAGTTGAAATCCTCTAAAACACTCAAATCGAAATGGCACCTGGCTGCCAATTGCCAGTGGCCTATTCACTAGGTTTTGCGAATCGGCATCTCCTTGCCGTTTACCAGTTGCCTATTCAGTTGTTATACTCTAAATCCCTTTGAAAGGCAACTGGCAGCTGGATACCAGTTGCCTGTTGACAATTCAATACAATTTTGCGAATCGGAATCTGGCTGCCGCTTACCAGTTGCCCATTCAGTTGTTATGGTCTAAAACCCTCTCGAATCTATTTTGCGAATCGGAAACGGCTGTCGTTGCCAGTTACCTATTCAGTTGTAATGCTCAAAAAGCCTGTCAAATCGTATTGGCAGGTGGCTGCCAGTTGTCAGTTGCCAATAGTAAATTCACTGGCGTTTGAAATTGGCATCTGGTTGCCGTTTGTCATTTGCCTATTCAGTTGTAATGCTCTAAAACCTTCTCAAATCGAATTGGCAGCTGGCTGCCAGTTGCCAGTTGACAATTCACTATAATTTCCGAATTGGCATCTGGTTGCCGTTTGCTAGATGGATATTTATTTGTTATACTCTGAAACCTTCTCAAATCGAATTTGCAGGCAGCTTCTAGTTGCCAGTTCAATAGAATTTGCGAATCGGCAACTGTCTGCCGTTTGCCAGTTGCCTATTTAGTTGTAATGCTCTAAAACCCTCTCAAATCGAATTTGCTAATCGGCATCTGACTGCCATTTGCCAGTTTCGTATTCAGTTTCAATGCTTAAAAACCTTCTCAAATCGAATTGGCAGGTGGCTGCCAGTTGCAAAGTCAGCAAAATGTGCGAATTGGCACCTGGCTGCGGTTAGCCAGTTGCCTATTCAGTTGTAATGCTCTAAACAATTCTCAAAACGAATTGGCAGCTGGCTGCCAGTTGCCAGTTGTCAATCCTGTAGAATTTCCGAATTGGCATCTGCTTGCTCTTTGCCAGTTGCATATTCAGTTGTTATACTCTGAAACCCATCTCATATCGAATTGGCAGCTGACTGGCAGTCGCCAGTGCAATTAGATTTGCGAATCGGCATCTGGTGGCCGTTTGCCAGTAGCCGATAAAATTCCTATACTTTAAAACCCTCTGAAATCAAATTGGCAGCTGGTTGCTAGTTACCAATTAAGTAGAATTTGCGAATCGGCATCTTGCTGCCGTCTATCTGTTGCCTATTCAATTGTTATACTCTAAAACCCTCTGAAATCGAATTGGCAGCTGGCTGCTAGTTGCCAATTGGAAATTCAATTGAATTTGCGAATCGGCATCTGGCTGCCGTCTGCCAGTTGCCTTTTAAGCTGTCATGCTCTAAAATCTTCTCAAATCGAATTGGCATCTGCCAGTTGCCGATTCACTAGCCGTTTGCAAGTTGCCTTTTCAGTGTTATACTCTAAAACCCTATGAAATCTATTGGCAGCTGGCTGCCAGATGCCATTTGCCAATTCAGTTGTAGTGCTCTAAAACACTGAAATCTCATTGGCATCTGGCTGCCAGTTGCCAATTCACTAGAATTAGCGAATTGGCATCTGATTGCCGTTTGCCAGTTGTTATACTCTAAAACCCTCTGAAATCGAATTGGCAGCTGTCTGCCAGTTGCCAGTTCAATACAATTTGTACATCGGCATCTGGCTGCCGCTTGCCAGTTTTCTATTCAGTTGCTATGCTCTAAAACTCTTTCAAATTGAATTTGTTTATCGGCATCTGGCTGCCGATTGCTAGCTGTCTATTCAGTTGTAATGCTCAAAAAGCTTCTCAAATCGAATCGGTAGCTGGCTGTCACTTGACAATTGCCAATTCACTAGAATTTGCCAGTTGCCTTTTCAGCTGAAATGCTCTAGAACCTACTCACGTCGAATTTGCAGCTGACTATAAGCTGCCAGTTAACAATTCATTGGAATTTCCTAATTGGCATCTGGTTGCCGTTTGCCAGCTGCCTATTCAATTGTTATACTCTGAAACCTTCACAAATCGAAATGGAAGCTGGCTACCAGTTACATGTTTAATAGAATTTGCGAATCAGCATCTGGTTGCCGTTTGCCAGTAGCCTATTCAGTTGTTATACTCCTAAACCGTCTGATATCGAATTGGCAGCTGGGTGCCCGTAGCCAGTTATCAATTCTCTAGAATTTGCGAATCGACGTGTGGCTGCCGTTTTCCGGCTTCCTATTCAGTTGTAAGGCTCTAAAACCCTCTAAAATCGAATCCTCAGATGGCTGTCAATTGCCAGTTGCCAATTCACCAGAATTTTGGAGTTGTCATCTGCTTGCCGTTTGCCAGTTGCCTATTCAGTTGTTTAACTCTTAAACCCTATCAAATCGAATTGGCAACTGGCTTCCATTTGCCAGTTCATCTGAATTTGCGATCCGGCATCTAATTGCCGTTTGCAAGTAGCCTATTCAATTGTTAGACTCTAAAACACTCTGAAATCCAATTTGCAGCTGGCTGCTAGTAGCCAGATGCCAATTCAACAGAATTTGCGAATCGGCATCTGGCTCCCGTTAGCCAGTTGCCTATTAAGGTGCCATGCTCTTAAACCTCAAATCGAATTGGCAGCTGGCTGGCGGTTGCAAGTTGCCAATTCAACATAATTTACGAATCGGAATCTGGCTGTCGTTTGCCAGTTGCCTATTGAGTTGTAATGCTCTCTTACACTCTAAAATTGAATTGACATCTGGCTGTCAGTTGCCATTTGCCAATTCACTAGACTTTGCGAATTGGCATCTGGTTGCACTTCGCAAGTTGCCTAATCAGTTGTCTTTTACCAAAACCCTCTCAAATCAAATTGGCAGCTGGCTGCCCGTTGCCAATAAGCTAGAATTTTCGGGTCGGCATCTGGCTGCCGTTTGCCAGTTTCCTATTCAATTGTTATATTCTAAAACTCTCTCAAATCAAATTGGCAGCTGGCTGTCCGTTGCCAGTTGCCAGTTCAACAGAATTGGCGAATCCGCATCCGGTTGCCAATTGCCTATTCAGTTGTTATACACTATAACCCTCTCAAATCCAAATGGCTACTTGCGGCCAGATGCCAGTTGAATAGAATTTGCGAATCGGCGTCTGGTTGCCGTTTTCCAGTTGCCTATTCAGTTGTAATACTCTTAAACCCTCTCAAATCGAATGGCAGCTGGCTGCCAGTTGTCAGTTGCCAATTCACTAGAATTTGCGTATTGGCATCTGGTTGCCGTTTGCCAGTTGCTTATTCATTTTTTATTCTCTAAAACCCACTGAAATATAATTGACAGCTGGCTTCCAGTGACCCGTTGCCAATTCAAAAGAATTTGCACATCGGCATATGGCCGCCGTTTGCCAGTTGCCTATTGAGTTGTAATGCTCTATAACCTCGAATTGGCAGCTGCCTGATAGTTTCCAGTTGCCAGTTCAGTAGAATTTGCGAATTGGCATCTGGTTGCCGTTTGCCAGTTGCCTATTCGGTTGTTATACTCTAAAACCCACTCAAATCGAATTGGCAACTCTCTGCCAGTTGCCAGTTCCTAATAAATCAAACATAATTTGCGAATTGGAACCTGGTTGCCGTTTGCCAGTTGCCAATTTAGTTGTTATACTCTAAAACACTCTGAAATCGTATTAGCAGCTGGCTGCCAGTTGCCAGTTACCAATTCAGTAGAATTAGCGATTCGGCATCTAGCTGCCGTTTGCCAGTTGCCTATTCAGTTGAAAGGCTCTGACACCCACACAAATCGAATCGGCAGCTGGCTGCCAGTTGTCAGTTTACTAGACATTGCAAATTGGCAGCTGGTTGCCTTATGCAAGTTGCCTATTCAGTTGTTATACTGTAATATCCTCAAAAATCGAATTGGCAGCTGACTGCCAGTTGGCAGTTAGTTGCCAATTCACTGGAATCTTCGAACCAGCATCTGGCTGCCGTTTGCCATTTGCTTTTTCAGTTTTTATACTCTAAATCACTCTCAAACCCAATTGGCAGCTGGTGCCAGTTGCCAATTCACTAGAATTTGCGAATCGACACCTGGATGCCGATTGTCAGCTGCCAATTCAGTTGTTCTACACTAAAAGGTTCTAAATTGGAACTGTAATCTACCAGTTACCTGTTGCCTATTCATTTTTATACTCTGCCTGCTAGTTGTCAGTTGCTAATTCACTAGAATTTTCGAATTGATCATCTGGCTGCCGTTTGCAAGTTGCGTACTAATTTGTCATGCTCGAAAAACTTCTCAAATCGACTTGGCAGCTGGTTGCCAGTTGACAGTTACCGATTTACTAGAATTTCCGAATTGGCATTTGGTTGCCGTCTGTCAGTTGCCTTTTCAGTGTTTTACTCTATAGCCCTCTGAAATCGAATTGGCAGCTGGCTGCAAGGTGCCAGTGGCCAGTTCAATAATATTTGCGAATTGACATCTAGTTGCCGTATGCCAGTTGCCTATTCAGTTGATATACTATTAACACCTCTGAAATCGAATTGGCAGCTGGCTGCAAGTTGCCTGTTGCCTATTCAATAGAATTTGCGAATCTGGCTGTCGTTTTCCAGTTGCCTATAAAGTTGTTATGCTCTTTAACTCGCTCAAATCGAATTTGCGAATCGCCATCTTGCCGCCTTTTGCAAGTTTCCTTTTCAGTGTTAATGCTCTAAAAAATTGTCATATCGAATTTGCAGCTGGCTGCCAGTTGCCAGTTGTCAAATCACTATAATTTGTGAACTGACATCTGGTTGCAGTTTGCCAGTTGCCTATTCAGTCGATATACTCTAAAACCCCTCTCAGATCGAATTGGCACCTGGCTGCTAGTTGCCAGTTGCCAATTCACTAGAATTTGTGATTCGGCATCTGGCTGCCGTTTAAAAGTTGCCTATTCATTTTTATACTCTGGCTGCCAGTTGCCCATTCACTAGAATTTTCGAATCGGCATCTGGTTGCCGTTTGACAGTTGCCTATTCATTTTCATACTCTAAAACTCTATCAAGTCCAATTGGCAGCTAGCTGCCAGTGGCCACTTCATCAGAATTTGCGAATCAGCATCTGTTTGCCGTTTGCCAGTTGCATATTCTGTTGTTATACACTAAAACCGTCACATATCGAATTGGCAGCCGGCCGCCAGTTGCCAGTTGCCAATTCACTAGAATTTTCGAATGGGCATCTGGCTGCCGTTTAAAAGTTGCCTATTGAGTTGCCATGCTCTAAAACCTTCTCAAATCAAATTGGCAGCTGGCTGCCAGTTGCCGATTTACCAGAAATTCCAAACTGGCATCAGGTTGCCGTTTGCCAGTTGCCTATTCACTTGTTATACTCTAAAACCCTCTGAAATCGAATTGGCAGCTGGCTGTTGCCAGTTACCAATTCTCTAGAATTTTCGAATCGGCATCTGGCTTCCATTTGCCAGTTGCCTTTTCATTTTTAATACTCTAAAACCCTCTTTTTAACCCTCTCAAATCGAATAGGCAGCTGGCTGCCAGTTGTCAGTTCCCAATTCACTAGAATATTTGAATTGGCATCTGGCTGCCGTTTACAAGTTGCCTTTCGGTTGCCATGCTCTAAAACCTTCGCAAATCAATTGACTAGAATTTCCGAACCAGCATTTAGTTTTTGTTTTTCAGTTGCCGTTTCAGTGTTATACACTAAAACCCTCTGAAATTGAATAGGTAGATGGCTGCAAGTTGCCAGTTGCCAGTTCAATAGTATTTGCAAATTGTCATCCGGTTGCCGTTTGCCAGTTTCATTTTCCGTTGTTATACTCAAACCCTCTAAAATAGAATTGGCAGCTGGCAGTTGCCAGTTACCAGTTCCCTAGAATTTTCGAATCGGCATCTGGCTGCCGTTTGCCAGTTGCCTATTCAGGGTTAATGCTCTAAAATTTTCTCAAATCGAATTGGCAGCTGGCTGCCATTTTTCAGTTGCCAATTCACTAGAATTTGCGATTTTGCATCTGGTTGCCGTTTTTCAGTTGCCTTGTCAGTTATTATACTCTTAAACCCTACACCTGTAATGCTCTTCAACCCTCTCAAATCGAATTTGCGAATCGGCATCTGGCTGCATTTTGCCACTTGCCTTTTCAGTGTTAATGCTCTAAAACTTTCTCAAAGCGAATTCGCAGTCGGCTGCCAGTTGTCGGTTGCAAATTCACTCGAATTTGCGAGTTTGCATCTGGTTGCCGTTTTCCAGTTGCCTTTTCAGTTGTTTTACTCTTAACCCCTCTGAAATCGAATTGTCAGTTGGCTGCCAGACGCCAGTTGCCTATTCAGTTGTAATGCTCTAAAATATTCTAAAATTGAATTGGCATCTTGCTGCCAGCTGCCAGGTGCCAATTCACTAGAATTTGCGAATTGACATCTGGTTGCCGTTTGCCCGCTGCCTATTCGGTTGTTTTACTCTTTTAATACCTGTTGCCAGTTGCCATTTCACTAGAATTTTCGAATCGGCATCTGGCTGACGCTTGCCAGTTGCCTATTCATTTTTATACTCAAACTCTCAAATCCAACTGTTAGCTGGCTGCCAGTTGCCATTTCACTAGAATTTTCGAATCGGCATCTGGCTGACGCTTGCCAGTTGCCTGTTCATTTTTATACTCAAACTCTCAAATCCAACTGTTAGCTGGCTGCCAGTTGCCAGTTGCCAGTTCACATGAATTTACGAATCGGCATATGCTTACCGTTTGCAAGTTGCCTATTCAGTTGTTATACACTAAAACCCTCTTAAATCGAATTGGCTGCTGGCTGCCAGTTGCCAGTTGCCAATTCAATATAATTTGCGTGTCGGCATCTGGCTGCCGTTAGCCAGCTTCCTATTCAGTTGTAATTATAAGAAAGCTTATCAAATCTTATTTGCAGCTGACTGCCAGCTGGAAATTGACCAATCACTAGAATTTCCGAATTGGTATCTGGTTGCCGTTTGCCAGCTGCCTATTCAGTTGTTATACTCTGAAACCCTCTCAAATCGAATTGGAATCTGGCTGTCAGTTGCTAGTTCAATAGAATTTGCAAATTGGCATCTGGTGCCGTTTACCAGTAGCCTATTCAGTTGATATACTCTAAAAACATCTGAAATCGAATTGGCAGCTGGCTGCCAGTTGCCAGTTGCCAATTTACTAGAACTTGCGAATCGACATGTGGCTGCCGTTTGCCAGCTTCCTATTCAGTTGTAATGCTATAAAACCCTCTCAAATTGAATTTTCGAATCGGCACCTGTCTGTCATTTGTCAGTTGCCTATTCAGTTGTAATGCTTAAAAACCTTCTCAAATCGAATTGGCAGATAGCTGTCAGTTGCAAGTTGCCAATACACCAGAATTTCCGAATTGCCATCGACTTGCCTCTTTGCCAGTTGCCTATTCAGTTGTTATACCCTGCAACCCTCTCAAATCGAACTGGCAGCTGGCTGCCTGTTGCTAGTTCAATTGAATTTGCGAATTGTCATCTGTTGCCGTTTGTAAGTAGCCTTTTCAATTGTTGACTCTAAACCCTCTGGAATCGAATTTGCAGCTGGCTGCCAGTTGTCAGTTGGCAATTCAGTTCAATTTGCGAATCGGCATCTGGCTGCCGTTTGCCAGTTGCCTATTCATTTGTAATGCTCTGAAACCATCTCGAATCGAATTGGCAGCTGGCTACCAGTTGGCATTTGCAAAGTCACTAGAATTAGCTAATTTTCATCTGACTGCCGTTTGCCAGTTGCCTATTCAGTTGTAATGCTCTTAGACACCCTCAAATCGAATTGGCAGCTGGCTGCCAGTTGCCAATTCCCTAGAATTTGCGAATTGGCAGCTGGTTGCCGTTTACCCGTCGCCTATTCAGTTGTTATACTCTGAAATCGAAATGGCAACTGGCTGCTAGTTGCCAGTTGGCAATTCAATAGAATTTACGAATCGGCATCTTGCTGCCGTTTTCCATTTGCCTTTAAAGTTGTAAAGCTCTTTTAATACTTTCAAATAGAATTTGCGAATCGGCATCTGTCTGACTTTTTCCACTTGCCTTTTCAGTGTTGCTCTAAAAGTTTCGCAAATCGATTTGGCAGCTGGCTGCCAGTTGCCAGTTGTCAATTAACTAGAATGTGCGAATTTGCATCTGGTTACCGTTTGCCTGTTGCCTATTCAGTTGTTAAAATCTTAAACCCCTCAGATCGAATTGGCACCTGGCTACTACTTGCCAGTTGCCTTTCACTAGAATTTTCGAATCTGCATCTGACTGCCGTTAATCAGTTGCCTATTTGGTTTCATACTCTGGCTGGCAGTTGCCAGTTACCAATTCCCTAGAATTTTCGAATCGGCATCTGGCTGCCGTTTGCAAGTTGCCTATTCATATTTTGACTCTAAAACACTCTCCTAAACCCTTTCAAATCGAATAGGCAGCTGACTGCCAGTTGCCAGTTCCTAATTCAAAAGAATTTGCGAATTGGCATCTGGTTGCCGTTTGCCAGTTGCCTTTTCAGTTTTTATACTCTAAAACCCTCTGAAATCGAATCGGCAGCTTTCTGTCAGTTATCAGTTGCCAATTCAATAGAATTTGCGAATCGGCATCTGGCTGCCGTTTTCCAGTTGCTTATACAGTTGTAATGCTCTTTAACCCTCTCAAATCGAATTTGCTAATCGGCATCTGGCTGCCTTCTGCCACTTGCTTTTTCAGCGTTAATGCTCTAAAGCTTTCTCAAATCGAATTGGCAGCTGGCTGCCAGTTGCCAGATGCCAAATCACTAGAATTTGCGATTTTGCATCCGGTTGCCGTTTGCCAGTTATCTATTCAGTTGTCGTCACGAAAACACGCCTAATTTATTTTGACCCCTCTGAACCCCACTTTCATATAGTAAAACTGGGGTTTACAGGGGTAAACCTATTTTTTTATTATTTCTGCCTTAAAATATAGATTGTGGGTACTCGTTAGAATCGCCTCGATGAGGTGGTTCTAACGAGTACCTACAATCTATATTTTGAGAAAAAATACTTAGTGTAAAAAATATCAAAAGTTTTAACCCTAAAACTTGTTGCTGTTTGTTTTGAAGGTAAAGTTTACACTACATCTGTATAGGCGTATTTTCTTAATGTATACTCTAAAACCCTCTCAGTTCGAATTGGCTGCTAGTTGCTATTTGCCATTTCACTAGAATATTTCGAATCACCATCTGGCTGCCGTTAATCAGTTGCCTATTCATTTTTATACTCTGGCTGCCAGTTACCAATCAACTAGAATTTTCCACTCGGCATCTTGGTGCCGTTTACCAGTTGTCTGTTCATTTTTATACACTAAAATCCTCTCAAATCGAATTCGCAGCTGGCTGCCAGTTGTCAGCTGCCTATTCAATAGAATTTGCCAATTGGCATGTTATTTTTGGGCAGTTGCCTATTCATTTGTTATACTATAAAACCTTCCCAAATCGAATTGGCGGTTGACTGCCAGCTGCCAATTCAATACCAGTTGCGAAATGGCATATGGTTACCGTCTGACAGTTGCCTATTCATTTGTAACGCACTTAATCCCTGTCAAATCGAATTAAAAGCTTGCTGCCAGTTGCCTGTAGACAGTTTCACTTGAATTTGCGTATTGCCGTTTGCCAATTGCCTATTCAGTTATACACTAAAACCCTCTCAAATCGAAATTGCAGCTGGGTACCAGTTGCCAATTAAATAGAATTTGCGAATTGGCATCTGTTTTTTGGTCAGTTGCCTCAATTCAGATGTAATACTCAACGCTCAAATCGAATTGGCGGCTGGCTGCCGTTTGCCAGTTGCCTATTCAGTTGATTTAAATCCTCTGGAATTGAATTGGCAGCTGGATGCCAGTTGCCAATTGAATAGAATTTGCGAATCGGCATCTGGCTGGCGTTTGACAATTGCCTATTCAGTTGTAATGCTCTGAAACCTTCTCAAATCTAAATGGCAGTTGTGAATTCACTACTATTTGCGAATTGGCATCTGGTTGTTATTTGCCAGTTACCTATTCAGTTGTTATACTCTAAAACAATCTCAAATCGAACTGGCGGCTGGCTGCCAGTTGCCAGTTGCACATTCACTGGAATTTACGGATCGGCATCTGGCTGCAGTTTGCCAGTTGCCTATTTAGTTGTTATGCTCTTAAGCCTTCACAAATGGAATTGGCAGCTGGCTACCAGTTGCCAATTTACTAGAATTGCCATACAGGTATCTCGTTGCCATTTGCCAGTTGCCCTTTCTGTTGTAATGATTTAAAACCCTCTCAAATAGAAATGGCAGCTGGCTGCCAGTTGCCAATTTACTTGAATTTGCGAATTGGCCTTTAGTTGCCAGTTGCCCATTCAGTTGTTATACTCTACAATCCTTTAAAATCTGATTGGCAGCAAGCTTCCAGTTGTCAGCTGCCAATTCAATAGAATTTGCGAACTGGAATCTGGTTGTCTGTTGCCTATCCAGTTGTTATACTCCAAAACCCTGTGAAATCGAATTGGCACCTGGCTGCCAGTTGGCCAATTCAACAAAATTTGCGAATCGGCATCTAGCTGCCGTTTGCCAGTTGCCTATTGGGTTATGCTCAAAAAACCTTCTCAAATCGAATTGGTAGTTAGCTGCAAGTTGCCCGTTGCCAATTCAATAGACTTTGCGAATTGGCATCTGGTTGCCGTTTGCAAGTTGCCGATAAAAACCCTCTTAAATCGAATTGACAATTGGCTGCCAGTTGTCAGTTACAAATTCCCTCTCAAATCGAATTGGCAGCTGGCTGCCAGTTACCATTTCAATAGAATTTGTGTATCGGCATCTGGTTGCCGTTTGCCAGTTGCCTATTTAGTTGAAATGTTCTAAAAACTTGCTGCCAGTTGCAAGTTACCAATTCTCTGGTTGCCGTTTGCAAGTTGCTTAACTAGTTGTTATATACCAAAATCCACAGTTGCCAGTTGCCAATTCACTATTATTTTCGAATCGGCATCTGGCTGCCGTTTGCCAGATGCCTTTTCAATTGTCATACTCTAAAACTCTCAAATCGAATTGGAACCTGGTTGCCAGTTTCCGATTGCTAATTCACTACAATTTGCGAACTGGCATATGGTTGCCGTTTGCCAGTTGCCTTTTCAGTTGATATACACTAACCCCCTCTCAAATAGGATTGTCAGTTGGCTGCGGTTTGCAAGTTGCCTAACTAGTTGTTATATCATAACAATCGAAAGGGCGGCTAGCTGCCAGGTGCCAGTTGCCAATCCACTAGTACTTGCGGATCGGAATCTGACTGACGATTCACTAGAATTTGAGAATAGATATATTGTTGCCGTTTGCCAGTTGCCTATTCAGTTGTTATAAACTAAAACTCTCTCAAAACGAATTGGCAGCTGGCTACCAGTTGCCAGTTGTCCATTCGATATAATTTTCGAATCGGCATCTTATTTTTTGTCAGTTGTTATGCTCTAAAACCTGAAATCGAATTGGCAGCTGGCTACCAGTTGCCAATTTTCTAGAATTTCCGAATTAGCATGTAGTTGCCGTTTGCCAGTTGCCTTTTCGGTTTTAGTGCTCTTAAACCCTCTCAAATCCAATTGTCTGCTGGTTGCCAGTTGCAAATTTAATAGAATTTGCGAATCGGCATCTGGCTGCCGTTTGCTAGATGCATATTCATTTGTAATACTCTAAAACCTCAACTCAATTGGAAGCTGGCTGCCAATTTCTAATTCACTAGAATTTGCGAAATGTCATAAGGTTGCCGTTTGCCAGTTGCCTTTTCAGTTATTATACTCTACAACCTTCTCAAATCGAATTGGTGGTAAGCTCCCTGCTGCCAGTTGTCAAAAGAAAGAATTAGCGGATCGGCATCTGGCTGCCGTTTGTCAGTTGCCTATTCAGTTATGTTCATAAACCCTCATAAACCCTCTCAAATCGAGTTGGCAACTGACTGCCAGTTGCCAGTTAACAATTCAAAAGATTAGTATTTTCGAATCTGCATCTGGCTGCCCCTTTGCCAGTTGCCTTTTCAGATGTTATACTCTAAACCCTCTCAAATCGAATTTGCAGCGGGCTGCCAGTTGCCCATTGCCAAGTGACTAGACTTTGCGAATTGGTATCGGGTTGTCGTTTGCATGTATCATATTCATTTGTTATACTACAAAAACCCTCTCAAATAAAATTGGCAGCTGGCTGCCAGTTGCCTATTCACCAGAAGTTGCGGATCGGCATCTGGCTGCCGCTTGTCAGTTGCCTATTTAACTGTAATGCTCTTAAACCCTCTGAAATCGAATTGGCAGCTGGCTGTCAATTGCCAGTTACCAATTCACTAGACTTTGCGAATCGGCATATAGTTGCCGTTTGCCTGTTGCCTAATAGTTATTTAGTTCCAATGTCTAATAACCTCTTACCTCTTAAATCGAACTGGCAGCTGCTGCCAGTTGCCAGTTACCAATTCACTAGACTTGCGAATCGGCATATGGTTGCCGTTTGCCAATTGTCTAATAGTTATTTAGTTCCAATGTTCTTATAACCTTTCAAATCGAACTGGCAGCTGCAGCCAGTTGCCAGTTATCTATTCACTAGACTTTGCGAATTGGCATCTGGTTGTCGTTTGCCAGTTGCCAATTCAGTTGTTATACACTTAATCCATCTCAACTCGCATTGTTAGCTAGCTACCAGTTCAAATTCACTAGTATTTTCGAATCTGCATCTGGCGTTTGCCAGTTGCCTATCCAGTTGTTATACTCTTATAGCCCCTGAAATCGCTTTGGCAGCTAGCTGGCAGTTGCTTATTCACTAGTATTTTCGAATCGGCATCTGGCTGCCGTTTGCCAGTTGCCTATTCAGTTGTTATATTCTAAAACACTCTCAAATCGAATTGGCAGCTGGCTGCCAGTTGATCGTTGCTAATTGACTTAACTTTGCGTATTGGCAGCGGGTTGCCGTTTGCAAGTTGCCTATTTTGTTGTTACAATATAAAACCCTCTCAAATCGAATTGGAAGTTGGCTGCCGGTTACCAGTTGCCAATTCTCTAGAAATTGCAAACCGGCATCTGGTTGCCGTTTGCCAGTTGCCTATTCAGTTGTTATACACTAAACCCCTCTCAAACCGTCAGTTGCCATTTCAATAGAATTAGTGAATCGGCAACTGGCTGTCGATTGCAAGTTGCCTATTCAGTTATAATGCTCATAATGCTCTAAGAAACTTCTCCAATGGAATTGGCAGCTGGCTGCCAGTTGCCAATTCACTAGAATTAGGGAATCGGCATCTGGTTGCCGTTTGCCTGTTGCCTTTTCAGTTATAATGCTCTTAAGCCCCCTCGCATCGAATTGGCAGCTGGCTGCTGTGTTTTGTTTGATTTGAGGTTTAACGTGCCCGTCAACACTGTAAAGGTCATTTTGGAGACGCTGCTACCTATTTTGTGGGACTTTTACCCGACATTGAGATGAAATGACATCTCAAGCCCTGCCGCCCAATGAAACCAATAGGATTTATAAGCATGGACGGGCCGACCCGCACCGCGGTTCCTGGACAGGCTTAGATCCTCTAAGCGGTTTACCAGTACTAGTGTCGGGACGGTGTCAGCTCTGACTGCCAGTTGCCAGTTGTCAATACACTATAATTTGCGAATTGGCATCAGGTTGCCGTTTGCCAGTTGCAAAATCAGTTGTTATACTCTTAAACACCCTGAAATTGAATTGGCAGCTGGCTGCCAGTTGCCAATTGCCAATTCACTAAAATTTGCGAATTGGCATCTTGCTGCCGTTTGCCAGTTGCCTGTTCAGTTGTAATGCTCTAAACCCTTCTTAAATCGAATTGGCAGCAAGCTACCAATTCACTAGTATTTTAGAATCTGCATCTGGCTGCCATTTGCCAGTTGCCTATTCCGTTGTTGAAAGTTGCCAATTGACTAGAATTTCCGTATTGGCATCCGATTGTCGTTTGCCAGTTGCCTATTCAGGTGTTGTACTCTAAAACTCTCTGAAATGGAATTGGCAGCTGGCTGCCAGTTGCCAATTCAACAGAGTTCGCCAATCGGCATCTGGCTGCCGTTTAGCATTTGCCTATTTAGTTGCAACGCTCTAAAACCCTCTCAAGCTACCAATTCACTAGTATTGTCGAATCTGCATCTGGCTGCCATTTGCCGGTTGCCTATTCCGTTGTTATACTCTAAAATCGAATTGGCAGCTGGCTGCCAGTTGCCAGTTGCAATTTCACTAGAGTTTGCGAATTGACATCTGTGTTTTTATTGCTGGTTGCCTATTCAGTTGTCATGCTCTAAAACCTCAAATCGAAATGGAAGCTGGCTGCCAGTTGCCAATTCACTAGAATTTTAGGATCGGCATCTGGCTGCCGTTTGTCAGTTGCCTATTCAGTTTTAATGCTGTGAGATCCTCTCAAATCAAATTGGCCGCTAGATGCCAGTTACCAGTTGCCAATTCACCAGAACTTGCGGATCGGCATCTGGCTGCCGGCTGTCAGCTGCCTGTTTAGTTTTAATGCTCTTAAACCCCCTCAAATTAAACTGGCAGTTGACTGCCGGTTGCTAGTTGCCAATTCAGTAGAATTTGTAATTTGGAAATGGGTTGTCGTTTCCCAGTTGCCTTTTCAGTTGTTTACTCTAAAACCCTCTATAATCAATGTGGCAGCTGCCTGCCGGTTGCCAGTTGCCAATTAAATAGCATTTGCTAATCGGCATTTGGCTGCCCTTGCCTTTTCAATGAAAATGCTCTTAAACTCTCTCAAATCGATTTGGCAACTGGCTGCCAGTGGCCAATTCACCAGAATTTGCGGATCGACGTTTGTCAGTTGCATATTTAGTTTTAATGCTCTTAAACCCTCTCGAATCGAATTGGCAGCTGGCTGCCAGTTGCCAGCTGCAAATTCAGTAGAATTTACGATTTGGAATTTGATTGCCATTTCCCAGTTGCCTTTTCAGTTGTTATACTCAAAAGCCCTCTGGCATCGATTTTGCAGCTAGTTGCCAGTTGCCAATTCAATAACATTTGCTCATCGACATCTGGCTGCCGTTTGCAAGTTGCCTATTCAGTGGTTTTACTCTAAAAAAAACTTCAAATCACTAAAATTTGTGAATCGGCACCTGTGTTTTATTGCCGGTTGCCAATTCGGTTGTAATACTCTAAAACCTTCTCAAATCAAATTGGCAGCTGGCTGCTAGTTGTTAATTCTCTAGCATTTGAGGATCGGCATCTGGCTGTCTTTTGTCAGTTGCCTATTCGGTTGTAATGTTCTTAAAACCCTCAAATCAAATTGGCAGCTGGCTGGCAGTTGCCAGCTGCCAGTTGCCAATTCACCAGAATTTGAGGATCGGCATCTGGCTGTCTTTTGTCAGTTGCCTATTCAATTGTAATGTTCTTAAAACCCTCAAATCAAATTGGCAGCTGGCTGCCTGTTGCCAGTTGTCAATTCACTAGAATTTGCCGTTTGGAATTTGGTTGCCGTTACCCAGTTGCCTTTTAAGTTGTTATACTCCAAAACCCTCTGGAGTCGATTTCGCAGCTGGCTGCCAGATGCCAGTTGTCAATTCAATAGCTTTTGCTAATCGGCTTCTGGCTGCCGTTTGCCAGTTGCCTTTTCATTTGCAATGCTCTTAAACCCTCTGAAATCGAATTGGCAGCTGGCTGCCAGTTGCCAATTCTCTTGAATTTGCGAAATGGCATCTGTTTGATGTTTACCAGTTGCTCATCCAGTTTTTTTACTCTACAACCCTCTGAAATCGAATTGGCTGCTGGCTGCCAGTTGCCAATTTAGTAGAATTTGCAAATCGGCATTTGGCTGCCGCTTGCCAATTACATATTCATTTAAAATGATTTAAACCTTCTCAAATTGAATTGGCAGCTGGCTGCCACTTACCAATTGCCCATTCACTAGAATTGGCGAGTCGGTATCTGGTTGCTTTTGCAAGTAACCTATTCAGTTGTTATATCTAAGACCCTCTTAAATCCATTTGGCACGTGTGAGACGCCAAGTTCTGCAACGGAAGGTCAGGTGGTTTTTTTCCGGGTACTCCGGTTTTCGCCCACCTCTGATTAACGATCCGCTCGATATGAGTGAAATAATCTTGAAAGGGCCGTAAAACCCAAACCAAAAAAATTCCATTTGGCAGCTGGCTGCCAGTTGCCAATTCAATTAAAGTTGCGAATCTGGATGCCGTTTGCCAGTTGCTTATTCTGTTATACTCTAAAACCCTCTGAAATCGAATTGACAGCTGACTGCCAGTTGCAAGTTGCCAATTCAATAGAATTTGCGAATAGGCATATGACTGCCGTTCGCCAGTTGCATATTCAGTCGTAATCCTCTAAAACCTTCTCAAGTGGAATTCGCAGTTGGCTGCCAGTGGCCAGTTGTCATTTACTTGAATTGGCGAATTGGCATCTGGTTGCCGTTTGCGAGTTGCCTTTTCAGTTGTTATACTATAAAACCTTCTAAAATCGAATAGGCAGCTGGCTGCCAGTTGCCAATTCAATAGAATTTGCGAATCGCATTGGCTTCTGGCTGCCAGTTGCCAATCCACTAGAATTTGCGACTAGGCAGATGGCCGCCGTTTGCCAGTTGCCTATTCAGTCGTAATCCTCTAAAAACCTGACAAGTGGAACTGGCAGTTGGCTGCCAGTTGCCAGTTGCCATTCACTTGAATTAGCGAATTGACATCTGGATGCCGTTTCCGAGTTGCCTTTTCAGTTGTTATACTCTAAAACCCTATCCAATCGATATGACAGCTGGCAGCCAGTTGCTAATTCAATGGAATTTTCGAATTTGCATCTGGTTGCCGTTTACCAATTGCCTTTTTAGTTGTTATACTCTTAAACCCTCTTAAATCGAATAGGCTGCTGGCTGCCAGTTGCCAATTCAATAGAATTTGCGAATCGAATTGGCAGCTGGCTGCCAGTTGCCAGTTGCAAATCCTCTAGAATTTGCGAACTGTCACCTGGTTGCCGTTTGTCAGTTGCTTATTCAGTTATTATACACTAAAACCCGCTGAAATCGAATTGGCAGGTGGCTGCCAGTTGCCAGTTACTAATTCAATAGAATTTGCGAATCGGCATCTGTTTCTTTTTTTTGCAAGTTTCCAATTCAGTTGTTATACTCAAAAACCATCTCAAATCGCAGCTGGCTGCCAGTTGACAAATCACTAGAATGGCAAATTGGCATCTGGTTGCTGGCTGTCGGTTAAAATTCACTAGAATTTTCGAATTGGCATCTGGCTGCCGTTTGCCAATTGCCTATTAAGTAGAATTTGCAAATCGGCATCTTGCTGGCGACTGCATGTCGCCTATTCAGATGGAATGCTTTAAAGCCTTCTCAAATCAAATTGGCATCTGATTGCCAGTTGACAATTCACTAGAATTTGGAATTGGCATCTGGTTGCCGCTTTCCATTTGCCTATTCAGTTGTAATAATCTAAAACCCTTTCAGATCTAATTGACAACTTGCAACCATTTGCAAGCTGCCAATTCAATGGAATTTAAAAATTGGCATTTGGTTGCCGTTTGCCAGTTGCCTATTCAGTTGTTATATTCTAAAGCCCTCTGAAATCGAATTGGCAGCTGGCTGCCAGTTGCCAATTCAATAGAGTTCGCCAATCGGCATCTGGCTGCCGTTTATAGAATTTGCAAATCGACTCAAGCTGGCGTATGCCAGTTACCTACTTAATTGTAATGCCATAAAAGCTCAAGTCAAATTGGCAGCTGGCTGCCAGTTGCCAATTCACTAGAATTTGCGAATTGGCATCTGGTTGTCGATTGCCGGTTGCCTATTCAGTTGTTATACACAAAACCCTCTTAAATCCGAATTTGCAGCTGGCTGCCATTTGCCAGCTACGAATTCAATATTTGCGTATCGGCATATGGCTGGCTCTCAAATCGAATTAGCAGCTGGCGGACAGTTGCCAGTTGCCAATTCATTACAATTTGCGAACTGGCATCTTGTTGCCGTTTGCCAGTTGCTATACAGTTGTTATACACTAAAACCCTCTCAGCTGGTAGCAGTTGCTAATTCAATAGAACTTCCAAATTGGCATCATTTTAGCCAGTTGCCTTTTCAGTTGCTATACTCTTTAACCGTCTGAAATCGAATTGACTGTTGATTGCCTGTTGCCAGTTGCCAATTTAATAGAATTTGCTAATCGGCATCCGGCTGCCGTGTGCCAGTTGCCGTTTCAGTGTTTATGTTCTAAAACCTTCTGAAAAGGAATTGGCATCTGGCTGCCAGTTGCCACTTCACTAGAATTTCCGAATTGGCTTCTGGTTGCCGTTTGCCAGTTGCTTTTTCAATTGTAATGCACTGAAACCTTTGAATCGAATTGGCAGTTGGCTACCAGTTGCCGATTCTATAGACTTTTGGAATCTGGCTGCCGTTTGCCAGTTGCCCTTTCAGTTGTTTTGATCTTGAACTCTCTCAAACCGAATTGGCAGCGGGCTGCCTGTTGGCAATTCAATATAATTTGCAAATTCGCATCTGGTAGCCGATTGCCATTTGCCTATTCAGTTGTTATTTTCAAAAACCCTCTGAAATCGAATTGGCAGCTGGCTGCCAGATACGAGTTGCCAATTGAATAGAATTTGCGAATCGGCATCTGTTTGTCAGTTATCAGTTACCTATTCAGTTGTTATACGCTAAAACCCTCTCCAATCGAAATGGCAGCTGGATGCCAGTTGCCAATTCAACAGAATTTGCCAATCGGCATTTGTTCTTTTTCCAGTTGCCTTTTCAGATGTTTTACTCTCAAGCCCTCTCGAATAAAATTGGCGGCTAGCTGCCAGTTGCCAATTCACTAGAAATTCCGAATTGGCATCTGGTTTGCCGTTTGCCAGTTACTTTTTCCGTATCCGTAGTGCTCTTAAACCCTCTCGAATCGAATTGGCAGCTGGCTGCCAGTTGCCGATTCAATAGAATTTGAGTTTGCGTTGCAGTTTGCTAGTTGCCTATTCAGTTGTCATACTCTAAAACCCTCTGAAATCGGATTGTCAGCTGGGTGCCAGTTGCCAATTCAATAGAATTTGCGAATCGGCGTCTGGCTGGCTTTTGCCAATTGCCTATTCAGTTGTAATGCTCCAATACATTCTCAAATCGAATTGGCGACTGGCTGCCAGTTTCCAATTGAATATTATTTGGATATTGGCATCTGATTGCCGTTTGCCAGTTGTCTATTCAGTTGTTATATTCTAAAATCCTATGAAATCGAATTGGCAGCTGGCTGCCAGTTGCGATTTGCAAATACAATAAAATTTGCGAATCGGCATCTGGTTGCCAGTTGCCTACTCAAATGTAATACTCTAAAATCTTCTCGAATTGAATTGTTATCTGGCTGTCAATTGTCGATTCATTACAATATGCGAATTGGCATTAGTTTGCCGTTTGCCAGTTGCCTATTCAGATGTAATGCTCCAAAACGTTTTCAAATTGAATTGACATCTGGCTGCCAGTTGCCAATTCAATAGAATTTGGGAATCGGCATCTGTTTTTTTTGCCAGTTCCCTAATTAGTTGTAATACTCTAAAACCCGCTCCAATCGAATTGGCGGCTGGCTGTCAGTTGCCAGTTGCCAATTTACTAGAATTAGCGGATCGGCCCCTGGCTGCCGTTTGTCAGTTGCCTATTCAACTCTAATGCTCTTAAACCCTCTCAAGTCCAATTGGCAGCTGGCTGCCAGTTGCCAGTTCACTAGAATTTGCGCATTGGCATCTGGTTGCCGTTTGACAGATTGCTATTGAGTTGCTAATCTGTTATTTGCCAGTTGTCTATTCAGTCTCAAATCGAACTGACGTCTGGTTGCCAAATTCACAAGAATATGTGGATTGGCACCTGGCTGTCGTTTGCCAGTTGACTACTTAGTTGTTAAGCTCTGAAACTTTCTCAAATCTGATTCCAACTCACTAGAATACCCGAATTGGCATCTGGGTGCCGTAGGTAGTTGCCTTTTAAGTTGTAATGATCTTAAACGCTCTCAAATCCATTTGGCAGCTGGTTTCCAGTTGCCAATCCTATCGAATTTGCAAATTGGCATCTGGTTGCCGTTTGCCAGTTGCCTATTCAGTTTTTATGTTCTAAACCACCTGAAATCGAATTGGCAGCTGGCTGCCAGTTGACAATTTAATAGCATTTGCAAATCGGCATCCGGTTGTCGTTTGCCTTTTGCCTATTTAGTTGTAATGCTCTTAAACATTCTCAAATTGAATTGGCATCAGGCTGCCATTTGCCAGTTGCAAATTCACTAGAAGTTGCTTCCCGCCGGCCAGTTAGTTGCCTATTCATCTGGGTGTCGTAGGCAGTTGCATTTTAAGTTGTAATGATCTTAAACGCTCTCAAATCGAATTGACAGCTGGTCGCCAGTTGCCAATTCAATAGAATGTGCGAATAGGCATCTGGCTGGCGATTGCCAGTTGCCTATTCAGTTGTAATGCTACAATACCTTCTCAAATCGAATTGACAGCTGGCTGCCAGTTTCCAGTTACAAATTCAGTAGAATTTGCGAATTGGCATCTGGTTGCCGTTTGCCAGTTACCTTTTCAGTTGTAATTCAGTTGTAATGCTCTTAAACCCTCTCAAATCGAATTGGCAGCTGGCTGCCAGTTGCCAATTCAATAGAATTTGCAAATTGGCATCTGGTTGCCGTTTGTCAGTTGCTTTTTCAGTTCTTATATTCTAAGCACTCTGAAATCAAATTGGCAGCTGGTTGCCTTTTGACAGTTGCCTATTCAGTTGTAATGCTCTAAAACCTTAAATAGAATTGACAGCTGAATTTGCGAATCGGCATCTGGCTGGCGTTTGTCAGTTGCCGTTTTAGTTGTAATGCTCTTAAACCCTCTGAAATCGATTTGGCAGCTACCTGCCGTTTGCCAGTTGCCTTTTCAGTTGCAATGCTCTTAAACCCTCTCAAAAAAATTGCAGCTGGCTGCCAGTTGCCAATTAAATGTAAATAGAATTTGCAATCGGCATCTGGTTGACGCTTGCCAGTTGTCTGTTCAGTTGTTATACGCTAACACCCTCTCAAATAAAATTGGCGGCTGGCTGCCAGTTGTCAGTTGCCAATTCACTAGAATGTGCGAATTGGCATCTGACTGCCGTTTGCCAGTTGTCTATTCTGTTGGTATCCTCTAAAACCCTCTTAAATCGAATTGGCAGCTAGCTAGTTGCCAGTTGCCAATCCAATGACATTTGCTAATCGCCATCTGGTTGCCGTTTTCCAGTTGCCTATTCAGTTGTAATGATCTAAAACATTCTTGAATCGAATTGGCAGCTGGTAGGCAGTTGCCAAGTCAATAGAAATTGCAGAATTGGCATCTGGATGACGTTTGCTAGTTGCCTTTTCAGTCATCATAGTTTTAAACCCTCTCCAATCGAATTGGCCGCTGGCTGCCAGTTGTCACTTGCCAATTCACTAGAATTTGCGGATCTGCATCTGGTTGCCGTTTGCCAGTTGCCGTTTAAGTTGTTATGCTCTTAAACCTTCTGAAATCGATTTGGCAGCTGGCTACGAGTTGCCTATTCACTGAAATTTCCGGATCGGCATCTGGTTGCCGTTCGCCAGTTGCCTTTTCAGTTTAAATGCTCATAAACCCTCTAAATTCGATTAGACATCTGGCTGCCATTTGCCAATTCATAGAATGTGCAAAATTGCATCTGGTCGCCGTGTGCCAGTTGCCTATTCAATTATATTGTAAAACCCTCTGAAATCGAATCGGCAGCTGTGCCAGTTGCGTGTTACCAATCCAATAGAATTTGTGAATCGGCATCTGGATGCCGTTTGCCAGTTGCAATGCTGTAAAACCTTCTCAAATTGAATTGGCATCTGACTTCCAGTTGCCAGTTGCAAATTCATTAGAATTTGCGAATTGGCATCTGGTTGCCGTTTGCCCGTTGACTTCAGTTGTTAAACACTAAAACCCTCTCAAATCTGATTGGCAGTATGCTGCCAGATGCGATTTTGCAATACATTAAAATTTGCAAATCGGCATCTGGTTGCCGTTTGCCAGTTGTCTTTTTAGTTGTAATACTCTTAAAATCTTCTCAAATTGAATTGGCATCTGGCTGCCAGTTGCCAATTCATTACAATTTGCAAATTGGCATCTGGTTGCCGTTTGTCAGTTGCTCATTCACATGTAATGCTCTAAAACGTTTTCAAATTGAATTGGCATCTGGCTGCCAGTTGCCAGTTGCCATTTCAATAGAATTTTCGAATCGGCATGTTTTTTTTGCCAGTTGCCTATTCAGTTGTTATACTCTAAAACCCGCTCCAATCGAATTGGCTGCTGGCTGTCAGTTGCCAATTTACTAGAATTTGCGGATCGGCATCTGGCTGCCGTTTGTCAGTTGCCTATTCAGCTATAATGCACTTAAACCCTCTCAGAAGCCTCCGTGGTCGAGTGGTTACGCTACTCGCCTTGTAAACCAGGGGTCGCAGGTTCGATCCCGGGCTTCTCCAGACTTTCGGATGAGTCTTAAAACCGAGGTCCTGTCTCCGTATGACCTTAGCTGTTGGTGGGACGTAAAACTGAAACACTCACTCACTCACTCTCTCTTAAACCCTCTCAAGTCCAATTGGCAGCTGGCTGCCAGTTGCCAGTTCACAAGAATTTGCGAATTGGCATCTGGTTGCCGTTAGGCAATTCGCTATTCAGTTGTTATACACTAAAACCCTCTTAAATCGAATTTGCGGCTGGCTGCTAGTTGCTAGTTACAAATTCTTTAGAATTTGCGAATTGGCATCTGGTTGCCGCTTGCCAGTTCACTATTCAGTTGTTAGACTCTAAAACGCTCTCAAATCGAATTGGCGGCTGGCTGCCAGTTGTCAGTTACCAATTCACTGGAATTTGCGAATTGGCATCTGGTTGCCGCTTGCCAGTTGCCTATTCAGTTGTTGAATTATGCAAATATGCGCACTAGAATCGGCCTCTGTTTTTTCTAGTTGCCTGTTCAGTTCTAAAACCCTCTCAAATCGAATTTGCGGCTGGCTGCTAGTTGCCAGTTACCAATTCTTTAGAATTTGCGAATTGGCATCGGGTTGCCGCTTGCCAGTTGCCTTTTCAGTTGTTATACTCTGAAACGCTCTCAAATCGAATTGGCATCAGGCTACCATTTGCTAGTTGCCTATTTAGTTGTTATGCTCTTAGACCTCCTCAAATCCATTTAGCAGCAGGCTTCTAGTTGCCAATTCATTAGAATTTCCGAATTGGCATCTGGTTGCCGCTTGACAGTTTCCTATTCAGTTGTTATACTCTAAAACCCTCTCAAATCGAATTGGCAGCTGCCTGCCAATTCCCAAATCACTAGAATTTGCGGATCGGCATCTGGCTGCCGTTTGTCAGCTGCCTCTATAGTTGAAATGCTCTTAAACCTTCTTAAATCGAATTTGCAGCTGGCTGCCAGTTGCCAGTTGCCAATTCACTAGAATTTGCAAACTGGCCTATGGTTGCCGTTTGCCAGTTGCCTATTTAGTAGGAATGCTTTTAAACCCTCACAAATCGAATTGGGCAGATGCCAATTCACTAGAAATTGCGAATTTGCTCTTAAACCTTCACGAATCGATTTGGCAGCTGGCTACCAGTTGTCAATTCATTAGAATTTCTGAATTGGCATCGGGTTGCCATTGATCAGATGCCTTTTCAGTTGTAATGCTCTTAAAACCTCGCAAATCGAATTGGCAGCTGCTGCCAGTTGCCAGATGCCAATTCACTAGAATTTGCGAATTGGAATCTGGTATGCCAGCTCCCAATTTACTTGTTATGCTCTTAAACCTTCTGAAATCTGAAATCAATTTGGCAGCTGGCTACGAGTTGCAAATTCACTGGCATCCGGTTGCCGTTCGTCAGTTGCCTTTTCAGTTCTTAACCATCTAAAATCGAATTGGCAGCTAGAATTTGCGAATCGGTATCAGTTTTCTAGCCAGTTTTGTCTATTCAGTTGTTTTACTGTAAAATGCTCAAAATCGAATTGGCGGCTCGCCGCCAGTTGCCAATTCACAAAAATTTGCGAATTGGCATCTGACTGCCGTTTGCCAGCTGCCTATTCAGTTGTTATCCTCTAAAACCCTCTGAAATCGAATTGGCAGCTGGTTGCCAGTGGCCAGTTGCCAATTCAATAGCATTTGCTAATCGGCATCTGGCTGCCGTTTGCCAGTTGCCTATTCAGTTGTAATGATCTAAAACATTCTTGAATCGATTTGACAGCTGGTTGCAAGCTGCCAATTCAATAGAATTTACGAATCGGCATTTGGTTGCCGTTTGCCAGTTGTAATGCTGTGAAACCTTCTCTAATTGAATTGGCAACTGACTGTCAGTTGCAAATTCATTAGCCTTTATGAATTGGCATCTGGTTGCTGTGTTCCCGTTGACTATCCAGCTGTTATACACTAAAACCCTCTCAAATCGAACTGACAGGCGGCTGCCAGTTGCTGGTTGCCAATTCAATAGGATTTGCGAACCGGCATGTTTTTTTTTACCAGTTGCCTATTAAGTGGTTATACTCCAAAACCCGCTCAAATCGAATTGGCGGCTGGCTGCCAGTTTCCAATTCACTTGAATTTGCGGATCAGCATTTGGTTACCGTTTGACAGCTGCCTATTTAATTGTAATGCTCTTAAACCCTCTGAAATCGAATTGGCAGCTGGCTGCCAGTTGCCAGTTGCCAATTCAATAGAATTTGCGAATCGGCATCAGTTTAAGCCAGTTCTCTATTCAGTTGTTAAACTGTAAAATGCTGAAAATCGAATTGGCGGCTGGCTGCAAGTTGCCAGTTGCCAAATCACTAGAATTTGCGAATTGGCTTCTGACTGCCCTTTGCCAGTTGCCTAGTCAGTTGTTATCCTCTAAAACCTTTTGAAATCGAATTGGCAGCTGGTTGCCAGATGCCAGTTGCCAAATTAATAGCATTTGCAAATCGGCATCTGGCTGCTGTTTGCCAGTTGCCTATTCAGTTGTAATGATTTAAAACATTCTTGAATCGAATTGGCATCTGTATGCCGTTTATCAGTTGCCTATTCAGTCGTCATACTTTAAAACCCTCTCAAATCAAATTGGCAGCTTGCTGCCAGTTGCCAGATGCCAATTCACTAGAATGTGCGGATCGGCATCTGATTGCCGTTTGCCAGTTGCCTTTTCAAGTGTTTTGATCTTAAACTCTCTCAAACCGAATTGGCAGCGGGCTGCCTGTTGCCAGTTAAATATAGTTTGCTAATTCGCATCTGGTTGCCGATTGCCAGTTGCCTATTCGGTTATTATTTTTAAAACCCTCTGAAATCGAAATGGCAGATGGCTGCCAGTTGCGAGTTGCCAATTAAAAAGAATTTGCGAATCGGCATCTGGCTGCCGTTAGTCAGTTGCCTATTAAGTTGTAATGGTCCAAAACCTTCTCAAAATGAATTGGCATCCGGCTGCCAGTTACCAGTTGCCTATTCAGTTATACGCTAAAACCCTCTCAAATCGAAATGTCAGCTGGCTGCCAGTTGCCTATTCAACAGAATTTGTCAATCGGCATCCGTTTTTTTTTTCAGTTGCCTATTCAGATGTTATACTCTCAAGCCCTCTTAAATAAAATTGGCGGCTGTCTGCCAGTTGCCAATTCACAAGAGTTTGCGGATCGGCATATCGCTGCCGTTTGTCAGTTGCCTATTCAGTTGTTATGCGCTTAAACCCTTTCAAATCTCCAGTTGCTAATTCACTGTATTTTGATCGCATCTGGTTGCCTTTTGCCAGTTGCATATTCATTTGTTATACACAAAACCCCTCTAAAATCGAATTGGAAGCTGGCTTCCAGTTGCCAATTCAACAGAATTTGCCAATCGGCATCTGTTTTTCTTTCGCCACTTGCCTATTCAGTTGTTATACGCTAAAATCCGCTTTAGTCGAATTGGAGGCTGGCTGCCAGTTGCCAATTTAATAGAAATTGCCTATCGGCATCTGTCCGACGTTTGTCAGTTACCTATTGTATTGCTTTTAAGTCCTCTCCAATCGAATTGGCAGCTGGTTGCCAGTTGCCAATTCAATAGAATTTGCGTATAGGCATCTGTTTCGATGTTGTTGTTTTTTTGCAAATAAAAATAAAAATAAAAAATGATGCCTATTCGGTTGTTATAATCTAAAACCTCCTCAAATCGAATAGGCGGCTGGCTGCCAGTTTACTAGAATTTGCGAATCGGCATCTGGTTGCCGTTTGCCAGTTGCCTATTCAGTTGTTATACTCTAAAACCCTACGAAATCTAATTGGCAGCTGGTTGCCAGTTGTCAATTACAAATTCAATAGAATTTGCGAATTGGCATCTTGCTGCTGTTACCTGTTGCCTATTAAGTTGTAAAGCTCTAAAGAATTTGCGAATTGGCAGCTGGCTGCCCTTTGTCATTTCACTAGAATTTGCGGATCGGCATCTGGATGCAGTTAACCAGTTGCCAATTCAGTTGTTATACGCTAAAACCCTCACAATTCGAATTGGTAGCTGGCTGCCTCTTGAAATATGCCAATTCAATGAAATTTGCAAATTCGCATCTGGTTTCCGTTTTCTATTTGCTTTTCATTTGTTATACCCTGAAATAGAATTGGCAGCTGGCATGCTTGTTGCGAGTTGCCAATTCAAAAGAATTTGCGAATCGGTATCTGGTTGCCGTTTGCAGGTGCCTATTCAGTTGTTATGCTCTAAATCCTTCTCAAACAAACATCTGGCTGCCAAGTGTTAGCAAGTGGCCTTTTCATTTGTTATACTCTAAAACCTTCTCAAATTGAATTGGCAGTTGGTTGCCAGTTGCCAGTTGCCAATTCAGTAGAATTTTTAATCGGCTTCTGTCTGCCCATTTCCAGTTGCCTATTCAGTTTTTATACTCTAAAAGCCCTCTCAAATCGAATTGGCAGCTTGATGCCAGTTGCCAAATCACTAGAAGCTCGGAATCGGCATCTGGTTGCCGTTTGCGAGTTGTCTATTCAGTTGAAATGCTCCAAATTCTCAAATCGAATTGGTAGGTGGCTGCCAGTTGGCAATTGCCAATTCAATAGAATTTGCGAATTAGCATCTGGTTGCCGTTTGCCATTTGCCTATTCAGTTGTCATACTTTAAAACCGTCTTGAATCGAATTGTCAGCTGGCTGCCAGTTGCCAGTTGTCTATTCAGTTGTTATACTTGGAAACCGCCTTGAATCGAATTGGCAGTTGGTTGTAAGTTGGCATTTCAATACAATTTGCAAAATGGCATCTGGTTGCCGTTTTCCAGTTGCCTATTCAGTTGTTATACTCTAAAACCCACTCAAATCTAATTTGCAGCTGGATGCCAGGTGAGTTGACAGATGCAAATTCAATAGAAATTGCGACTCGGCATCTGGTTGCCGTTTGCCTGTTGCCTATTCAGTTGTTATACACTAAACCCCTCTCAAATCGTGCGTTTTGCCAATTCAATAGAATTTGCGAATCGGCAACCGGCTGCCGTTTACCAGTTGCCTATGAAGTTGTAATGGTCTAAAACCTTCTCAAATGATATTGACAGTTCGCTGCCAGTTTCCAGTTGCCAACTGACAAGCATGAAATCGGCATCTGGATGCTGTTTGCCAGATGTCTATTCAATTGTAATCCTCTAAAACCTTCTAAAATCCAATTGGCAGCTGGCTGCAAGATACCAATTCACAAGAATATCCGTATTTGCACCCGACTGCCGTTTGTCAGTTGCCTATTCAGGTGTTATACTCTAAAATTCTCTGAAATCGAATTGGCAGCTAGCTGCCAGTTGCCAATTCGTTAGCATGCGAATCGGCATCTGGCTGCCGTTTGCTAGTTCCTTTTTCAGTTGTTATGCTCTAAAGCCCTCTCAAATCGAAATGTCAGCTGCCTGCCAGTTGCCAGCTACCAATTCACTAGATTTTGCGAATTGGCATCTGGTTGCCGTTTGCAAGTTGCCTAGTCATTTGTTAAACTCTAAAACCTTCTCAAATCGAATTGGCAGTTGGTTGCCGTTTGCCAGTTGCCAATTCAATAAAAAAATTTAATCGGCTTCTGCCTGTTGTTTTCCAGTTGCCTATTCAGTTTTTATACGCTAAAAACCCTCTCAAATTGAATTGACAGCTGGCTTCCAGTTACCAGTTGCCAAATCACTAGAAGTTGCGAATCGGCATCTGGTTGCCGTTTGCCACTTGCCTTTTCAGTTGTAATGCCCAAAAACCCTTCTTAAATCGCATTGGCATGTGGCTGTCAGTTGGCAGTTGCCAATTCAATAGAATTTGCGAATTGGCATCTGGTTGCCTATTCAGTTGTTATACTTAAAAAAAACGGCTCAAATCGAATTGGCAGCTGGCTGTCAGTTGCCAGTTGGCATTTGAATAAAATTTGCAAATTGGAATCTGGTTTCTGTTTGTCAGTTGCATTTTCAGTTGTTATACTCTAAAACCCACTGAAATCGAATTGGCAGCTGGCTGCCAGTGACCAGTTGCCAATTCAATAGAAATTGCGAATCGGCATCTGGTTAACAGCTGCCTATTCAGTTGTTATACACTTAAACCCGCTCAAATCGTGCCGTTTGCCAATTCAATAGAATTTGCGTGGCGAATAGGTAACAAGCCGCCGTTTACCAGTTGCCTAAGAAGTTGTTATGCTCTAAAACCTTCTCAAATGATATTGGCAGCTTGCTGCCAGTTTCCAGTTACCAATTCACAAGAAGTAGGAAATCAGCATCAGGCTGTTGTTTGCCAGATGCCTATTCAGTTGTAATCCTCTAAAACCTTCTCATGTCGAACTGGCAGCTGGCTGCCAGTTGCCAATTCACTAGAATTTCCGTATTTGCATCCGATTGCCGTTTGTCAGTTGCCTATTCAGGTGTTATACTAAAAAACTCTCGGAAATCGAATTGACAGCGAACTGCCAGTTGCCAATTCAATAGAATTTGCGAATCGGCATTTGGCTGCCGTTTGCCAGATTTCAATTCAGTTGTAATGCTCTAAAGCCCACTCAAATAGAAATGTCAGCTGCTTGCCAGTTGCCAGTTACCATTTCACTAGACTTTGCGAATTGGCATCTCGCTGCCGTTTGCAAGTTGCCTAACTAGTTGTTATACCCAAAAAGCCTCGGAAATCGCATTGGCTGCTGGCTGCCAGTTGCCAAATCACTAGTATTTGCGTATCGGCATCTGGCTGCCGTTTGCCAGTTGGATATTCAGTTGTTATACCATAAAACACTCAAACCGAATTGGCAGCTGGCTACCAGTTGCCAGTTGCAAATGCACTAGAATTTACGAATTGGCACCAGGTTGCCGTTTGCCAGTTGCCTATTCAGTTGTTATACACTCAAAGCCTCTTAAATTCGATGAGTGAGGATTTTAAGAATGTACCATCTGAATAGGCTGCCAGTTGCCAATTCACTAGAATTTGCGAATCGGTCTCTATTTTTATTGCCAGTTGCCTAATTAGTTATGCTCTAACCCAGTCTCAAATCGAATTGGCAGCTGGCTGCCAGTTGTCAGTTGCCAATTCAATAGAATTAGCAAATCGGCATCTGTTTATAGCCAGTTGCCTAATCAGTCTCAAATCAAACTGACGTCTGGTTGCCAAATTCACAAGAATATGCGGATTGGCATCTGGCTGTCGTTTGCCGGTTGCCTATTTAGTTGTTAAGCTCTAAAACCTTCTCAAATATGATTCCCATTAACTAGAATATCCGAATTGGCATCTGGTTGTCGTAGGCAGTTGCCTTTAAGATGTAATGATCTTAAACGCTGTCAAATCGAATCGACAGCTGGCTGCCAGTTGCCAATTCAATAGAATTTGCGAATTGGCATCTGGCTGGCGATTGCCAGTTGCCAATTCAGTTATAATGCTACACTACTTTCTCAAATCGAATTGGCCGCTAGCTGCCAGTTTCCAGTAACAAATTCAATAGAATTTGCGAATTGGCATCTGGTTGCCGTTTGCCAGTTACCTATTCAGTTGTTATAATCTAAACCCCTCTTAAATCGAAATGGCAGTTGGCTGCCAGTTGCCAATTCAATTGAATTTGCGAATCGGCATCAGGTTGCCGTTTACCAGTCAAATCGCATTGGCAGTTGGCTGCCAGTTGCCAGTTGTCAATTAAGTAGAATTTTTGCATCGGCTTCTGGTTGCCGGGTTCCAGCTCCAGTTGCCTATTCAGTAGTTATTCTCTACAACCCTCTCAAATCGAATTGGCAGGTGCCTGCCTGTTACCAGTTGCCAATTCAAAAGAATTTGCGAGTTGCCAATTCAGTATAATTTGCGAATTGGCATATGGTTGCCGTTTGCCAGTTGCAAATTGTAAAACCCTCTGACATCGAATAGGCAGAAGTTACCAATTACCAATTCACTATAATTTGCGAATCAGCATCTGGCTGCCGTTTGCCAGTTGCCTATTCAGTTGTAAAGCTCTAAAACTTCTCAGATCAAATTGGCAGTTTGTTGCCAGTTGTCATTTGCCAATTCACTAAAATTTCCGTATTGGCATCCGATTACCGATTGCCAGTTGCCTATTCAGTTGTTAAACTCTAAAACTCTGAAATCTAATTTGGAGCTGGCTGCCAGTTGACAATTCAATAGAATTTGCGAATCGGCATCTGGCTGCCGTTTGCGGTTGCCTTTTCTGTTGTAAAGCTCTAAAACCTCAAATCGAATAGGCAGCTGGCTGCCAGTTGCCAGTTGCAGATTCACTAGAATTTGCGAATCGGCCCATTTTTATTGCGAGTTACCTGATAAGTTCTTATGCTCTAACACAGTCTCAAATCTAATGGCAGCTGGCTGTCGGTTGCCAGTTGCCAATTCACTTCAATTGTAGGATCGGCATCTGCCTGCCCTTTGTCAGTGCCTATACAGTTTTAATGCTCTTAAACCCTCTCAAATCAAATCGGTAACTGGCTGGCTGCAGAGTTGCCAATTCACTAGAATTTGCGAATTGGAATCTGGTTGTCATTTGCCAGTTGCCGTTTCATTTGTTATACTCTAAAACCCTCTAGATTTGATTTGATAGCTGGCTGATAATTGCCAGTTGCCAAATCAATAGCATTTGCTATTCGGCATTTTGCTGCCGTTTGCCAGTTGCCTATTCAGTTGTAATGGTTAAAAACCTCAAATCGAATTGCCAATTAAATAGATTTAGCGAATTCGCATCTGAATGCCGTTTGCCAGTTGCCTACTTAGTTGTTATACTCTGAAACCCTCTAAAATCAAATTGGCGACTGATTGGCGGTTGCCAATTCAATAGAATTTGCGAATCGGCATCTGGCTGCCAGTTGCCTATTTCGTTGTAATGCTCTAAAACTTCTTAAATCATAATGGCAGCTGGAGGCCTGATGCCAGTTGTCAATTCACTAGAATTTGCGAATTGGCATCTGGTTGCCGTTGGCCATTTGCCTATTCAGTTTTAATGCTCTTAAACCTTCTCAAATCGAATTGGTTGCTGGCTGCAAGTTGCAAGTTACCAATTCACTAAAATGTGAGGAACGGCATCTGGCTGCCATTTGCCAGTTGTTTATTAAGTTGTTATGCACCCAAACCTTCTCAAATCAGTTGGCAGCTGGCTAACAGTTGCCAATTTATTAGAGTTTCCGAATGGGCATCTCCTTGCCGTTTGACAGTCGCCTTTTCAGTTGTAATGCCTTCTCAAATCGAATTGGCAGCTCGCTGGCAGTTGCCAATTTAATAGAATTTGCAAATTAGTATCTCGTTGCCAGTTGCCTGTTCAGTTCGTATTTTCTAAACCCTCTGAAATGGAATTGGCAGCTGGCTGCCAGTTGCGTGTTGCCAATACAATACAATTTACAAATCGGCATCTGGTTGCCGTTTGCCATTTGTCCATTCAGCTGTAATGCTCTAAAACCTTCTCAAACTGAGTTGGCATCTGGCTGCCAGTTGTCAATTCACTAGAATGTGCAAATTGGTATCTGGTTGCCGCTTGCCGGTTGCCTGTTCAATTGTTATACACTAAAACCTCTCAAATCGAATTTGCAGCTGGCTGCCAAGAATTTGCGGATGGGCATTTGGCTGCCGTTAATCAGTTGCATTTTTAGTTGTAATGCTCTTAAAGCCTCCCAAATCGACTTGGCAGCTGACTGCCAGTTGCGTATTAAGTTGTTAAGCTCTAAAACCTTCTGTTATCGATTTGGCAGCTGGCTACCAGATGCCAATTTATTAGAATTCCGAATTGGCATCTGGTCGCCGTTTTCCAGTTGCCTTTTCAGTTGTAATGCTCTTAAGCCCTTTCAAATCGAATTGGCAGCTGGTTGCCAGTTGCCAATTCATAGAAGTTGCAAAATGGCAACTCGTTGCCGATTGCCAGTTGCCTATTCAGTTGTTGTATTCTTCATTCCTCTGAAATTGAATTGGCAACTGTGCCAGTTCCGAGTTGCCATTTCAATAGAATTTGCGAATCGGCATCTGGTTGCCGTTAGACAGTTACCTATTCGGTTGTAATGCTCTAAAACCTTCTCAAATAGAATTGGCGTCTGGCTGCCAGTTGCCAGTTGCCAATTCACTAGAATGTGCGAAATGGTATCTGGTTTGCGCTTGCCATTTGTCTATTCAGTTGTTATGCACTAAAACCTCTCAAATCGAATTCGCAGCTGACTGCCAGATGCCAAGTCACTAGAATTTGCGGATCGGCATCTGGCTGCCGTTTGTCAGTTGCCTTATTAGTTGTTTTGCTCTTAAACATTCTGAAATCGATTTGGCAGCAGGCTACCAGTTGCCAATTCATTAGAATTTCCGAATTGGCATCTGGTTGCCGTTTGCCTGTTCCCTTTTCAGTTGTGATGCTCTTAAACCCTCCCAAATCGACTTGGCAGATAACTGCCAGTTGCCATTTCACTAAAATTTGTGAATTTGCTCTTTGGCTTCCCAAATCGATTTGGCAGCTGGCTAGCAGTTGTGAATTCATTAGAAAATTTCCGAATTGGCATCTGTTTGCCGTTTGCCAGATGCCTTTTCAGTTGTAAGGCTCTTAAACTTTCAACTCGAATTGACAGCTGGCTGCCAGTTGACAATCCACTTGAATTGGCGGATCGGCATCTGGCTGCCGTTTATCAGTTGCCTTTTTAGTTGTAATGCTCTTAAATATTCTAAAATCGAATTGGCAGCTGGCTGCCAGTTGCCAGATGCCAATTCACTAGAATTTGCGAATTGGCATCTGGTTGCCGTTTGCCAGTTGCCTATTTAGTTGTTATGCTCTTAAACCTTCTGAAATCGAATTGGCATCTTGCTGCCAGTTGCCAGTTCAAAAGAATTTGCGAATCGGCATCTTTTTTAGCCAGTTGTCTCTTCAGTTGTTATACAGTAAAATGCTCTCAAATCGAATTGGCGGCTTGATGCCAGTTGCCAATTCAGTAGAATTTGCGAATTGGCATCTGATTGCCGTTTACCAGATACCTATTCAGCTTGTTATTCTCTAAAACCCTCTGAAATCGAATTGGCAGCTGGTTGCCAGTTGCCAGTTACCAATTCAATAGAATTTGCAAATTGGCATCTCGCTGCCGTTTGCCAGTTGCCTATTCAGTTGTTATGATCTGCAACCTTCTTGAATCGCATTGTAAGCTTGTTGCCAGTTGCCAATTCACTAGAATTTGCGAATTGGCACCTGGATGCCGTTTGCCAGTTGCCTATTCAGTTGTCATACTTTGAAACCCTGTCAAATCGAATTTGCGGCTGGCTACCAGTTGCTAGTTGCCAATTCACTAGAATTTGCGGATCGGCATCTGTTTGTCGTTTGCCAGTTGCCTTTTCAGTTGTTGTGATCTTAAACAATCTCAAATCGACTTGGCAGCGGGCTGACTGTTGCCAGATGCCAAGTCACTTAAATTTGCAAATTGGCATCTGGTTGTTGCCGTTTGCCAGTTGCAAACTCATTTGTTATACTATAAAATACTCTGAAATCGAATTGGCAGCTGGCTGCCAGTTGCGAGTTGCCAATTCAACAGGATTTGCGAATCGGCATCAGGTTGCCGTTTGCCAGTTGCCTATTCAGATGTTATACTCTAAAACCCGCTCAAATCGTATTGGCGGCTGGCTGCCAGTTGCCAATTCACTAGAATTTGCGTATCGGCATCTGGCCGACGTTTGGCAGATGCCCATATAGTTGTTATTCTCTTAAACCCACTCAATCGAAATGGCAGCTGGCTGCCAGTTGTCAGTGTCAATTCACTAGAATTTGCGAATTGGAACCTGGTTACCGTTTGCATATTGCTATTCAGTTGTTATACACTAAATCCCTCTCAAATTGAATTTGCAGCTGGCTGTTAGTCGCCAGTTGCCAATTCAATAGAATTTGCGAATAGGCACCTGTTCCTTTGTTTTGCAAGTTGCCTATTCAGTTGTTATAATCTAAAACCCTCTCAAATCGGATGGGCGGCTGGCTGCCGGTTGATAGTTGCCAATTAAATAGAATTTGCGAATCGGCATCTCACAGCCGTTTGCCAGTTGCGTATTCCGTTGTAAAACCTTCATAAATCAAAATGGCACTGACTACCCTTTGCCATTTGCCAATTCACTAGAATTTGCGAATCGACCTCTGGATGCCGTTTGCCAGTTGCCTTTTCAGTTGCTGTACGCTTAAACCCTCTCATATCGAATTGGCAGCTGGCTGCCTCTTGCCAGATGCCAATTCAATAAAATTTGCAAATTTGCATCTGGTTGCCATTTTCCAGTTGCTTTTTCAGTTGTTATATTCCAAAACCCTCTGAAATCGAATTGGCAGCTGGCTGACAGTTTCGTGTTGCCAATTCAATAGAATTTGCAAATCGGAATCTGGCTGCCGTTTGGAAGCTGCCTATTCAGTGATAATGATCTAACACGTTCTCAACAAGAATTGGCAGCTGGCTGCCACTTGCCAGATTCCAATTAAATAGACTTTGCGAATCGGTATATGACTGCCGTTTGCCAGTTGCATATTCAGATGTTATGCTCTTAAACCCTCTCAATCGAATTGGCAGCTGGCTGCCAGTTGCCAATTCTAAGAGGTAAAATGGCATATGGTTGCGTTTGCCAGTTGCCTATTCAGTTGTATTCTATAACCCTCTGAAATCGAATTGTCAACTGTGCCAGTTCCGAGTTGCCAATTCATTAGAATTAGCGAATCGGCATCTGGTTGTCGATAGCCAGTTGCCTATTCAGTTGTAATGCTCTAAAACCTTCTCAAATTGAATTGGCATCTGGCTGCCAGTTGCCAATTTGCGAATTGGCATCTGGTTGCCGTTAGCCCGTTGCCTATTCAGTTGTTATAAACTAAAAACCTCTGAAATCGAATTGGAAGCTGGTTGCCAGTTGCAAATGGAATAGAATTTGCGAATCGCCGTGTATTTTTTTGGCCATTTGCCTATTCAGTTGTTATACTCTAAAACCCACTCAAATCGAATTGGCAGCTGGCTGCCAGTTTCCAATTCACTAAAATTTGCGGATCGGCATCTGACTTCAGTTTGTCAGTAGCCTATTTAGTTGTAATGCTCTTAATCCCTCTCAAATCGAATTGGCATCTGGCTGCCAGTTGCCAGTTTAAAAGAATTTGCGAATCGGCATCTTTTTTAGCCAGTTGTCTCTTCAGTTGTTATACAGTAAAATGCTCTCAAATCGAATTTGCGGCTTGATGCCAGTTGCCAATTCAGTAGAATTTGCGAATTGGCATCTGATTGCCGTTTACCAGATGCCTTTTCAGTTGATATTCTCTAAAACCCTCTGAAATCGAATTGGCAGCTGGTTGCCAGTTGCCAGTTACCAATTCAATAGAATTTGCAAATTGGCATTTCGCTGCCGTTTGCCAGTTGCCTATTCAGTTGTAATGATCTGCAACCTTCTTGAATCGCATTGTAAGCTTGTTGTCAGTTGCCAATTCACTAGAATTTGCGAATTGGCAATTGGATGCCGTTTGCCAGTTGCTTATTTAGTTGTCATACTTTGAAACCCTGTCAAATCGAATTTGCGGCTGCTTACCAGTTGCTAGTTGCCAATTCACTAGAATTTGCGGATCGGCATCTGTTTGTCGTTAGCCAGTTGCCTTTTCAGTTGTTGTGATTTTAAATCTCAAATCGACTTGGCAGCGGGCTGACTGTTGCCAGATGCCAAGTCACTTAAATTTTCAAATTGGCATCTGGTTGTTGCCGTTTGCCAGTTGCAAACTCATTTGTTATACTCTAAAACACTCTTAAATCGAATTGGCAGCTGGCTGCCAGTTGCGAGTTGCCAATTTAACAGGATTTGCGAATCGGCATCAGGTTGCCGTTTGCCAGTTGCCTATTCAGATGTTATACTCTAAAACCCGCTCAAATCGTATTGGCAGCTGGCTGCCAGTTGCCAATTCACTAGAATTTGCGTATCGGCATCTGGCTGACGTTTGTCAGTTACCCATTCAGTTGTTATTCTCTTAAACCCTCTCAATCGAATTGGCAGCTGGCTGCCAGTTGTCAGTTGTCAATTCACTAGAATTTGCGAATTGGCATCTGGTTACCGTTTGCATATTGCTATTCAGTTGTTATAAACTAAACCCCTTTCAAATTGAATTTGCAGCTGGCTGCTAGTCGCCAGTTGCCAATTCAATAGAATTTGCGAATAGGCACCTATTCCTTTGTTTGCAAGTTGCCTATTCAGTTGTTATAATCTAAAACCCTCTCAAATCGGATTGGCGGATGGCTGCCGGTTGATAGTTGCCAATTCAATAGAATTTGCGAATCGGCATCTCACAGCCGTTTGCCAGTTGCCTATTCCGTTGAAAAACCTTCATAAATCAAAATGGCACTGACTCCCCTTTGCCATTTGCCAATTCACTAGAATTTGCGATCGACCTCTGGATGCCGTTTGCCAGTTGCCTTTTCAGTTGTTATACGCTTAAACCCTCTCATATCGAATTTGCAGCTGGCTGCCTCTTGCCAGATGCCCATTCAACAAAATTTGCAAATTTGCATCTGGTTGCCATTTTCCAGTTGCTTTTTCAGTTGTTATATTCCAAAACCCTCTGAAATCGAATTGGCAGCTGGCTGACAGTTTCATGTAGCCAATTCAATAGAATTTGGGAATCGGAATCTGGCTGCCGTTTGGAAGCTGCCTATTCAGTGATAATGATCTAAAACGCTCTCAACAAGAATTGGCAGCTGGCTGCCACCTGCCAGATTCCAATTAAATGGACTTTGCGAATCGGTATATGACTGCCGTTTGCCAGTTGCATATTCAGATGTTATGCTCTTAACCCTCTCAATCGAATTGGCAGCTGGCTGCCTGTTGCCAGTGGACAATTTAGAAGAATGTTTGAATCGGCATCTGGCGCTACCGTTTGTCAGTTGCCTATTCAGTTGTTTTATTCTAAAACCCTCACAAATATAATTGGCCGTTGACTGCCATTTGCCAATTCACTAGAAATTGCGAATCAGCATCTGGTTGCCATTTGCCAGTTGCCTCTTCTGTTGTAATGCTCATCGAATTTGCAGCTGGCTGCCAGTTGCCAGTGAACGATTCAGTAGAATTTTTGAATCGGCAACAGGCTACCGTTTGTCAGTTGCCTATTCAGTTGTTTTACTCTAAAATCCTCTCAAATCGAATTGGCAGCTGGCTGCCCGTTGCCAGTTGCCAATTCACTAGAAATTGCGAATGGGCATCTGGTTGCCATTTGCCTATTCAATTGTTATATACTAAAACCTTCAATATCTGGACAGCTGCCAATTCAATAGAATTTGCGAATCGACAACTGGCTGCCGTTTGCCAGTTGCCCATTCAAATGCTATACTCTTATACGCTCTGAAATCGAATTGGCAGCTGGGTTGTCAATTCACTTGAATTTGCGATTCGGCATCTGGCTGCCGTTTGCATGTTGCCTATTTAGTAATAATGCACTAAAACCTTCTCAAATCAAATTGGTAGCTGGCTGCCAGTTGCCAAATCAATATTATTGGCATCCGACTGCCGTTTGCCAGTTGCATATTCTGTTACTATACTCTAAAATCCTCTGAAATCTAATTGGCAGCTGGCTGCCAGATTCCAATTCAATAGAATTTGTTAATCGACATCTGGCTGCTTTTTGTAATGCTCTAAAACCCTCTCAAATTTTGCAGCTGGCTGCTAGTTGCCAATTCACTAGAATTTGCGAATTGCCACCTGCCAGTTGCCACCTGCCAATTCCTAAGTATTTTCGAATCGTCATCTGGCTGCCGTTTTCCAGTTGCCTATTTAGTTGTGATGCTCTAAAACCTAAAACCGAATTGGCAGCTGGCTACCAGTTGCCAGTTGCCAATTCACTAGAATTTCCGAATTTGGATCTGTCGTTTGCCAGTTGCCTATTCAGTTGTAATACTCTAAAACTCTCTGAAATCGAATTGGCAGCTGGCTGGCAGTTGTCAGTTGCCAATCCAATAGAATTTGCGAATTGGCATCTGATTGCCATTTGCCAGATGCCTATTCAGTTGTTATCCTCTAAAACCCTCTGAAATCGAATTGGCAGCTGCATGCCAGTTGCCAGTTGCCAATTGAATAGAATTTGAAAATCGGCATCTGGCTACCGTTTGCCAGTTGCCTATTCAGTAGTTATGATCTACAACCTTCTTGAATCGCATTGTCAGCATGTTTCCAGTTGCCAATTCAATAGAATTTGCGAATTGGCATCTGGATGCCGTTAACCAGTTGCCTTTTCAGTTGTCATACATTAAAACACTGTCAAATCGACTTTACGGCTGGCTACCATTTACCAGTTGCCAATTCATTAGAATTTGCAAATCAGCATCTCGTTGCCGTTTGCATGGTGCCTATTCAGTTGTAATGCTATAAAACCTTCTCAAATTGAATTGCGAGATGCCAAGTTTCTATAATTTGCGAATTGGCATCTGGTTGTCGATTGCCAGTTGCAAACTCAGTTGTTATACTCTAAAACGCTCTGACGTCGAATTGGTAGCTGGCTGCCAGTTGCGAGTTGCCAATTCAATAGAATTTGCAAATCGGCATCTAGTTGCCGTTGGCCAGTTGCCTATTCAGTTGTAATGCTCTAAATCTTCTAAAAAATAATTGTCATCTGGCTGTCAATTGCCAGTTGCTAATCAGTTGTTAAACGCTAAAACTCTCAAATCGAAATCGCAGCTGGCCGCCAGTCCCCAGTTGTCAATTCAACAGAATTTGCGAATCGGCGTCTGTTTTTTTAGTTGCCCATTCAGATGTTATACTCTTAAACTCTCTCAAATCGAATTGGCGGCTGGCTGCCAGTTGCCAATTCACTAGAATTTGCATATCGGATTGGATTCCGTTTGCCAGTTGCCTATTCAGTTGTTATGCGCTAAAATCCTCTGAAATCGAATTGGCAGCTGGCTGCCAGTTGCGAGCTGCCAATTCAATACAATTTGCGAATCGGCATCTGGTTGCCGTTTGCCAGTTGCCTATTCAGTTGTAATGCTCTAAAACCTTCTCAAAATGAATTGGCATCTGGCTGTCAGTTGCCTTCTCAGTTGTTATAAGCTAAGCCCCTCTCAAATCAAAATGGCAGCTGGCTGCCAGTTGCCAGCTGACAATTCACTAGAATTTGCGTATCGGCATCTGGCTGACGTTTTTCAGTTGCCCATTCAGTTGTTATTCTCTTAAACCCTCTCAATCGAATTGGCAGCTGCCAGTTGTCAGTTGTCAATTCACTAGAATTTGCGAATTGGCATCTGGTTACCGTTTGCATATTGCTATTCAGTTGTTTTACACTAAACCCCTCTCAAATTGAATTTGCAGCTGGCTGCTAGTCGCCAGTTGCCAATTCAATAGAATTTGCGAATAGGCACCTGTTCCTTTGTTTGCAAGTTGCTTATTCAGTTGTTTTAATCTAAAACCCTCTCAAATCGGATTGGCGGCTGGCTGCCTATTGATAGTTGCCAATTCAATAGAATTTGCGAATCGGCATCTCACAGCCGTTTGCCATTTGCCTATTCCGTTGAAAAACCTTCATAACTCAAAATGGCACTGACTACCCTTTGCCATTTGCAAATTCACTAGAATTTGCGATCGACCTTTGGATGCCGTTTGCCAGTTGCCTTTTCAGTTGTTATATGCTTAAACCCTCTCATATCGAATTGGCAGCTGGCTGCCTCTTGCCAGATGCCAATTCAATAAAATTTGCAAATTTGCATCTGGTTGCCATTTTCCAGTTGCTTTTTCAGTTGTTATATTCCAAAACCCTCTGAAATCGAATTGGCAGCTGGCTGACAGTTTCATATTGCCAATTCAATAGAATTTGCGAATCGGAATCTGGCTGCCGTTTGAAAGCTGCCTATTCAGTGATAATGATCTAAAACGTTCTCAACAAGAATTGGCAGCTGGCTGCCACCTGCCAGATTCCAATTATATAGACTTTGGGAATCGGCATATGACTGCCGTTTGCCAGTTGCATATTCAGATGTTATGCTCTTAACCCTCTCAATCGAATTGGCAGCTGGCTGCTAGTTGCCAGTGGACAATTCAGAAGAATGTTTAAATCGGCATCTGGCGCCACCGTTAGTCAGTTGCCTATTCAGTTGTTTTATTCTAAAACCCTCACAAATGGAATTGGCCGCTGGCTGCCATTTGCCAATTAACTAGAAATTGCGAATCAGCATCTGGTTGCCATTTGCCAGTTGCCTCTTCTGTTGTAATGCTCATCGAATTGGCAGCTGGCTGCCAGTTGCCAGTGAACAATTCAGTAGAATTTTTGAATCGGCAACAGGCTACCGTTTGTCAGTTGCCTATTCAGTTGTTTTACTCTAAAACCCTCTCAAATCGAATTGGCAGCTGGCTGCCCGTTGCCAGTTGCCAATTCTCGTGAAATTGCGAATGAGCATCTGGTTGCCATTTGCCTATTCGATTGTTATATACTAAAACCTTCAATATCTGGACAGCTGCCAATTCAATAGAATTTGCGAATCGACAACTGGCTGCCGTTTGCCAGTTGCCCATTCAAATGCTATACTCTTATACGCTCTGAAATCGAATTGGCAGCTGGGTTGTCAATTCACTTGAATTTGCGATTCGGCATCTGGCTGCCGTTTGCATGTTGCCTATTTAGTAATAATGCACTAAAACCTTCTCAAATCAAATTGGCAGCTGGCTGCCAGTTGCCAAATCAATATTATTGGCATCCGACTGCCGTTTGCCAGTTGCATATTCTGTTACTATACTCTAAAATCCTCTGAAATCTAATTGGCAGCTGGCTGCCAGATTCCAATTCAATAGAATTTGTGAATCGACATCTGGCTGCTTTTTGTAATGCTCTAAAACCCTCTCAAATTTTGCAGCTGGTTGCTAGTTGCCAATTCACTAGAATTTGCGAATTGCCACCTGCCAGTTGCCACCTGCCAATTCCTAAGTATTTTCGAATCGTCATCTGGCTGCCGTTTTCCAGTTGCCTATTTAGTTGTGATGCTCTAAAACCTTCTAAAACCGAATTGGCAGCTGGCTACCAGTTGCCAATTCACTAGAATTTACGAATTTGGATCTGTCGTTTGCCAGTTGCCTATTCAGTTGTAATACTCTAAAACTCTCTGAAATCGAATTAGCAGCTGGCTGGCAGTTGTCAGTTGCCAATCCAATAGAATTTGCGAATTGGCATTGATTGCCATTCGCCAGATGCCTATTCAGTTGTTATCCTCTAAAACCCTCTGAAATCGAATTGGCAGCTGCATGCCAGTTGCCAGTTGCCAATTGAATAGAATTTGAAAATCGGCATCTGGCTGCCGTTTGCCAGTTGCCTATTCAGTAGTAATGATCTACAACCTTCTTGAATCGCATTGTCAGCAGGTTGCCAGTTGCCAATTTACTAGATTTTGCAAATTGGCAATTGGATGCCGTTAACCAGTTGCCTTTTCAGTTGTCATACTTTAAAACCCTGTCAAATCGACTTTACGGCTGGCTACCATTTACCAGTTGCCAATTCATTAGAATTTGCGAATCAGCATCTCGTTGCCGTTTGCAGGATGCCTATTCAGTTGTAATGCTATAAAACCTTCTCAAATTGAATTGCGAGATGCCAAGTTTTTATAATTTGCGAATTGGCATCTGGTTGCCGATTGCCAGTTGCAAACTCAGTTGTTATACTCTAAAACGCTCTGACATCGAATTGGTAGCTGGCTGCCAGTTGCGAGTTGCCAATTCAACAGAATTTGCAAATCGGCATCTTGTTGCCGTTGGCCAGTTGCCTATTCAGTTGTAATGTTCTAAATCTTCTCAAAATTAATTGTCATCTGGCTGTCAGTTGCCAGTTGCTAATCAGTTGTTATACGCTAAAACTCTCAAATCGAAATCGCAGCTGGCCGCCAGTCCCCAGTTGTCAATTCAACAGAATTTGCGAATCGGCATCTGTTTTTTTAGTTGCCCATTCAGATGTTATACTCTTAAACTCTCTCAAATCGAATTGGCGGCTGGCTGCCAGTTGCCAATTCACTAGAATTTGCGTATCGGATTGGATTCCGTTTGTCAGTTGCCTATTCAGTTGTTATGCGCTAAAATCCTCTGAAATCGAATTGGCAGCTGGCTGCCAGTTGCGAGCTGCCAATTCAATACAATTTGCGAATCGGCATCTGGTTGCCGTCTGCCAGGTGCCTATTCAGTTGTAATGCTCTAAAATCTTCTCAAAATGAATTGGCATCTGGCTGCCAGTTGCCTTTTCAGTTGTTATAAGCTAAAACTCTCTCAAATCGAAATGGCAGCTGGCTGCCAGTTGCCAGTTGACAATTCACTAGAATTTGCGTATCGGCATCTGGCTGACGTTTGTCAGTTGCCCATTCAGTTGTTATTCTCTTAAACCCTCTCAATCGAATTGGCAGCTGGCTGCCAGTTGTCAGTTGTCAATTCACTAGAATTTGCGAATTGGCATCTGGTTACCGTTTGCATATTGCTATTCAGTTGTTATACACTAAACCTCTCTCAAATTGAATTTGCAGCTGGCTGCTAGTCGCCAGTTGCCAATTCAATAGAATTAGCGAATAGGCACCTGTTCCTTTGTTTGCAAGTTGCCTATTCAGTTGTTATAATCTAAAACCCTCTCAAATCGGATTGGCGGCTAGCTGCCGGTTGATAGTTGCCAATTCAATAGAATTTGCGAATCGGCATCTCACAGCCGTTTGCCAGTTGCCTATTCCGTTGAAAAACCTTCATAAATCAAAATGGCACTGACTACCCTTTGCCATTTGCAAATTCACTAGAATTTGCAATCGACCTCTTGGATGCCGTTTGCCAGTTGCCTTTT
Source organism: Lucinisca nassula (assembly GCA_963580285.1). NCBI lineage: Eukaryota > Metazoa > Mollusca > Bivalvia > Lucinida > Lucinidae > Lucinisca > Lucinisca nassula. Next base: position 295,012 of record CAUZLF010000026.1, read on the forward strand.
CAGTTGTTATACGCTTAAACCCTCTCATATCGAATTGGCAGCTGGCTGCCTCTTGCCAGATGCCCATTCAATAAAATTTGCAAATTTGCATCTGGTTGCCATTTTCCAGTTGCTTTTTCAGTTGTTATATTCCAAAACCCTCTGAAAACGAATTGGCAGCTGGCTGACAGTTTCATGTTGCCAATTCAATAGAATTTGCGAATCTGAATCTGGCTGCCGTTTGGAAGCTGCCTATTCAGTGATAATGATCTAAAACGTTCTCAACAAGAATTGGCAGCTGGCTGCCACTTGCCAGATTCCAATTAAATAGACATTGCGAATCGGTATATGACTGCCGTTTGCCAGTTGCATATTCAGATGTTATGCTCTTAACCCTCTCAATCGAATTGGCAGCTGGCTGCTAGTTGCCAGTGGACAATTACAGAAGAATGTTTAAATCGGCATCTGGCGCCACCGTTTGTCAGTTGCCTATTCAGTTGTTTTACTCTAAAACCCTCACAAATCGAATTGGCCGCTGGCTGCCATATGCCAATTCACTAGAAATTGCAAATCAGCATCTTGTTGCCATTTGCCAGTTGCCTCTTCTGTTGTAATGCACATCGAATTTGCAGCTGGCTGCCAGTTGCCAGTGAACGATTCAGTAGAATTTTTGAATCGGCAACAGGCTACCGTTTGTCAGTTGCCTATTCAGTTGTTTTACTCTAAAATCCTCTCAAATCGAATTGGCAGCTGGCTGCCCGTTGCCAGTTGCCAATTCACTAGAAATTGCGAATGGGCATCTGGTTGCCATTTGCCTATTCAATTGTTATATACTAAAACCTTCAATATCTGGACAGCTGCCAATTCAATAGAATTTGCGAATCGACAACTGGCTGCCGTTTGCCAGTTGCCCATTCAAATGCTATACTCTTATACGCTCTGAAATCGAATTGGCAGCTGGGTTGTCAATTCACTTGAATTTGCGATTCGGCATCTGGCTGCCGTTTGCATGTTGCCTATTTAGTAATAATGCACTAAAAATTTCTCAAATCAAATTGGCAGCTGGCTGCCAGTTGCCAAATCAATATTATTGGCATCCGACTGCCGTTTGCCAGTTGCATATTCTGTTACTATACTCTATAATCCTCTGAAATCTAATTGGCAGCTGGCTGCCAGATTCCAATTCAATAGAATTTGTTAATCGACATCTGGCTGCTTTTTGTAATGCTCTAAAACCCTCTCAAATTTTGCAGCTGGCTGCTAGTTGCCAATTCACTAGAATTTGCGAATTGCCACCTGCCAGTTTCCACCTGCCAATTCCTAAGTATTTTCGAATCGTCATCTGGCTGCCGTTTTCCAGTTGCCTATTTAGTTGTGATGCTCTAAAACCTTCTAAAACCGAATTGGCAGCTGGCTACCAGTTGCCAGTTGCCAATTCACTAGAATTTCCGAATTTGGATCTGTCGTTTGCCAGTTGCCTATTCAGTTGTAATACTCTAAAACTCTCTGAAATCGAATTGGCAGCTGGCTGGCAGTTGTCAGTTGCCAATCCAATAGAATTTGCGAATTGGCATCTGATTGCCATTTGCCAGATGCCTATTCAGTTGTTATCCTCTAAAACCCTCTGAAATCGAATTGGCAGCTGCATGCCAGTTGCCAGTTGCCAATTGAATAGAATTTGAAAATCGGCATCTGGCTACCGTTTGCCAGTTGCCTATTCAGTAGTTATGATCTACAACCTTCTTGAATCGCATTGTCAGCATGTTTCCAGTTGCCAATTCAATAGAATTTGCGAATTGGCATCTGGATGCCGTTAACCAGTTGCCTTTTCAGTTGTCATACATTAAAACACTGTCAAATCGACTTTACGGCTGGCTACCATTTACCAGTTGCCAATTCATTAGAATTTGCAAATCAGCATCTCGTTGCCGTTTGCATGATGCCTATTCAGTTGTAATGCTATAAAACCTTCTCAAATTGAATTGCGAGATGCCAAGTTTCTATAATTTGCGAATTGGCATCTGATTGTCGATTGACAGTTGCAAACTCAGTTGTTATACTCTAAAACGCTCTGACATCGAATTGGTAGCTGGCTGCCAGTTGCGAGTTGCCAATTCAATAGAATTTGCAAATCGGCATCTAGTTGCCGTTGGCCAGTTGCCTATTCAGTTGTAATGCTCTAAATCTTCTCAAAATTAATTGTCATCTGGCTGTCAGTTGCCAGTTGCTAATCAGTTGTTAAAAGCTAAAACTCTCAAATCGAAATCGCAGCTGGCCGCCAGTCCCCAGTTGTCAATTCAACAGAATTTGCGAATCGGCGTCTGTTTTTTTAGTTGCCCATTCAGATGTTATACTCTTAAACTCTCTCAAATCGAATTGGCGGCTGGCTGCCAGTTGCCAATTCACTAGAATTTGCATATCGGATTGGATTCCGTTTGCCAGTTGCCTATTCAGTTGTTATGCGCTAAAATCCTCTGAAATCGAATTGGCAGCTGGCTGCCAGTTGCGAGCTGCCAATTCAATACAATTTGCGAATCGGCATCTGGTTGCCGTTTGCCAGTTGCCTATTCAGTTGTAATGCTCTAAAACCTTCTCAAAATGAATTGGCATCTGGCTGTCAGTTGCCTTCTCAGTTGTTATAAGCTAAGCCCCTCTCAAATCAAAATGGCAGCTGGCTGCCAGTTGCCAGCTGACAATTCACTAGAATTTGCGTATCGGCATCTGGCTGACGTTTTTCAGTTGCCCATTCAGTTGTTATTCTCTTAAACCCTCTCAATCGAATTGGCAGCTGGCTGCCAGTTGTCAGTTGTCAATTCACTAGAATTTGCGAATTGGCATCTGGTTACCGTTTGCATATTGCTATTCAGTTGTTTTACACTAAACCCCTCTCAAATTGAATTTGCAGCTGGCTGCTAGTCGCCAGTTGCCAATTCAATAGAATTTGCGAATAGGCACCTGTTCCTTTGTTTGCAAGTTGCTTATTCAGTTGTTATAATCTAAAACCCCTCAAATCGGATAGGCGGATGGCTGCCTGTTCATAGTTGCCAATTCAATAGAATTTGCGAATCGGCATCTCACAGCCGTTTGCCATTTGCCTATTCCGTTGAAAAACCTTCATAAATCAAAATGGCACCGACTACCCTTTGCCATTTGCAAATTCACTAGAATTTGCGATCGACCTTTGGATGCCGTTTGCCAGTTGCCTTTTCAATTGTTATACGCTTAAACCCTCTCATATCGAATTGGCAGCTGGCTGCCTCTTGCCAGATGCCAATTCAATAAAATTTGCAAATTTGCATCTGGTTGCCATTTCCCAGTTGCTTTTTCAGTTGTTGTATTCCAAAACCCTCTGAAATTGAATTGGCAGCTGGCTGACTGTTTCATATTGCCAATTCAATAGAATTTGCGAATCGGAATCTGGTTGCCGTTTGGAAGCTGCCTATTCAGTGATAATGATCTAAAACGTTCTCAACAAGAATTGGCAGCTGGCTGCCACCTGCCAGATTCCAATTAAATAGACTTTGGGAATCGGCATATGACTGCCGTTTGCCAGTTGCATATTCAGATGTTATGCTCTTAACCCTCTCAATCGAATTGGCAGCTGGCTGCTAGTTGCCAGTGGACAATTCAGAAGAATGTTTAAATCGGCATCTGGCGCCACCGTTAGTCAGTTGCCTATTCAGTTGTTTTATTCTAAAACCCTCACAAATCGAATTGGCCGTTGGCTGCCATTTGCCAATTAACTAGAAATTGCGAATCAGCATCTGGTTGCCATTTGCCAGTTGCCTCTTCTGTTGTAATGCTCATCGAATTGGCAGCTGGCTGCCAGTTGCCAGTGAACAATTCAGTAGAATTTTTGAATCGGCAACAGGCTACCGTTTGTCAGTTGCCTATTCAGTTGTTTTACTCTAAAACCCTCTCAAATCGAATTGGCAGCTGGCTGCCCGTTGCCAGTTGCCAATTCTGTAGAAATTGCGAATGAGCATCTGGTTGCCATTTGCCTATTCAATTGTTATATACTAAAACCTTCAATATCTGGACAGCTGCCAATTCAATAGAATTTGCGAATCGACAACTGGCTGCCGTTTGCCAGTTGCCCATTCAAATGCTATACTCTTATACGCTCTGAAATCGAATTGGCAGCTGGGTTGTCAATTCACTTGAATTTGCGATTCGGCATCTGGCTGCCGTTTGCATGTTGCCTATTTAGTAATAATGCACTAAAACCTTCTCAAATCAAATTGGCAGCTGGCTGCCAGTTGCCAAATCAATATTATTGGCATCCGACTGCCGTTTGCCAGTTGCATATTCTGTTACTATACTCTAAAATCCTCTGAAATCTAATTGGCAGCTGGCTGCCAGATTCCAATTCAATAGAATTTGTGAATCGACATCTGGCTGCTTTTTGTAATGCTCTAAAACCCTCTCAAATTTTGCAGCTGGTTGCTAGTTGCCAATTCACTAGAATTTGCGAATTGCCACCTGCCAGTTGCCACCTGCCAATTCCTAAGTATTTTCGAATCGTCATCTGGCTGCCGTTTTCCAGTTGCCTATTTAGTTGTGATGCTCTAAAACCTTCTAAAACCGAATTGGCAGCTGGCTACCAGTTGCCAATTCACTAGAATTTACGAATTTGGATCTGTCGTTTGCCAGTTGCCTATTCAGTTGTAATACTCTAAAACTCTCTGAAATCGAATTAGCAGCTGGCTGGCAGTTGTCAGTTGCCAATCCAATAGAATTTGCGAATTGGCATTGATTGCCATTTGCCAGATGCCTATTGATTTGTTATCCTCTAAAACCCTCTGAAATCGAATTGGCAGCTGCATGCCAGTTGCCAGTTGCCAATTGAATAGAATTTGAAAATCGGCATCTGGCTGCCGTTTGCCAGTTGCCTATTCAGTAGTAATGATCTACAACCTTCTTGAATCGCATTGTCAGCAGGTTGCCAGTTGCCAATTTACTAGAATTTGCAAATTGGCAATTGGATGCCGTTAACCAGTTGCCTTTTCAGTTGTCATACTTTAAAACCCTGTCAAATCGACTTTACGGCTGGCTACCATTTACCAGTTGCCAATTCATTAGAATTTGCGAATCAGCATCTCGTTGCCGTTTGCAGGATGCCTATTCAGTTGTAATGCTATAAAACCTTCTCAAATTGAATTGCGAGATGCCAAGTTTTTTATAATTTGCGAATTGGCATCTGGTTGCCGATTGCCAGTTGCAAACTCAGTTGTTATACTCTAAAACGCTCTGACATCGAATTGGTAGCTGGCTGCCAGTTGCGAGTTGCCAATTCAATAGAATTTGCAAATCGGCATCTTGTTGCCGTTGGCCAGTTGCCTATTCAGTTGTAATGTTCTAAATCTTCTCAAAATTAATTGTCATCTGGCTGTCAGTTGCCAGTTGCTAATCAGTTGTTATACGCTAAAACTCTCAAATCGAAATCGCAGCTGGCCGCCAGTCCCCAGTTGTCAATTCAACAGAATTTGCGAATCGGCATCTGTTTTTTAGTTGCCCATTCAGATGTTATACTCTTAAACTCTCTCAAATCGAATTGGCGGCTGGCTGCCAGTTGCCAATTCACTAGAATTTGCGTATCGGATTGGATTCCGTTTGTCAGTTGCCTATTCAGTTGTTATGCGCTAAAATTCTCTGAAATCAAATTGGCAGCTGACTGCCAGTTGCGAGCTGCCAATTCAATACAATTTGCGAATCGGCATCTGGTTGCCGTTTGCCAGTTGCCTATACAGTTGTAATGCTCTAAAACCTTCTCAAAATGAATTGGCATCTGGCTGCCAGTTGCCTTTTCAGTTGTAATGCTCTAAAACCTTCTCAAATCGAAATGGCAGCTGGCTGCCAGTTGCCGGTTGACAATTCAATAGAATTTGCGAATCGGCATCTGTTTCTTTTTGCCAGTTGCCTGTTCAGTCTTTATACTTTAAAACCGACACAAATCGTATTGGCGGCTGGCTGTCAATTGCCAATTCACTAGAATTTGCGTATCGGCATCTGACTGACGTTTGTCAGTTACCTTTTCAGTTGTAATGCTCTTAAACCCTCTCAATCGAATTGGCAGCTTGCTGCCAGTTGTCAATTCACTAGAATTTGCACCTGGTTACCGTTTGCCTGTTGCTATTCAGTTGTTATCTAAAACCCTCTAAAATCGAATTGGCGGCTGGCTGCCGGTTGATAGTTGCCAATTCACTAGAGTTTGCGAATTGGCATCTGGTTGCCGATTGCCAGTTGCCTATTCAGTTGTTATACTCTAAAACGCTAAGAAATCGAATTGGCAGCTGGTTGCCAGTTGCCAATTGCCAATTTAATAGAATTTGCGAATCGGCATCTGACCGCCGTTTGCCAGTTGCCTATTCCGTTGAAAAGCTCCATAAAATCATAAATCAAATTGGCAGCTGACTACCCTTTGTCATTTGCCAATTCACTAGAATTTGGGAATCGACATCTTGATGCCGTAAACTTGCCAGTTGCCTTTTCAGTTGTTATACACTTAAACCCTCAATAAAATTTGCAAATTTGAATCTGGTTGCCATTTTCCAGTTGCTTTTTCAGTTGTTTTATTCCAAAACCCTCTGAAATCGAATTGGCAGCTAGCTGCCAGTTTCGAGTTGCCAATTTAATAGAATTTGCGAATCGGAATATTGCTGCCGTTTGGAAGCTGGCTATTCAGTGGTAATGATCTAAAACGTTCTCAACTCGAATTGGCAGCTGGCTGTCACTTGCCAGATTCCAATTAAGTAGACTTTGCGAATCGGTATATGGCTGCCGTTTGCCAGTTGCCTATTCAGTTGTGATGCTCTTAAACCCTCTGAATCGAATTGGCAGCTGGCTGCCAGTTGCCAGTGGACAATTCAGTAGAAAAAATTTAATCGCCATTTGGCTACCGTTTGTCAGTTGCTTTTTCAGCTGTTTTACTCTAAAACCCTCGCATTGGCAGCTGGCTGCCAGTTGCCATTTGCCAATTCACTAGAAATTGCGAATCGGCATCTGGTTGCCATTTGCCAGTTGCCTCTTCAGTTGTAATGCTCTTAAACCCTCTCAATCGAATTGCCAGTGGACAATTCAGAATTTTTGAATCGGCATCAGGCTACCGTTTGTCAGTTTCCTATTCCGTTGTTTTACTCTAAAACCCTCTTAAATCGAATTGGCAGCTGGCTGCCAGTTACCAGTTGCCAATTCACTAGAAATTGCGAATGGGCATCTGGTTGCCATTTGCCAGTTGCCTATTAAATTGTTATATACTTAATCTGGAGAGTTGCCAATTCAATAGAATTTGCGAATCGACATCTTGATGCCGTAAACTTGCCAGTTGCCTTTTCAGTTGTTATACACTTAAACCCTCTCAATAAAATTTGCAAATTGGAATCTGGTTGCCATTTTCCAGTTGCTTTTTCAGTTGTTATATTCCAAAACCCTCTGAAATCGAATTGGCAGCTGGCTGCCAGTTTCGAGTTGCCAATTCAATAGAATTTGCGAATCGGAATATTGCTGCCGTTTTGAAGCTGCCTATTCAGTGGTAATGATCTAAAACGTTCTCAACTCGAATTGGCATCTGGCTGTCACTTGCCAGATTCCAATTAAGTAGACTTTGCGAATCGGTATATGGCTGCCGTTTGCCAGTTGCCTATTCAGTTGTGATGCTCTTATACCCTCTGAATCTAATTGGCAGCTGGCTGCCAGTTGCCAGTGGACAATTCAGTAGATTTTTTTAATCGGCATCTGGCTACCGTTTGTCAGTTGCTTTTTCAGCTGTTTTACTCTAAAACCCTCGTAAATCGAATTTGCAGCTGGCTGCCAGTTGCCAATTCACTAGAAATTGCGAATCGGCATCTGGTTGCCATTCGGCAGTTGCCTCTTCAGTTGTAATGCTCTTAAACCGTCTCAATTGAATTACCAGTGGACAATTCAGTAGAATTTTTGAATCGGCATCAGGCTACCGTTTGTCAGTTTCGTATTCCGTTGTTTTACTCTAAAACCCGCTCAAATTGTATTGGCGGCTGGCTGCCAGTTGCCAATTCACTAGAATTTGCGTATCGGCATCTGGCTGACGTTTGTCAGTTGCCCATTCAGTTGTTATTCTCTTAAACCCTCTCAATCGAATTGGCAGCTGGCTCCCAGTTGTCAGTTGTCAATTCACTAGAATTTGCGAATTGGCATCTGGTTACCGTTTGCATATTGCTATTCAGTTGTTATACCATAAACCCCTCTCAAATTGAATTTGCAGCTGGCTGCTAGTCGCCAGTTGCCTATTCAATAGAATTTGCGAATAGGCACATGTTCCTTTGTTTGCAAGTTGCCTATTCAGTTGTTATAATCTAAAACCCTCTCAAATCGGATTGGCGGCTGGCTGCCGGTTGATAGTTGCCAATTCAATAGAATTTGCGAATCGGCATCTCACAGCCGTTTGCCAGTTGCCTATTCCGTTGAAAAACCTTCATAAATCAAAATGGCACTGACTCCCCTTTGCCATTTGCCAATTCACTAGAATTTGCGATCGACCTCTGGATGCCGTTTGCCAATTGCGTTTTCAGTTGTTATACGCTTAAACCCTCTCATATCGAATTGGCAGCTGGCTGCCTCTTGCCAGATGGCTGCCGTTTGCCAGTTGCCTTTTCAGTTGTTATACGCTTAAACCCTCTCATATCGAATTGGCAGCTGGCTGCCTCTTGCCAGATGCCAATTCAATAAAATTTGCAAATTTGCATCTGGTTGCCATATTCCAGTTGCTTTTTCATTTGTTATATTCCAAAACCCTCTGAAATCGAATTGGCAGCTGGCTCACAGTTTCATATTGCCAATTCAATAGAATTTGCGAATCGGAATCTGGCTGCCGTTTGGAAGCTGCCTATTCAGTGATAATGATCTAAAACGTTCTCAACAAGAATTGGCAGCTGGCTGCCACCTGCCAGATTCCAATTAAATAGACTTTGCGAATCGGTATATGACTGCCGTTTGCCAGTTGCATATTCAGATGTTATGCTCTTAACCCTCTCAATCAAATTGGCAGCTGGCTGCTAGTTGCCAGTGGACAATTCAGAAGAATGTTTAAATCGGCATCTGGCGCCACCGTTAGTCAGTTGCCTATTCAGTTGTTTTATTCTAAAACCCTCACAAATCGAATTGGCCGCTGGCTGCCATTTGCCAATTCACTAGAAATTGCGAATCAGCATCTGTTTGCCATTTGCCAGTTGCCTCTTCTGTTGTAATGCTCATCGAATTGGCAGCTGGCTGCCAGTTGCCAGTGAACAATTCAGTAGAATTTTTGAATCGGCAACAGGCTACCATTTGTCAGTTGCCTATTCAGTTGTTTTACTCTAAAACCCTCTCAAATCGAATTGGCAGCTGGCTGCCCGTTGCCAGTTGCCAATTCACTAGAAATTGCGAATGGGCATCTGGTTGCCATTTGCCTATTCAATTGTTATATACTAAAACCTTCAATATGTGGACAGCTGCCAATTCAATAGAATTTGCGAATCGACAACTGGCTGCCGTTTGCCAGTTGCCCATTCAAATGCTATACTCTTATACGCTCTGAAATCGAATTGGCAGCTGGGTTGTCAATTCACTTGAATTTGCGATTCGGCATCTGGCTGCCGTTTGCAGGTTGCCTATTTAGTAATAATGCACTAAAACCTTCTCAAATCAAATTGGCAGCTGGCTGCCAGTTGCCAAATCAATATTATTGGCATCCGACTGCCGTTTGCCAGTTGCATATTCTGTTACTATACTCTTAAATCCTCTGAAATCTAATTGGCAGCTGGCTGCCAGATTACAATTCAATAGAATTTGTTAATCGACATCTGGCTGCTTTTTGTAATGTTCTAAAACCCTCTCAAATTTTGCAGCTGGCTGCTAGTTGCCAATTCACTAGAATTTGCGAATTGCCACCTGCCAGTTGCCACCTGCCAATTCCTAAGTATTTTCGAATCGTCATCTGGCTGCCGTTTTCCAGTTGCCTATTTAGTTGTGATGCTCTAAAACCTTCTAAAACCGAATTGGCAGCTGGCTACTAGTTGCCAGTTGCCAATTCACTAGAATTTCCGAATTTGGATCTGTCGTTTGCCAGTTGCCTATTCAGTTGCAATACTCTAAAACTCTCTGAAATCGAATTGGCAGCTGGCTGGCAGTTGTCAGTTGCCAATCCAATAGAATTTGCGAATTGGCATCTGATTGCCATTTGCCAGATGCCTATTGATTTGTTATCCTCTAAAACCCTCTGAAATCGAATTGGCAGCTGCATGCCAGTTGCCAGTTGCCAATTGAATAGAATTTGAAAACCGGCATCTGGCTGCCGTTTGCCAGTTGCCTATTCAGTAGTAATGATCTACAACCTTCTTGAATCGCATTGCCAGCAGGTTGCCAGTTGCCAATTCACTAGAATTTGCGAATTGGCATCTGGATGCCGTTAACCAGTTGCCTTTTCAGTTGTCATACTTTAAAACCCTGTCAAATCGACTTTACGGCTGGCTACCATTTACCAGTTGCCAATTCATTAGAATTTGCGAATCAGCATCTCGTTGCCGTTTGCATGATGCCTATTCAGTTGTAATGCTATAAAACCTTCTCAAATTGAATTGCGAGATGCCAAGTTTCTATAATTTGCGAATTGGCATCTGATTGTCGATTGACAGTTGCAAACTCAGTTGTTATACTCTAAAACGCTCTGACATCGAATTGGTAGCTGGCTGCCAGTTGCGAGTTGCCAATTCAATAGAATTTGCAAATCGGCATCCAGTTGCCGTTGGCCAGTTGCCTATTCAGTTGTAATGCTCTAAATCTTCTCAAAATTGTCATCTGGCTGTCAGTTGCCAGTTGCTAATCAGTTGTTATACGCTAAAACTCTCAAATCGAAATCGCAGCTGGCCGCCAGTCCCCAGTTGTCAATTCAACAGAATTTGCGAATCGGCATCTTTTTTTAGTTGCCCATTCAGATGTTATACTCTTAAACTCTCTCAAATCGAATTGGCGGCTGGCTGCCAGTTGCCAATTCACTAGAATTTGCATATCGGATTGGATTCCGTTTGCCAGTTGCCTATTCAGTTGTTATGCGCTATAATCCTCTGAAATCAAATTGGCAGCTGGCTGCCAGTTGCGAGCTGCCAATTCAATACAATTTGCGAATCGGCATCTGGTTGCCGTTTGCCAGGTGCCTATTCAGTTGTAATGCTCTAAAACCTTCTCAAAATGAATTGGCATCTGGCTGCCAGTTGCCTTTTCAGTTGTTATAAGCTAAAACCCTCTCAAATCGAAATGGCAGCTGGCTGCCAGTTGCCAGTTGACAATTCACTAGAATTTGCGTATCGGCATCTGGCTGACGTTTGTCAGTTGCCCATTCAGTTGTTATTCTCTTAAACCCTCTCAATCGAATTGGCAGCTGGTTCCCAGTTGTCAATTCACTAGAATTTGCGAATTGGCATCTGGTTACCGTTTGCATATTGCTATTCAGTTGTTATACACTAAACCTCTCTCAAATTGAATTTGCAGCTGGCTGCTAGTCGCCAGTTGCCAATTCAATAGAATTTGCGAATAGGCACATGTTCCTTTGTTTGCAAGTTGCCTATTCAGTTGTTATAATCTAAAACCCTCTCAAATCGGATTGGCGGCTGGCTGTCGGTTGATAGTTGCCAATTCAATAGAATTTGCGAATCGGCATCTCACAGCCGTTTGCCAGTTGCCTATTCTGTTGAAAAACCTTCATAAATCAAAATGGCACTGACTACCATTTGCCATTTGCCAATTCACTAGAATTTGCGATCGCCCTCTGGATGCCGTTTGCCAGTTGCCTTTTCAGTTGTTATACGCTTAAACCCTCTCATATCGAATTGGCAGCTGGCTGCCTCTTGCCAGATGCCCATTCAATAAAATTTGCAAAGGGGGAGTTCCAAATCTGCCCACGCAAAGAATTTCTTGAAACTTCAGTTGTTGTTTACTTAAGGTCTATCAACTATATATATAACTTTGTTTCATTTGATAAATTACTATAGGTCTCAGGAGAGCTCCCTGAGATAACCCCCTGTAGAGGTCATACACACCTGTGAGCTTTTCGGTCGTAAATCAACAGGTGTGATTGTTTTCAAATTTTGTTGCTGTGATTGGCAACAGAACTCTATAAGGATTCATCTAATACAAAAAATGTAAATGAGTCTATGTCTTTTAATCTTCCTGATAAATTTATTTACAAACTTTCTTCTATTTTTCATGAAAATTTGCAAAAAATAACATTTTCATCATAAGTATTAGATGTGTTACTGATCTTGTCACCCCAAGATATTGCATATAAAATAGGCCACATATGTCCTCTATATAGCAAACAAATTTAAAAGAAATCAGAAACCGGTAACATTGTTTTTGAAAGCTAAATATGAGTTCAGGTCTATTTTTGTGCCAAAATCAGTTTCAATACCAGGGGACAAGATTTCCCTAAAGTGTATTTTTATTGTGTTTTCTGACGATTTAGGGCCACCTTATCATACAAGGCTAAGCATAGGCATTTATATAATAAAAACTCCCCACCCACCCCAAAAAAAGACATTGTTTACAGACAGGATTGTTTAGTTTGGCTTTTAAATAGTAAATGAGAACATACATTATCAACATATACAAGTCAAGTTTTATCCAAACATTTTAAAGAGCAAAAATAAAATGCATTCATGCACTGTTCATGATGAATGTTAGTGTTGACATTATTGCAAAAATGATAATGCTGAAAAAATTACATTATGACACAAAAGGAATAAGACAAGGTGGATCTTTTTACCCTATTTCATAGTTTCTTCTTGTACATTTTTAAACCCTGCAATACAAAGACTCTTGATGTCAGTAATACACAATGACGTTTTGAATTTGCTTAATTAATTACTTTCATCATCCTATTTTTTTCCTTATTATTTTTGTTGTTGTCATTTTGTTCTTTTAAATAAAACAGCAGTCAATAATTTGCCACCTTGAAGGGACAGATTGATTTTCTGATTTGTGCTTATGATTGATTGGTCCATGTATTGTTGATGTTTTCTTACATCACTTGGTCAAAGAGGCTCACACTCCGCCCCCCCCCCCCCCCCCCCCCCCCACACCAAAGGTTTTGTAAGATCATTGAAATAATATTTTTATTTTTTTTCTAGGTTCATTATAACATCTGCAAAAGTGTAAACTTCAATGTTTTAGTCTTCAAAATAAATGCAGAGCTAGTCACACTGGAACTTGTTGTAAAATTGGCATTTGACATACACTTCCCTAAATGAAATAGATGGGAGGCAAGTTTCTGTAACAAATTCATTTTATAGCTGATATTAAATTTAGATGTAGTTATACCATTCGCATATTTAGTCATATGTATGCAGTACTTGCCATCTATGTTAAGCTTTCTAGCCCTGTATTAATCAGTTTTACAGATGGCATGAATCAGCTGTTAGCTGTACTACTAGCATATTTGTTGAACCAAAATCTGCAGTTGGCTATATATTTTTCTACAGCACTGATAGCAAATATACTGTTTGCTCTTTTCTTCCTCTGAAATCATTTGAAAGTTGAACTGAACAGTCTTCTCTATTATATTAATTCATGTCTCAAAAATAACTGGCTGTTTACCAGATCATATATAAGAATATAACTAGCTCATATTTGAGAAGACAACTTTCTTACACTGATTTGCACAGCAGGCGACATTTGTTGCGATTTATCGTATGTGGACTGTAATTTAGTTAAGATTTTGAAGGGGCATTGTCAGAGTGATAAAACAGCCAAAACAACAGTGTTTCCATTTTGTCTACAGTAATCTGTGTATACAGTGGGCCAAAAGATCGGGAAAATTGTCTGTGGTATTATGACATACCTGGCTTAACATAATAAAATCATCATAACTCTTAGCTATTCAAGCAAGCTGTGCCATTCCAGTATGACAGACTTTTCAAACATTTTAAGTCGACTGCATCAGTTCAATACATACTTATTAAAGAGTCCAGAAAATTTTCGTGTTAACAAAACCAGCCATTTCACTTGCCATTGCAACTTTCTTTGTCTTAATAAGCTTCAGCAGAGTTTAGGATTACAATAAATGCAAAAACACCTGTTATAAAATGAAACATATTTTTATTGAATTGTTAAACGCTCAAAATAAATTGTGTTTTTGGTCTTCCCCAGGGTACCATAACTGATACAACTGCTGATTATATGAGCTCATACTATACACAGCATCGTTTAAGCATACATATATTCATGTTTATATACATTATTTGCGAGCGATTTCTCGATTGAAAATGTTATACCATATCTACAAATGGTTTGAAAAAATTGACATTCTGGCCATTACTATTCAATGTTCAAATGCAGTATGTTACCGGTCTTGGATTTTCAAGAAAGTTTGATAAAATGTTCTACACATATATGGGCAATTTTCATATTAAAATGATGAGGTGACAAAAACTGCAACAGTATAAAATCAAAAGTCAAACATACTCCAAAAGATTTTATGGTTGTGAAGTCTAGGGTCTCCTACATATGAAATTGAGCATGGTCTATGGAATTTTACCTGAACAATAGTAAATGTGATACAAAAATAATCACAAATGACTTCGATGATGCCTGAGAACAAAAATAACTCCAAAACATAAGAAGCTGTTGTGTCTAAATATACTTGTTTGGGGTACCCCTATTTTCAGATGCCGAAATAAACAAAACACTGTAGATTTATAATGAAAACAGATATGAGAGTGAAATAGCTAAATAATGAACAGTCATTTACCAGGCATTAATTATGCACAATATCATGGAAATCTATGCGTGGGCAGAACCCTATGGAAATTTACTATAGGCTGGAACTCCCCCTTTGCATCTGGTTGCCATTTTCCAGTTGCTTTTTCAGTTGTTATATTCCAAAACCCTCTGAAAACGAATTGGCAGCTGGCTGACAGCTTCATGTTGCAAATTCAATAGAATTTGCGAATCTGAATCTGGCTGCCGTTTGGAAGCTGCCTATTCAGTGATAATGATCTAAAACGTTCTCAAGAATTGGCAGCTGGCTGCCACCTGCCAGATTCCAATTAAATAGACTTTGCGAATCGGTATATGACTGCCGTTTGCCAGTTGCATATTCAGATGTTATGCTCTTAACCCTCTCAATCGAATTGGCAGCTGGCTGCTAGTTGCCAGTGGACAATTACAGAAGAATGTTTAAATCGGCATCTGGCGCCACCGTTTGTCAGTTGCCTATTCAGTTGTTTTACTCTAAACCCCTCACAAATCGAATTGGCCGCTGGCTGCCATTTGCCAATTCACTAGAAATTGCGTATCAGCATCTGGTTGCCATTTGCCAGTTGCCTCTTCTGTTGTAATGCTCATCGAATTGGCAGCTGGCTGCCAGTTGCCAGTGAACAATTCAGTAGAATTTTTTAATCGGCAACAGGCTACCGTTTGTCAGTTGCCTATTCAGTTGTTTTACTCTAAAACCCTCTCAAATCGAATTGGCAGCTGGCTGCCCGTTGCCAGTTGCCAATTCACTAGAAATTGCGAATGAGCATCTGGTTGCCATTTGCCTATTCAATTGTTATATACTAAAACCTTCAATATCTGGACAGATGCCAATTCAATAGAATTTGCGAATCGACAACTGGCTGCCGTTACTCTTATACGCTCTGAAATCGAATTGGCAGCTGGGTTGTCAATTCACTTGAATTTGCGATTCGGCATCTGGCTGCCGTTTGCATGTTGCCTATTTAGTAATAATGCACTAAAACCTTCTCAAATCAAATTGGCAGCTGGCTGCCAGTTGCCAAATCAATATTATTGGCATCCGACTGCCGTTTGCCAGTTGCATATTCTGTTACTATACTCTAAAATCCTCTGAAATCTAATTGGCAGCTTGTTGCCAGATTCCAATTCAATAGAATTTGTTAATCGACATCTGGCTGCTTTTTGTAATGGTCTAAAACCCTCTCAAATATTGCAGCTGGCTGCAAGTTGCCAATTCACTAGAATTTGCGAATTGCCACCTGCCAGTTGCCACCTGCCAATTCCTAAGTATTTTCGAATCGTCATCTGGCTGCCGTTTTCCAGTTGCCTATTTAGTTGTGATGCTCTAAAACCTTCTAAGTAGAAGTAAAACAAAGATAAGGAATTGATACAATTAACTTACTCCACCCATAAAAGACACCAAAGGTAAAGAAATACAAACATTAAGCGACCAGACCATAATGGAAACCTAAACAAAGGAAGGCCATAAGGACAGTTACTTTCCCACAAAATGGTAAAACCGAATTGGCAGCTGGCTACCAGTTGCCAGTTGCTAATTCACTAGAATTTCCGAATTTGGATCTGTCGTTTGCCAGTTGCCTATTCAGTTGTAATACTCTAAAACTCTCTGAAATCGAATTGGCAGCTGGCTGGCAGTTGTCAGTTGCCAATCCAATAGAATTTGCGAATTGGCATCTGATTGCCATTTGCCAGATGCCTATTAAGTTGTTGTCCTCTAAAACCCTCTGAAATCGAATTGGCAGCTGCATGCCAGTTGCCAGTTGCCAATCGAATAGAATTTGAAAATCGGCATCTGGCTGCCGTTTGCCAGTTGCCTATTAAGTAGTTATGATCTACAACCTTCTTGAATCGCATTGACATCGCCCCCGCCCATAGGGGCTTGAAGAAATATATGGGCTGCACGATGCTTACACGCAGAGCCAATAATATATCTTCATGATGCTAGAATATTTGTAATACCGTCAGGAGAGAGCAATAATAGGCCTAGCCTACGCTCAATCCTTGTCTCATTCATTATATTTATAATCTGCTTTATGTTCTCGAATACTTAATCTAAAACCCTCTCTAATCGGATTGGCGGCTGGCTGCCTATTGATAGTTGCCAATTCAATAGAATTTGCGAATCGGCATCTCACAGCCGTTTGCCATTTGCCTATTCCGTTGAAAAACCTTCATAACTCAAAATGGCACTGACTACCCTTTGCCATTTGCAAATTCACTAGAATTTGCGATCGACCTTTGGATGCCGTTTGCCAGTTGCCTTTTCAGTTGTTATATGCTTAAACCCTCTCATATCGAATTGGCAGCTGGCTGCCTCTTGCCAGATGCCCATTCAATAAAATTTGCAAATTTGCACCTGGTTGCCATTTTCCAGTTGCTTTTTCAGTTGTTATATTCCAAAACCCTCTGAAATCGAATTGGCAGCTGGCTGACAGTTTCATATTGCCAATTCAATAGAATTTGCGAATCGGAATCTGGCTGCCGTTTGAAAGCTGCCTATTCAGTGATAATGATCTAAAACGTTCTCAACAAGAATTGGCAGCTGGCTGCCACCTGCCAGATTCCAATTATATAGACTTTGGGAATCGGCATATGACTGCCGTTTGCCAGTTGCATATTCAGATGTTATGCTCTTAACCCTCTCAATCGAATTGGCAGCTGGCTGCTAGTTGCCAGTGGACAATTCAGAAGAATGTTTAAATCGGCATCTGGCGCCACCGTTAGTCAGTTGCCTATTCAGTTGTTTTATTCTAAAACCCTCACAAATCGAATTGGCCGCTGGCTGCCATTTGCCAATTAACTAGAAATTGCGAATCAGCATCTGGTTGCCATTTGCCAGTTGCCTCTTCTGTTGTAATGCTCATCGAATTGGCAGCTGGCTGCCAGTTGCCAGTGAACAATTCAGTAGAATTTTTGAATCGGCAACAGGCTACCGTTTGTCAGTTGCCTATTCAGTTGTTTTACTTTAAAACCCTCTCAAATCGAATTGGCAGCTGGCTGCCCGTTGCCAGTTGCCAATTCTCTAGAAATTGCGAATGAGCATCTGGTTGCCATTTGCCTATTCAATTGTTATATACTAAAACCTTCAATATCTGGACAGCTGCCAATTCAATAGAATTTGCGAATCGACAACTGGCTGCCGTTTGCCAGTTGCCCATTCAAATGCTATACTCTTATACGCTCTGAAATCGAATTGGCAGCTGGGTTGTCAATTCACTTGAATTTGCGATTCGGCATCTGGCTGCCGTTTGCATGTTGCCTATTTAGTAATAATGCACTAAAACCTTCTCAAATCAAATTGGCAGCTGGCTGCCAGTTGCCAAATCAATATTATTGGCATCCGACTGCCGTTTGCCAGTTGCATATTCTGTTACTATACTCTAAAATCCTCTGAAATCTAATTGGCAGCTGGCTGCCAGATGCCAATTCAATAGAATTTGTGAATCGACATCTGGCTGCTTTTTGTAATGCTCTAAAACCCTCTCAAATTTTGCAGCTGGCTGCTAGTTGCCAATTCACTAGAATTTGCGAATTGCCACCTGCCAATTCCTAAGTATTTTCGAATCGTCATCTGGCTGCCGTTTTCCAGTTGCCTATTTAGTTGTGATGCTCTAAAACCTTCTAAAACCGAATTGGCAGCTGGCTACCAGTTGCCAGTTGCCAATTCACTAGAATTTACGAATTTGGATCTGTCGTTTGCCAGTTGCCTATTCAGTTGTAATACTCTAAAACTCTCTGAAATCGAATCAGCAGCTGGCTGGCAGTTGTCAGTTGCCAATCCAATAGAATTTGCGAATTGGCATTGATTGCCATTTGCCAGATGCCTATTCAGTTGTTATCCTCTAAAACCCTCTGAAATCGAATTGGCAGCTGCATGCCAGTTGCCAGTTGCCAATTGAATAGAATTTGAAAATCGGCATCTGGCTGCCGTTTGCCAGTTGCCTATTCAGTAGTAATGATCTACAACCTTCTTGAATCGCATTGTCAGCAGGTTGCCAGTTGCCAATTTACTAGAATTTGCAAATTGGCATCTGGATGCCGTTAACCAGTTGTCTTTTCAGTTGTCATACTTTAAAACCCTGTCAAATCGACTTTACGGCTGGCTACCATTTACCAGTTGCCAATTCATTAGAATTTGCGAATCAGCATCTCGTTGCCGTTTGCAGGATGCCTTTTCAGTTGAAATGCTATAAAACCTTCTCAAATTGAATTGCGAGATGCCAAGTTTTTATAACTTGCGAATTGGCATCTGGTTGCCGATTGCCAGTTGCAAACTCAGTTGTTATACTCTAAAACGCTCTGACATCGAATTGGTAGCTGGCTGCCAGTTGCGAGTTGCCAATTCAATAGAATTTGCAAATCGGCATCTAGTTGCCGTTGGCCAGTTGCCTATTCAGTTGTAATGTTCTAAATCTTCTCAAAATTGTCATCTGGCTGTCAGTTGCCAGTTGCTAATCAGTTGTTATACGCTAAAACTCTCAAATCGAAATCGCAGCTGGCCGCCAGTCCCCAGTTGTCAATTCAACAGAATTAGCGAATCGGCATCTGTTTTTTTAGTTGCCCATTCAGATGTTATACTCTTAAACTCTCTCAAATCGAATTGGCGGCTGGCTGTCAGTTGCCAATTCACTAGAATTTGCGTATCGGATTGGATTCCGTTTTTAAGTTGCCTATTCAGTTGTTATGCGCTTAAATCCTCTGAAATCGAATTGGCAGCTGACTGCCAGTTGTCAATTCACTAGAATTTACGAATTTGCACCTGGTTACCGGTCAATCCAATACAATTTGCGAATCGGCATCTGGTTGCCGTTTGCCGGTTGCCTATTCAGTTGTAATGCTCTAAAACCCTCTCAAATCGAACTGGCAGCTGGCTGCCAGTTGCCGGTTGACAATTCAATAGAATTTTCGAATCGGCATCTGTTTATTTTTGCCAGTTGCCTGTTCAGTCTTTATACTCTGAAACCGACACAAATCGTGTTGGCGGCTGGCTGTCAATTGCCAATTCACTAGAATTTGCGTATCGGCATCTGACTGACGTTTGTCAGTTACCTATTCAGTTGTAATGCTCTTAAACCCTCTCAATCGAATTGGCAGCTTGCTGCCAGTTGTCAATTCACTAGAATTTGCGAATTTACACCTGGTTACCGTTTACCTGTTGCTATTCAGTTGTTATCTAAAACCCTCTAAAATCGAATTGGCGGCTGGCTGCCGGTTGATAGTTGCCAATTCACTAGAGTTTGCGAATTGGCATCTGGTTGCCGATTGCTTGTTGCCTATTCAGTTGTTATACTCTAAAACGCTAAGAAATCGAATTGGCAGCTGGTTGCCAGTTGCCAATTGCCAATTTAATAGAATTTGCGAATCGGCATCTGGCCGCCGTTTGCCAGTTGCCTATTCCGTTGTAAAGCTCCATAAAATCATAAATCGAATTGGCAGCTGACTACCCTTTGTCATTTGCCAATTCACTACAATTTGGGAATCGACATCTTGATGCCGTAAACTTGCCAGTTGCCTTTTCAGTTGTTATACACTTAAACCCTCAATAAAATTTGCAAATTTGAATCTGGTTGCCATTTTCCAGTTGCTTTTTCAGTTGTTTTATTCCAAAACCCTCTGAAATCGAATTGGCAGCTAGCTGCAAGTTTCGAGTTGCCAATTCAATAGAATTTGCGAATCGGAATATTGCTGCCGTTTGGAAGCTGCCTATTCAGTGGTAATGATCTAAAACGTTCTCAACTCGAATTGGCAGCTGGCTGTCACTTGCCAGATTCCAATTAAGTAGACTTTGCGAATCGGTATATGGCTGCCGTTTGCCAGTTGCCTATTCAGTTGTGATGCTCCTAAACCCTCTGAATCGAATTGGCAGCTGGCTGCCAGTTGCCAGTGGACAATTCAGTAGAAAAAATTTAATCGGCATCTGGCTACCGTTTGTCAGTTGCTTTTTCAGATGTTTTACTCTAAAACCCTCGCAAATCGAATTGGCAGCTGGCTGCCAGTTGCCAATTCACTAGAAATTGCGAATTGGCATCTGGTTGCCATTTGCCAGTTGCCTCTTCAGTTGTAATGATCTTAAACCCTCTCAATCGAATTGCCAGTGGACAATTCAGAATTTTTGAATTGGCATCAGGCTACCGTTTGTCAGTTTCCTATTCCGTTGTTTTACTCTAAAACCCTCTTAAATCGAATTGGCAGCTGGCTGCCAGTTACCAGTTGCCAATTCACTAGAAATTGCGAATGGGCAGCTGGTTGCCATTTGCCAGTTGCCTATTAAATTGTTATATACTTAATCTGGAGAGTTGCCAATTCAATAGAATTTGCAAACCGGCATCTGGCTGCCGTTTGCCAGTTGCCCATTCAGATGTTATACTCTTGTACCCTCTGAAATCGAATTGGCAGCTGGGTGCCAGTTGTCAATTCACTTGAATTTGCGAATCGGTATGTGGCTGCCGTTTGCATGTTGTCCATTCAGTAACAAGGCATTAAAATCTTCTTAAATCGAATTGGCAGCTGGCTGCCAGTTGCCAGTTGCAAAATCGATATTATTGGCATCCGATTGCCGTTTGCCAGTTGCATATTCTGTTATTATACTCTAAAATACTCTGAAATTTGCAGCTTGCAGCAAGCTGGCGGATGCCAATTCAATAGAATTTGCGAATAGGCATCTGGCTGCCGTTTGTAATGCTCTAAAACCCTCTCAAATTTTGCAGCTGGCTGCCAGTTGCCATTTCACTTGAATTTGGGAATTGCCACCTGCCAGTTGCCACCTGCCAATTCCTTGGTATTTTGGAATCGGCATTTGGCTACCGTTTTCCAGTTGCCTATTCAGTTGTGATGCTCTAAAACCTTCTCAAATCGAATTGGCAGCTGGCTACCAGTTGCCAGCTGACAATTCACTAGAATTTCCAAATTTGGATCTCTTTACCGTTTGCCAGTTGCCTATCCAGTTGTAATACTCTAAAACTCTCTGAAATCGAATTGACAGCTGGCTGGCAATTGCCAGTTGCCCATCCAATAGAATTTGCGAATCTGCATCTTGTTGCCGTTTACAAATTGCCTATTCTGTTGCAATGCTCGGAAACCTCAAATCGAATTGGCAGCTGGCTGTTTTTATGCTCTAAAATCCTCTGAAATCGAAATGGCAGCTGGCTGCCAGTTGGCAATTCACTAGAATTTGCAAATTGGCATCTGGTTGTCGTTTGCAAGTTGCCTAACTATAAAATTCTCTCAAATCGAATTGGCAGCTAGCTCCCAGTTACCAGCTGCCAATTCCTTAGCATTTTCGAATCGGCATCTGGCTGCCGTTAGCCAGTTTCCTGTTCAGTTGTAATTATATCAAACCTCAAACCGAATTGGCAGCTGGCTACCAGTTGCCAGTTGCAAATTCACTAGAAATTGCGAATCGACATCTGGTTACCATTTGCCAGTTGCCTATTCAGTTGCTATACACTAAAACCCTCTCAAATCGAATCGGCAGCTGGCTTCCAGTTGCCAATTCACTAGAATTTACGAATTGGCACCTGGTTGTAAAACTCTAAAACTCCTGGTTACCGTTTGCTTGTTGCTATTCAGTTGTTATACACTCATACCCTCTCAAAATTTGAAACTGGCAAACTGGCTGGCAGTTGCCAGTTTCGAATTCAATAGAATTTGCGAATCTGCATCGTGTTGCCGTTTACAAGTTGCCTATTGTGTTGTAATGCTCTAAAACCTTTAGAAATCGAATTGGCAGCTGGCTGTTGTTATACTCTAAAATCCTCTGAAATCGAATTGACAGCTGGCTGCCAGATGCCAATTCAATGGAATTTGCG
The DNA here is from genome assembly GCA_963580285.1 of Lucinisca nassula. Lineage (NCBI taxonomy): Eukaryota > Metazoa > Mollusca > Bivalvia > Lucinida > Lucinidae > Lucinisca > Lucinisca nassula. Next base: position 317,562 of record CAUZLF010000026.1, read on the forward strand.
AATCAGCATCTGGCTGCCGTTTGCAGTTGCCTATTGTTGTCTTACGACATGAAAGCCGTAGCAAAGGAAAGATGCATAGACTGAAAAAATTCCCGCCTATGGTGGGATTCGAACCCGGGCCGCTCGGATGATAGTCCAGTGTTCCAACCGCTGTGCCAAATAGTCGACTCCCTGACGCAGTTGTCAGAGAGTGGTTATAAACCTAGAAGCTATGCATATGATTTACCAATGTAGATAATGGAAGAGATAAAACACACCCTCTTCAAGTAAGTCATCATTTTATGATGACGTGAAGGATGCCAACTTCGGCACAAGCCAATTCTGGCATGTAAAGTCCAATCTCGGACGAGCCCCCATCTTACGACATGAAAACCGTAGCAAAGGAAAGATGCAAAGCCAGAAAAAATTATCGCCTATGGTGGGGTTCGAACCCGGCCCGCTCGGATGATAGTCCAGTGCTCTAACCGTTGAGCCAAAGAGTCGACTCCCTTGCGCAGTTGTCAGAGAGTGGTTATAAACCTAGAAGCTATGCATATGATCTACCAAGGTAGATAATGGGAGAGATAACAGTTGTTAAACTCTTAACCCCTCTCAAATCGAATTGGCTGCTGGCTGCCAGTTGCCAATTCACTAGAATTTGCAAATTGTTATCTATTTGCCGTTTGCAAAGTGCCTAACTAGGTCTTGTACTCTAAACCCTCTCAAATCGAATTTGCCTGTTGCCAAATGCCAATGCCTTAGTATTTTCAAATCGGCCAGTTGCCTATTCAGTTGTAATGCCGTAAAACCTTCTCAAATCGAATTGGCAGCTGGCTACCAGTTGCCAATTCACAAAAAATTGGGAATCGGCATCTGGTTGCCATTTGCCAGTTGCCTATTCAGTTGTTATACACTAAAACACTCTCAAATCGAATTGGCAGCTGGCTGCCAGTTGCCAAATCACTAAAATTTGCAAATTGGTATGTGTTTGCCGTTTGCAAGTTGCCTAACTAGGTGTAATCTAAAACCCACTCAAATCGAATTGGCAGCTAGCTGCCTGTTGCCAGCTGCCAATTCCTTAGTATTTTCGAATCGGCTTGTTGCCTATTCAGTTGTAATGCTCTAAAACCTTCTCAAATCGAATTGACAAGTGGCCAGTTGCAAATTCACCAGAATTTCCGAATTGTTATCTGGTTGCCGTTTGCCAGTTGCCTATTCAGTTGTTTAAACTCTAAAACCCTCAAAAATCGAATTGGCAGCTGGCTGCCAGTTGCCAATTCACTAGAAATTGCGAATCGGCATCTGATTGCCATTTGCCAGTTGCCTATTCAGTGGTTACACACTAAAACTCTGAAATCGAATTGGCAGCTGGCTGGCAGTTGCCAGTTGCCAATCCAATCGAATTTGCGAATCTGCATCTTGTGGCCGTTCTCAAGTTGCCTATTCTGTTGCAATGCTCTGATACCTTCTCAAATGGAATTGGCAGCTGGTTTTTGTTATACTCTAAAATCCTCTGAAATCGAAATGACAGCTGGCTGCCAGATGTCAATTCAATAAAATTTGAGAATCAGCATCTGGCTGCCGTTTGCCAGTTGCCTATTCAGTTGTTAAACTCTAAAACCATCTCTAATCGAATTGTTAACTGGCTGCCAGTTGCCAATTCACTAGAATTTGCAAATTGGCATCTGGTTGCCGTTTGCAAGTTGCCAAACTAGTTTTTAATACTCTAAAACTCTCTCAAATCGAATTGGCAGCTAGCTGCCAGTTACCAGCTGCCAATTCCTTGGTATTTTCGAATCGACATCAGGCTGCCGTTAGCCAGTTACCTGTTCAGTTGTAATGCGATAAAACCTTCTCAAATCGAAATGGCAGCTGGCTACCAGTTGCCAGTTGCTTATTCACTAGAAATTGCGAATCGGCATCTGACTGCCATTTGCCAGTTGCCTATTCAGTTGTTATACACTAAAACCCTCTCAAATAGAAATGGCAGCTGGTTTCCAGTTGCCATTCACTAGAATTTGCGAATTGGCACCTGATTGTAAAACTCAAACTCCTGGTTACCGTTTGCCTGTTGCTATTCAGTTGTTATACACTAAACCCCTCTCAAATCGATTTTGCAGCTGGCTGGCAGTTGCCAGTTCAATAGAATTTGCGAACCTGCATCTTGTTGCCGTTTACAAGTTGCCTATTGTGTTGTAATGCTCTAAAACCTTCACAAATCGAATTGGCAGCTGGCTGTTTTTATACTCTAAAATTCTCTGAAATCGAATTGACAGCTGGCTGCCAGATGCCAATTCAATAGAATTTGCGAATCAGCATCTGACCGCCGTTTGCAAGTTGCCTATTGTTGTTAACCTCTCAAATATGTTCTATAAAAGGGTTATCCTTTGGAAGCAAGGAATAAACCACAGAACTAAAACTATGCAGTGTACATGTTTTCTAGGCCAGACTAGCTAGTTTCGGCCAACCAGGCCTCATCAGTGACCCTCAGATATTTTCAAGTTACCATAATGGAATCAATGATCCCAAAGGACAAGAAAATATAATCTACATCAAACCCTCTCAAATCGAATTGGCAGCTGGCTGTCAGTTGCCAATTCACTAGAATTTGCAAATTGGTATCTATTTGCCGTTTGCAAGTTGCCTAACTAGGTGTTGTACTCTAAAACCCTCTCAAATCGAATTGGCAGCTAGCTGCCTGTTGCAAGCTGCCAATTCCTAAGTATTTTCGAATCGGCCAGTTGCCTATTCAGTTGGAATGCTGTAAAACCTTCTCAAATCGAATTAGCAGCTGGCTACCAGTTGCCAGTTGCCCATTCACTAGAAATTTGGAATCAGCATCTGGTTGCCATTTGCCAGTTGCCTATTCAGTTGTTATACACTAAAACCCTCTTAAATCGAATTGGCAGCTGGCTTCCAGTTGCCATTTGCCAATTCACTAGAATTTCCGTATTTGCATCCTATTGTTGTTTGCCAGTTTCCTATTCAGTTGTTATACTCTAAAATCCTCTGAAATGGAATTGGCAGCTGGCTGCCAGTTGCCAATTCAACTAGAAATGTTTCAGAGGAAAACAATGCCCCCCCCCCCCCACCACCACAAATATATCTTCAAACACGCATTTGCCTTTAATAACTAGGTTAAAGTCACCAAAATGTAAGCTGCAAACAAGCCATTTTTGGCCTAAAACTGACAGTTTTCTCGAGAGCCTGTGACATTAAAAACAAACAATCATTAAAAAGCTCAGATCACCAGACAAACTTGGTAGACTGTACTTAAATATTGTACCGATTTTGACCAATATTCATAAATTCTTAAATGATATAGGTTACAGATAAGCCAGTTTTTGGCCCCAAAAGAACAGCTTTCGGGAGATCTTGGCCTTAGATTGCAGACAAGCCATTTTTGGTCCAATATTTACTGTTTCGGGGGGCCTGTGACCTTGAAAAAAGGATGAAGCTACACACCAAATATCAAAAAAATCTTCTCTGAAACAGCAAGGCCCAGGTCTTTGATATTTGGTGTGTAGCTTCATCTAGTGGACCTTTGCCCAGATTGTTTAAATTATAGCCTTTGTTGATATTTGGTATGAAACATCACCTTTTTAGACCTCCCTCAATATTATGCACAGTATGGCCCCGGAGCCAGTAATGGCCCTCCCCGGGACCAACTGAGAAATCAGAAATAAATTATTGGTTTAAGACTCATATTCTAGACAGGCTTTTAATTATTTGGACCCCATTTTGATTTATATCAGTCTTTGAATCGACTGCCTATTCGAAATTCGCAAAATTGCAGTATGTTTCCTCTGGCTTTCTTTGCCGGATCATTAAAGGTTCACTGATGAGGCTTTATTAGCCGAAACTACGTAGTATGACCCATTTTCTTTCTTATGAATGTTTTCATTGCTCTTAAAGAAACTCATTTTTTATTTTTATTTGTTACTCTATGGATCAGGTGAGCGTGATATTTGGTGTGAAACTTCATCTAGTGGACTTCTATCAAGACTGTTTAAATTATAGCTCTGGGGCCAAAAATGCCCCAACCCCGGGGCCATTTGGTTTTACATGGGCTTATGTTGGGAATATCTTTAAAAAACATCTCTGAAACGCAAGGTAAAGCTTCCAAATATCAAAGACCTGGGCTTTGAAGTTTCAGAGAAGAAGATTTTTAAAGATTTCCCTGTATAAGTCTATGTAAAACAAAAGGGTCTCGGGGCAAGCATTTTTGAAGATTTTTAAATTTTCATTAAAAAATCTATTTTTGGCTCCCGTGACCTTGATGTGCAACGGACTGGAACCATTTGAGCAGCTTTGAAAAGGGGCCACCTAAGGATCATTCCTGTGAAGTGTGGTCAAAATCCGATCAGTGGTTTCGGAGGAGATGCCATTTGAATAAATTAGTTACGCACGCACGCACGGACGGGCGCACGATGGACGAAAAGTGATCCCAAAAGCTCACCTCGTCATTACATGACAGATGAGCTAAAAATGATCTAAAATATTTGTATAATAGTCCATATTAACCCATATCTTGCTGTTCACGACAACCCCTATCTTTGCAAACAGTGTAGATCCAGATCAGATGGCTTCTGCCATCTGATCAGGATCTACACTGTTTGGCATTCAGTTTATGAATTTGTAGCAATAAATTACATCAAGTAATTTCATTGGTTGATAGGCAGAAATGGGTGTGGCTTGAATGAATATTCAGCAAGAGAAGGGTTAATAGTCTGGCCATACGGTAAATAGTTTACCAACCGAACCCCCTTGCTATCCCAAAACACAGTTACCATGACCCTGCCTACTGAAGGCTTAGTCTTGAATTTCTTTGAATGTGGTGAACCGTGACCCGTGCATTATTTACTCTGTTGTTTAGTCTTAGAATCCTAGTGATGGATCCAAGTTTCATCTCCGGCAACAATTCTTTCAAGAAAGTCTTCCAGGTCCAAAGTGACACTCAGACAGCTCGTTATTCTTTACTAAGGCATTTTGGCACCCAACGCGCTGAAAGCTTCCTCATGCCCAGCCGTTCATGTAAAATGGAAAAAAAACGCAACCCTCAGAAATCTCCCAGCTTCTAGCTTCATTCACCTGTCCTGCTTCCTTAGTTCCCTTAGATTTTCACCAGTGACGTCATAAGGAGCATACTCGGGTCATCACTAAGGTGTTCGTCTACCAACGTTACCCGACAGTGTTTTAAAAATCAGCCATCCAATTTTTAACAGTTGAATATAAAGTAGCAGTCTTTCCGTAAACTTAACTCAATTCCTCATAAATTTCCTGGTTAATCTTTTTCAAAAACAAGTATCTAATCACTGATCTATACTCAATTTGTGAATAATGTTTGGCTACACTGAACCCTGCCATGTTATTTTACCTCGCACCTGCTACAAATACTAAACTGGCCCATAAAATCTTGTGTATCCAAGTATAAGGCATTGACGTATACTATGTGAAAAGTGTGCACTTGCCATGAGTCAGTAACTTGGTTAGGCCAGTTAAATATTGAACAACCCTCGTAAAAACTATGAGAAGACCCAGTTTGAATGATGATCCCTGAAAACGGAAGCATAATTACCCTGTTATTAAGCAGTCTTCCAAATCTTGTTGATTCCTGGGCTGAGTTGCACTCAGGGAATAAAACTTCAGGAACCATCCCATACTGCTCCACAAGATTTGTCAACATGTCCCACTGGCCACCGTCCGCTGTGGGGTTGAATAACAGGTGGTGTACAAGTCTGCCCTCATATGTTTCTCCTTTCCTAGCACACTGGACAAAGACATCTAGTAAATAGTTGGCTCTTTCTACCTGAAACCAATCAATACACATAAAAAACATCTGTATTACCCAATCTCTTATATATAGAGAATACCAGGTGAGTGTCTTTTGATATCAAGTTTATCAGGCAAGGCTTCGAGAACGCTTGTAGAATCGCGAGGCTTGCCGAGCGATTCTACATGCGTTCCCGAAGCCGAGCCTGATAAACTTGATATCAAATGATACGAATCTGGTATTCTATTTATCAGTTTATCCACTTGTACACTCTTAAATTAGCAATTTACGATCAGTTCTTGATGGTCCTTAGTGCGTTCCAGCATTCTGGCGGCCAATATATTTAGTATCAGCTGACCATATTTTTCCTATGATATATTTTTTTTTCATGTAATTTTTACATTTTTCTCAGCAGCAATAACATTTTTGTCATTTTTTCAATGGTCCGGTTCAATCATAAAAGTGCAATGTCATGTTGACGAGATAAAGCTCACTTGTCCTGAGATAGCATATCTTTATCAGGTCAATGCATTACAATGCAATATATATAGGGGGTAACTGACAAAAAAGAGTTATGATGTAGTTTGTAGCTATGGGATGAGTTTTAACCAGTTTTAACCTAAGTGAACTGTATTACCATCCAATATTTTTGACGGAAGAAGCATGGAACCATATATAGGCAACACCATTGGATGGCTTGCATAGAAATATTAACCCATAAAATGGCAATCACAACTAATGTTGTCTGCCGGATACTTATTTGAGTCATTGTTGCAAACAGTGAGGACCCAGATCAGACTGCTCCTATTGGAGCAGTCTGATCTGGGTTCACACTGTTTGCCTGTATGCAAAAATATTTTTCTAAAGTTCGCAAGAAAATTCAGCAGACGGCATAAGCAGACGGCATTTTCAGAGGTAGTTTTTCTCGGCATCTTAAGGGTTAACAACACTGAAAGGAAAGTATTCATAAAAATGGCTGCAGCAGGACTGGGTAATGCATCCACATAGTAATTGCACGACCCGCAGAAAAAGCGACCGATTGAAGTCGGTAGATTTTCTAAGAGTGCCCTAAAATCACCGTGTCATTCTGTCAGTCTGTCTGTCCGTCCGTAACCCGTTTGTGAAAATTGGTGATAGTGACTTAACGATTGGAATATTTAAATAATTTTTGGCATACTGATAGATATCAATGAGATCTAACCAATGAACTTGCCAAATATTACATTCCATTTAGTATAGCCTCGTCGAGGCGAAATGTGAAATTTTTTGAACTGCTTCTCCTCGGAAACCGTTGGGCCGATTGAAGTCAAATATCATTTGGAGCCTCTATGGGATGGGTAAAACCAAACTTTACTCATGGGTTCCAGGTCACATGACCAAAATGGCCGCCATACCCATATATAGTAACACTCATAAAGCTAAAAGCATCCGGCGGGTCGTGCACTTCAGCTGAAGCACTGGTTGTCTTCATGTTTAATTCTGCAGATGCATCATGATGCACAGGTCACTCATGTGACTTGAAAAGACTGATCAGATTACTCATCTGAGACCAGATGCATCATGATGCACAGATAACTCATGTGACTTGAAAAGGCTGATCAGATTACTGATCTGAGAGCAGATGCATTATGATGCACAGATCACTCATGTGACTTGAAAAGACTGATCAGATTACTGACCTGAGAGCAGATACATCATGATGCACAGGTCAATCATGTGACTTTAAAAGACTGATCAGATTAATGATCTGAGAGCAGATGCATCATGATGCACAGATAACTCATGTGACTTGAAAAGACTGATCAGATTACTGATCTAAGAGCGGATGCATCATGATGCACAGATAATTCATGTGACTTGAAAAGACTGGTCAGATTACTGATCTGAGAGCAAATGCATCATGATGCACAGATAACTCATGTGACTTGAAAAGACTGATCAGATTACTGATCTGAGAGCAAATGCATCATGATGCACAGATTACTCATGTGACTTGAAAAGACTGATAAGATTACTGATCTGAGAGCGGATGCATCATGATGCACAGATAACTCATGTGACTTGAAAAGACTGGTCAGATTACTGATCTGAGAGCAAATGCATCATGATGCACAGATTACTCATGTGACTTGAAAAGACTGATCAGATTACTGATCTGAGAGCGGATGCATCATGATGCACAGATAACTCATGTGACTTGAAAAGACTGATAAGATTACTGATCTGAGGGCAGATGCATCATGATGCACAGATAACTCATGTGACTTGGAAAGACCGATCAGATTACTGATCTGAGAGCAGATGCATCATGATGCACAAGTCACTCATGTGACTTGAAAAGACTGATCAGATTACTGATCTGAGAGCAGATGCATCATGATGCACAGATAACTCATGTGACTTGAAAAGACTGGTCAGATTACTGATCTGAGAGCAAATGCATCATGATGCACATAACACTCATGTGACTTGAAAAGACTGATCAGTTTACTGATCTGAGTCTCTGCTGGTAAAGGCTGTCCAGCAGCTTCTGACGAAAAAATAGGGCATATTTTAGTGTGACTTTTTTAAAAACAAAATAGGACTAAATGTTGAAATTTTCTAGAATTTCCTTGATACAGTGAAATTCCGCTATTAAGACCACCTAAAATCAAGACTAACTAGAATTTGTTTTTCTACAAAAACCCAGATGTCTCCCCCGTTTTTGACCTCTAAGTATAACCTTGACATTGGAGGTATTGAGCCGGGTCTTGTGTGCAACACATCATCTAATGAAGATAAACATTTCTGCAAAGTAACTTTAAAAATGTTCATAGAAAAATAAAAAGTTATTGGCCATACACAAAAAAGCCCTTTTTTACCTTTGACCTCTAAGTATGGCCTTGACCTTTGAGGTACAACACATCGTCTCATGATGGTTAACATTTCTGTCAAGTAATTTCAAAATCCATCAAAGAATAAAGAAGTTATTGACTGTCCCTTTTTTTACCTTTGACCTCTAGGTATCACCTTGATATTGGAGGTATATGGACCTTGGTCTTGTACATGACTCATGGTCTAATGACGGTGAACATTTCTGCATGGTTACTTTATAAAGTCCATCCAGAAATAAAAAAGTTATTGACTGGACACAAAAAAAACAAAACTTTTTTTACCTCTGACCTCTTATTATGACCTTGATCTTGGAGGTACCGACCTAGGTCTAGCTTGCACCACATCGTCTCATGATGGTTAACATTTCTGCCAAGTAATTTCACAATCTATCCAGGAAAAAGAAAGTTCTTGACTGAACACTAAACTAGAAATGGTGTTTGTAAAACACAATGCCCCCAACCTTTGCTTGTCCCTAGATGGCAAAATATTCAACAAATATTGTTAAAGACTCAAAAACATACAACAAGAATTCCGCCGAAGGCTATGTCCCGCCTGTGGGGCCCATCCACCCGCCCAACCACCCACCCGGACATCGCTATTTTAAAGGACGGAATTTTTGAAAAACCTGTCCAATAAAACCGAAAATTACCATGATTACAATAATAATTCAAAGTGTGTGGCCTTGGCCCCAAGGTTATGCTAACAAATAAATCAAAGGACAATAACTTTTGAAAGGGGCATAATGCGGATGAGAAAAAAATATGTGTCAGCTAATTTTCCATAGCAAACCATATATAAAATTTCAAAACCCTAGCTTACACGGTTCTTAAGTTAATCCGGATGAAAAATAAATACGTGACAGCTTATTTTCCATCAGGAACGCATATATGAAATTTCAAAACCATAGCATACAGGGTTCTAAAGTTATGGAATCCATCACTTTTAGCATACATTACAATAGACACAAATTACCAAAATTACAAAGGGTCATAACTCAAATTTTGTCGAAATTTAATCAGGTCATCTGCTCATTACCACCAATCTTTTCATCAACTTTCAAGACTCTAGCTATAATAGTTTTTGAGATATCTTGCTGACAAGATTTTATTAAAAAACTTCAAAGGGCAATAACTCTTGAAGGGGGCATAATCCGGATGAGAAAAAAAAATACGCGTCAGCTTATTTTCCATCAGGAATGCATATATGAAATTTCAAAACAATAGCATATACAGTTCTAAAGTTATGCTATGCATCACTTTTAGCATACATTATAATGGGCACAAATTACCAAAATGACAAAGGGCCAAAACTCACAAAGTATTTTTCGGAATTTTGTCAAAAGTTAAGCAGGTCATCTACTCATCAACACCAATCTACGTGTATTCGCCAACATTCAAGGCTCTAGCTATAATAGTTTTTGAGATATTTTGCTGACAAGATTTTATTCAAAAAACTTCAAAGGGCAATAACTCTTGAAAGGGGCATAATCCGGATTAGAAAAAAAATGCGTGTCAGCTAATTTTCCATTAGGAATGCATATATGAAATTTCAAACCATAGCATACACGGTTCTAAAGTTATGCTATGCATCACTTTTAGCATATATTACAATGGGCACAAATTACCAAAATGACAAAGGGCCATAACTCACAAAGTGTTTTTCGGAATTTTGTCAAAAGTTAATCAGTCCATCAACTCATCATCACCAATATGTTCACCAAATTTCAAGGCTCTAGCTCCAATAGTTTTTGAGATATCTTGCTGACAAGATTTTATTAAAAAAATTTCAAAGGGCAATAACTCTTGAAAGGGGCATAATCCGGATGAGAAAAAAAATACTCGTCAGCTTATTTTCCATTAGGAATGCATATATGAATTTCAAAACCATAGCATACACAGTTCCAAAGTTATGCTATGCATCACTTTTAACATTCATTACAATGGGCACAAATTACCAAAATGACAAAGGGCCATAACTCACAAAGTATTTTTCGGAATTTTGTCAAAAGTTAATCAGTTTATATACTCATCACCTTCAATATATTCAACAACTTTCAAGGCTCTAGCTCCAATAGTGTTCGAGAAATTTTGCTGACAAGATTTTATTAAAAAAATTTCAAAGGGCAATAACTCTTGAAAGGGGCATAATCCGGATGAGAAAAAAAATACGCGTCAGCTAATTTTCCATGAGGAATCCATATATGAAATTTCAAAACCCTAGCATACACGGTTCTAAAGTTATGCTATGCATCACTTTTAGCATACATAACAATGGGCACAAATTACCAAAATGACAAAGGGCCATAACTCACAAAGTATTTTTCGGAATTTTGTCATAATTTAATCAGTTCATCTACTAATCACCACCAATCTATTCACCAACTTTCAAGGCTCTAGCTCCAATAGTTTTTGAGATATCTTGCTGACAAGATTTTATTAAAACAAATTCAAAGGGCAATAACTCTTGAAAGGGGCATAATCCGGACGAGAAAAAAAATACGCGTCGGCTAATTTTCCATGAGAAATCAATATATGAAATTTCAAAACCCTAGCATACACAGTTCCAAAGTTATGCTATGCATCACGTTTAGCATACATTACAATGGGCACAAATTACCAAAATGACAAAGGGCCATAACTCACAAAGTATTTTTCGGAATTTTGTCAAAAGTAATTCGGTTCATCTACTCATCACCACCAATATATTCACCAACTTTCAAGGCTCTAGCTCCAATAGTTTTTGAGATATCTTGCTGACAAGATTTTATTAAAAAAAATTTCAAAGGGCAATAACTCTTGAAGGGGGGCATAATCCGGACGAGAAAAAAATACGCGTCAGCTAATTTTCCATGAGGAATCCATATGTGAAATTTCAAAACCCTAGCATACACGGTTCTTTAGTTATGCTATGCATCAAAAGCTTAACAGACTGACGAATGGACGAACGAACCAGAACCAATATGCCCCTCCAACTTTTTCTAAGTTCGAGGCATAAAAAGGCCCCTTTTTGTCCTTTGACCTCTTAGTACGACCTAGACATTTGAGGTACCAACTTGGGTAATGCACACAACACATCGTCTAATGGTGGTTAACATTTCTGCCAAGTAATTTAAAAATCCATCTAAAAATAAGAAAGTTATTGACAGAACACAAAAAGGCCCCTTTTTTGACCTTTAACCTCTATGTATGACCTTGACCTTTCGGGTACCAAACTGGGTCATGCGTGCAACACATCATCTCATGGAGGTTAACATTTCTGCCAAGCAATTTCAAAATCCATCTAAAAATAAGAAAGTTAATGACCAAACACGAAAAAAGGCCCCTTTTTTGACCTTTGACCTCTATGTATGACCTTGACACTTGAGGTATCAAACTGAATCATGCATGCAACGCATCGTCTCATTATAGTTAACATTTCTGCCAAATGATTCAAAATCCATCTCCAAATAAGAAAGTTATTGACAAAACACGAAAAAAGGGCCCCTTTTTTGACCTTTGACCTCTAAGTATGACCTTCACCTTCGAGGTAATGACCTGCCTGATGCACACCACACATCGTCTCATGGTTGTTAATATTTCTGCCAAGTAATTTTAAAATCCATCTCAAAATAAGAAAGTTATTGACAAAACACGAAAAAAAGGCCCCTTTTTTGACCTTTGCCCTCTAAGTATGACCTTGACCTTCGAGGTACTGACCTGCCTGATGCATACAACCTAACGTCTCATGGTTGTTAATATTTCTGCCAAGTAATTTTAATATCCATCTCAAAATAAGAAAGCTATTGACAAAACACGAAAAAAAAGGCCCCTTTTTTACCTTTGACCTCTAAGTATGACCTTGACCTTCGAGGTACTGACATGCCTGTTGCACACCACACATCGTCTTATGGTTGTTAATATTTCTGCCAAGTAATTTTAAAATCCATCTGAAAATAAGAAAGTTATTGACCAAATACGAAAAAAAGGCCCCTTTTTTGACCTTTGACCTCTAAGTATGACCTTGACCTTTGAGGTACCGACCTCATTTATGCGCACCACATATCGTCTTATGGTTGTTAATATTTCTGCAAGTAATTTTAAAATCCATCTGATAATAAGAAAGTTATTGACCGGACACGATTTTCCCATACATATATACATACCAACAAACTTCCAAGGGAGATAATTCAAAAAGTATAAATGCGAGAGTTATAGTTCTTGCGCACTGCACGTTGTCTAATGCTGATTTATATTTATACTAAGTTTCGTGACGATAGCTCGAACGGTTTTCAAGATATAGAGCGGACACGAAAGTGTGACACACGGACAGACAGACAGACGGACAGACAGACTCCCGGGGGAAAAACAATATGTCTCTCCGAAAAAAAAAAATTCGGGGGAGACATAATTCTGCTTTGGAAAGCTTATTTTGAAGACTGCATTAGATCTTTTTTTTTTTCTTTTCTGCCCACCATGCCCTCTGGTCAGGTACCACCTTTGGGACAGTCCTAAAGGTGGTGTTACTAATGGAATTTTATTGTAGTTTATGGCTAAAATTAGGCTGACCTTACAGATAACAGAATGAACCTACAATGGTGATCCACAGAATTGGACAGACTGGCCTAAGCAAACAGTACAGACCGAGATCAGACTGCTCCTGAAAGTGCAACTTTATCAGTGTCTACACTGTTTGCCATTCCATCTGCACTTTTTGAACTCCTTGTCGGATAGTTAAACAAATTTGATAATTTTTTGGGGGAATTACAGCAAGTCCAAGGTGTCCCAGTTTTTTTTAGAATTACTCACAACTCCTTTTGATTTTTTTAACTCTTCTCTTGCTGAATATTCAGTTTAGCCACACCCATTTCTGTCTATCAGCCAATCAAATTACTTGATGTAATTTATTGCTACAATTTCATAAACTGAATGCCAAACAGTGTAGATCCTGATCAGATGGCTTCTTCAGAAGCCATCTGATCTGGATCTACACTGTTTGCAAAGATAGGGGTTGTCGTGAACAGCAGGATAAGAGTTAAGAATTTTAGCCAAATGGAATAACAGTAGGAATCAAAGTCCTGAACTGAGACTTTCATTTTTTGGGTGGGGTGGTGTGTGGGGGGGGGGGGGGGGGGGGGTGGGGAGGGGGTTATGGCCCTTTCAAGATTATTTCACTTATATCGAGCCGATCGTAATTAAGAGGTGGGCGAAAACCGGAGTACCCGGAGAAAAACCACCTGACCTTCCGTTGCAGAGCTTGGTGTCTCACATATAACCCGAGCCAGGCTCGAACCACAACGGTGAGAGACCTAATGATTAAGAGTCAGCACTCTTATCCACAAGGCCACGGAGACTCATAAATCGGTTTACAGTATACCGATTAGTTCAACACTTAAATTCCATTATTTTAATAAAACAGTGTAGACCCTGATCAGACCCCACATTCTGATCTGGGTCTACAGTGTTTGCCAATGTTCCAGTACACGAGCCCAGTCTAGATTTTACAGTGAACCAACCCTCTGATGTCACAGCAAGAAGAAAAGTGCTGCTATAAATAACCATTACCTGGAATTAACAGTCACATGGACAACAGCAGGTGGGAAGCTTCTGTAGTTAGTAACTTTGGGTCCATTGATAAACAGTTGGGTTGAATGATAAACAATCAACCCAAAAAGTAAGAATTTTAGGGACCCTGGACAGCCTGTATACAGTAAAATTCCACTATTGAGACCACCAAAAGTTAAGACTAAATCTATTTTTAACTCTTATCCTGCTGTTCACGACAACCCATATCTTTGGAAACAGTGTAGATCCAGATCAGATGGCTTCTGAAGAAGCCATCTGATCAGGATCTGCACTGTTTTACATTCAGTTTATGAATTTGTAGGAATAAATTACATCAAGTAATCTGATTGGTTCAAAGTCAGAGATGGGTGTGGCTGAAATGAATATTCAGCAAGAGAAGGGTTAAAAGCTTATTTAGAAGGTTTAAGTTTTTCTTCCTTTGTATTTTCTACACCCAGTGACTCCTAATAATATAGGAATGTTACTGTTCTTGATTTGACTTTGCTGTTACTTATCCCAACTTTCTATATTTTTCTTTGGTTTACATATGATTTTATTACGGTAACTCACCCGTACGATATAGTGCATTTTTCACATCTCCAAAATGGCTACTTTTCTGATGACAATCCTTGATATTTTTCTTTTATTATACTCATAACATATGCTGTGGGTGCTCGTTAGAATTGCCTCATTGAGGCGGTTCTAACGAGTACCCACAACCTATGTCTTGAAGCAGAAATAAGAAAAATAATGAATACCCCCGTAAACCCCAGTTTTCTCTATATAATTTTAGGTTTAGGGTGGGGGGGAGCGGTCTTCATTTCATGGACTTGTTCATGTGATGATTTTCACCTCGTTTCACCACTGCCTACGCTGTCCCAGAAGAACAGATGCTGTATTTACTGCAAATTGCAGTGTCTCATCACGGTCTTAACTGTTTGTTACTCATCTGATTTTTGATTTGAGGTTTAACGTCCCCGTCAACACTGTAAAGGTCATTTTGGAGACGTTGCTTCCAATTTTGTGGGACTTTTACCCGACACTGAGATGAAATGACATCTTAAGACCTGTCGCCCAATGAAACCAAATAGGGTTTATTACCATGGACGGTCCACCTCGTACCGCGGTTCCTTTTCTCCCCCGCTCATAGGGGCTTGAAGAAATATATGGGCTGCATGATGCTTCCACGCAGAGCTGAATCCGGCCCGCACACTAGTACTGGTAAACAGCTTAGAGGATCGAAGCCTGTCCAGGAACTGCGGTGCGAGGCGGACCGTCCATGTTAATAAACCCTATTGGTTTCATTGGGCGACAGGGCTTGAGATATCATTTCATCTCAATGTCGGGTAAAAGTCCCACAAAAATGGAAGCAACGTCCCCAAAATGACCTTTACAGTGTTGACGGAGACGTTAAACCTCAAATCAAACAAACAAAAACCGCGGTTCCTGGACAGGCTCAGATCCTCTAAGCGGTTTACCAGTAGTAGTGTGCGGGCCGGATACAGCTCTGCGTAGAAGCATCATGCAGCCCATATATTTCGTCAAGCCCCTATAGGCGGGGGCCGCCGGTAGAGAATTGTACCTGCTCAAATTTTAGAACAAGCATGGTAAGGTGTTGAGGTGTTCGAATACTTAGGGTAAATTTAGAATCCAATTTATATTTTCCTTTTTATGCCAATACCTACCTTGTCCCAGAAGAACAGATACATGTATGTCTGGCTGAACTCAAATTCTTCTACACTGTATTTGATCCGTCATAGGCTTCCCCTCACTCTCAACCTAGAAAATACAGTAAAATTCCTGTATTAAGATCACCTCTGGGAATGTTCAAAAGTGGTCTTAAAGACCACTTTTGAACAGTCCCAAAGGTGGTATCTGACCAGGACACTGTATGCAGAAAACACAAAGAAAGAACAACTGAAGCATTCTAAATAAGCGCTTTAAAGCAGATAAAGTCTTAATTTTAGGTGGTCTTACTAGAGGAATTTCACTGTACAGTGAAACCTGTCGTAGTGGCCATCTGTATTAAGCAAGCAACATGTCTTAAGCAAGTATGCCGTCAGTTCCCCAAAAAGGATAATGCATTAAATGCCCCTGTATTAAGCAAGCACTTGTCTGAAAAGTACATTTTTATCATCCCTAAAGTGCTTGCTTAATACAGGTTGGACTGTTTTTGTTTGTTTTTTTTTTTTTTTTTTTGTCTTTGTTTGATTTGAGGTTTAACGGACCCGTCAACATTGTATACTTATTAGGTCATTTTGGAGACGTTGCTTCCAATTTTGTGGGACTTTTACCCCACACGGAGATAAAACGACATCTCAAGCCCTGTCACCCAATGAAATCAATAGGGTTTATAAGCATGGACGGGCTGTCTGGCACCGCTTTGCCTGGGCAGGCTTAGATCCTCTAAGCGGTTTACCAGTACTCGTGTGCGGTCGGTTTCAGCTCTGCGTGGAAATCGATTTCTTCAAGCCCCGATGGGCGGGGGCCGACAGGTTGGACTGTAAAAAAAAATCAGGTGATGGGCAGTTTTTGTCCCCTTATACAGTAAAATTCCTATATTCAGACCACCTTTGTGACTGTTCAAAAGTGGTTTTAAGACCACTTTTGAATATTCTCAAGGGTGGTCTCTTACTAGAGGTCAATGGGTGTTGAAAACACAAAGAAAGAATACCTAAAATATGTTAACCCTTGACATGCCAATCCCGACAATTGTCGTCTGCCAGTTACTTTTAAAGTCCTTTTTTTTTTTTTTGCAAACAGGGTGGTCCCAAATCAGACTGATCATGTACGAGCAGTCTGATCTTGGCCCACTTCATTTGCTTGTATGCAAAAATATTTTTAAAAATGTTTGCTAAAATAATTCAGCAGACGACATTTTCAGATGTTGTTTTTCTCGGCAGTTTAAGGGTTGAATATGTTTTAAAAAAAGAACAGGCCTCAGATTGATATATAATGATGCTGGCGTCTAAAGGTCAATTGTATCGCTGCAGTAAGTCCTTTTTCATAACGTTTGTTTGTTTGAGTTCAATTTTTATGTCCCTGTTAACACTGTTCAGGGGTACCGGCCCCGATAGCTCAGTTGGTAGAGTGTCCGCTCCGGGGAACGGGAGGTCTCGGGTTCGATCCCGGGCCGCGACATACCAAAGTCGTTAACAATGGTACTAGCTGCTCCTGGCTTGGCACTCAGATTTACGGGGTAGAGCTAGGACTGGTCGATCCAGTGTCAGGATAATGTGACTGGGTGTGGTATCATGTAATGTGTCTGGGACATGATACTTCAGTGAGGCAGCACTATAAACGTGAGCATTGAGCTCCCTGTCGCAACCAGACACCGTCGTGATATGACTGAAAAATTGTTGAAAGCGACGTTAAACCCGAATTCACACACACACACACTGTTCAGGGGTGTTTTTGGAAATTCTGCTTCGGATTTTGTTGGACTTTTACCCGACACTGACATCTAAAGCCCTACCATCCAAAGGAACCAGGGTTTTCCTGGGCAGGCTTGGACCTTCTAAGTGATTTAATAGTACTCAAAAGTAAGGTTGGTTTCAGCTCTGTGCAGAAGCACCCTGCAGCCCAATATATTTCTCCAAGCCCTGATGGATGAGTACGCTTTTTGTGAATATCTTAATATATTCAAAGGGGAAATATGGGTACATGACAATATCCACATGCGCCTTTAATCCATAAAATGCCAATCACGACAACTGTCGTCTGCTTTGTCATCTGCCAAGTACTTTAAAATTTGGTTTTGCAAACAGTGTGGACCCAGATCTGACTGTTCCTCTAGGAGCAGTCTGATCTGTGTCCACACTGTTTGCCTGTATGCAACAAAATGTTTTTTAAAGTTTGCAAGAGGATTCAGCAGACAACATTTTCAGATGTAGCTTTTCTCTGTGTCTTAACTCTTGTCTTGCTGAGCCCGGATATGCCTTACCTTTCAAACAATGTAGATCCAGATCAGATGGCTTCTGAAGAAGCCATCTGATCAGGATCTACATTGTTTGCCATTCAGATTGTGAATTTGTTGCAATAATCTGCATCAAGTAATCTGATTGGTTGATGTGGCATATATGAATATTCAGCAGGACAAGGGTTAAGGGATAATATCTGTAGAACAAGGGTTCTATAGTCTGGATCTAAAACAGAAACCTTGTTAGTTTCACTATCATCTTATAGCAAAACAAAAATGGACAGTTTCAAAGAAAAATGCCCTGAATCCAGGGCAGAATACTTCACTTTCTGTTCACACACCACAGCCTCTTGTATTATGACACTATTGTCAGGGCCCAAAGCAGAAAACATGTTAGTTAAAAACATGGAGCTGTGTTTGTTTTGTTTGATTTGAGGTTTAACGTCCCCGTCAACACTGTAAAGGTCATTTTGGAGACGTTGCTTTCAATTTTGTGGGACTTTTACCCGACCTTGAGATGAATGACATCTCAAGCCCTGCTGTCCAATAAAACCAATAGGGTTTATTAACATGGACGGGCCGACTCGCACCGATTTGCCTAGGCAGGCTTAGATCCGCGAAGCGGTTTACCAGTACTCGTGTGCGGGTCGGTTTCAGCTCTGCGTGGAAGCATCATGCAGCCCATATATTTCTTCAAGCCCCAATGGGTGGGGGCCCTATGGAGCTATGTAATATCCAAACAAAAATGTATCAGTTATATAGAACAAGAGGGCCATGATGGCGCTGGATCGCTCACCTGATCCACACTGTAGCAATGAAATGGTGGAAATACAGTAAGGTGCCTTGTCAGAAGGAAAATACAGGCCAAATATGAAGGCTCTATCTCAAATGGTTCAAAAGTTATGATAAAGTAGGTCAAAGGTCAAGGTCACATCAAACTTTTTGTATGGATGTGAAGCCATTGTCACAAGGAATATACATGCCAAATGTGAAAGCTCTATCTCAAATGGTTCCAAAGTTATGATTAAGTAGGTCACAAATCAAGGTCAACGTCACAGCTAAATTTTTTTACATGGGTGGGAAGACCTTTTCACAAGGAACATGCATGCCCAATATGAAGGCTCTACCTTAAATGATACAAACGTTATGACAAACGATGAAAGGTCAAGTTAAAAAATTTGCATGGTTGAGAAGCCCTTGTCACAAGGACCCTACATGCCAAATATGAAGGCTTTATCTTAAATGGTTCAAAAATTATGAGAAAGAAGGTCAAAGGTCAAAGTCACAGGTCAAAATTTTGTGTAGGTGAAATTCGTTGCCACTAGGAACATACATGACAAAGATTAAGGCTCTACCTCAAATGGTTCAAAAGTTATGATAAAGTAGTTCACATGTCAAGGTCAAGGTCACAAGTCATTTCTGTATGACACAAGAAAACTACATGCCAAATATGAAGGCTCTATCTCAAATGGTCAAAATAGGTCAAAGGTCAAGGTCATAAGACAATTTTGTATTGGTGGAAAGACCTTTTCACAAGGAACATAGATGCCAAATATGAAGGCACTATCTCAAATGGTTCAAAAGTAATGACAAAGTAGGTCAAATGTCAAGGTAAAGGTCACATTTTATGTATGAATAGGAAACCCTTGTCGCAAGGAACCTACATGCCAAATATGAAGGCTGTATCTCAAATGCTTAAAAAAGTTATGACAAAATAGGTCAAAGGTCTAGGTGATGGGTCAAAATTTTTGAATGGCTGGGAAAGCCTTGTCACAACGAACATGCATGCCAAATATGAAGGCTTTATCTCATATGGTTCAAAAGTTATGACAAAGTAGGTCACAGGTCAAATATTTTTATATGAGTGAGAAGTCCTTGTCACAAGGAACCTGCATGCCAAATATGAAGGCTCTATCTCAAACAGTTGAAAAGTTATGACAAAATAACCTACTGATCTACTTTTTGATTTGACATGACCCATATTTGAACTTAACTGAGATATTGTCCAGATGATCATTCTGAGCAAGTTTGATGATGATTGGACTAAAACTTTGGCCTCTTGGAGTGTTCACAACGTTTTCCTATGATTTGACCTGCTGACCTACTTTTTGAACCAACATGATCCATATTCAAACTCGATCCAGATATTGCCAAGATGATCATTCTGAGCAAGTTTGATGATGATCGGACCAAAACTGGGGCCTCTAGTGTGTTCACAAGGTTTTTCTATGATCTGACCTACTGACCAACTTATTGACCGGACATGACCCATATTCAAAATTAATCGAGATATTGTCAAATTATCATTTTAAGCAAGTTTGATTACGAACAGACCAAAACTGTGGCCTCTAGAGTGTTCACAACGTTTTTCTATGATTTGACCTACTGACCTACTTTTTGACACGACATAAGCTATATTCAAACTTGACTGAAATATTGCCAAGATGATCATTCTGAGCAAGTTTGAGGATGATCAGACGAAAACTGTGGTCTCTAGTGTGTTCACAAGGTTTTCTACGATTTGACCTACTTTCTGACCCGACATGACCCATATTCGAACTTGACCTAGATATTGTCAAGCTGATCATTCTGAACAAGTTTGATGATAATTAGACTACAATTGCAGTAGTATTTGACCTGTGACCTACTTTATCATAATAGTGTAAACAAGGTTTTTCTATGATTTGATCTACTTTTGACCCCACATGACCCATGTTCGAACTTGACCTAGATATTGCAGAGATGATCATTCTGAGCAAGTTTGATGATGATTCGACCAAAACTGTGGCCTCTAGAGTGTTCACAAGGTTTATCTACGGTTTGACCTGCTGACCTACTTTTTTACCCCACATGACCCATATTCGAACTTTACCGAAAGATTGTTAGGATGATCATTCTGAGCAAGTTTGAGGAAGATTGGCCCAAAACTGGGGCCTCTAGAGTGTTAACAAGGTTTTTCTAGGATTTGACCTACTGACCTACTTTTTGACCTGACATGACCCGTTTCGAACTTCACCAAAATATTGTTAGGATGATCATTCTGAGCAAGTTTGAGGAAGATTGGCCAAAAACTGGGGCCTCTAGAGTGGTAACAAGGTTTTTCTAGGATTTGACCTACTGACCTACTTTTTGACCCGACATGACCCACATTAGAACTCGACCGAGATATTATCAGGATGATCATTCTGAGCAAGTTTCAAGATGATTGGACCCAAACTGTGGTCTCCAGAGTGTTAACAAGGTTTTTCTATGGTTTTACCTACTGACCTACTTTTTGACCCGACATGACCCACATTCGAACTTGACCGAGATATTGTCAGGAAGATCATTCTGAGCAAGTTTGAGCATGAATGGACCAAATATGTGGCCTCCAGAGTGTTAACAAGGTTTTTCTAAGATTTGACCTACTGACCTACTTTTTGACCCGACATGACCCATATTTCAACGTGACCGAGATATTGTCAGGATGATCATTCTGAGCAAGTTTGAAGATGATTGGACCCAAACTGTGGCCTCAAGAGTGTTAACAAGGTTTTTCTATGGTTTGACCTACTGACCTACTTTTTACCCAACATGATCCATATTCAAACTTGACCGAGATATTGTCTGGGTGATCATTCTGAGCAAGTTTGAGGATCACTGGACCAAAACTGTGGCCTCTAGAGTGTTAACAAGGTTTTCCTTTGATTTGACCTGGTGACCTACTTTTTGACCCGACATGACCCATATTCTAACTTGACCGAGATATTGTCAGGATGATAATTCTGAGCAAGTGTGAGGATGATTGGACCAAAACTGTGGCCTCTAGAGTGTTAACAAGGTTTTCCTTTGATTTGACCTGGTGACCTACTTTTTGATCCGACATGACCCATATTCAAAATTGACCGAGATATTGTCAGGATGATCATTCTGACCAAGTTTGATGATGATTGGATTAAAACTGTGGCCTCTACAGTGTTAACAAGAAAAGTTTGCGCACGCACGACGCACACCGCACGACGCTAGACGAACGACGACGCCGGACATCTCACAGTCACAAAAGCTCACCATGACCTTCGGTCAGGTGAGCTAAAAATAACCATTTTTCTTGCACACCAGACAAGCAAATCCGTGATTTTACTTTGGATAGAAATTTATATTCTGAGCCTGTATAATCGCGTCTTTGATAAATGCACTTGTTAATTACGACCTTGTATGCGCCGTCGTTAAGGTTGACGTCACAGCACGCTACTAAACATTCCTGCAGTGTCATCACAATATGGCGGCCGTCGGTAACCAAAGTGACTGCAGCATCAAAATCCGCGCTAAGAAATGGAAGGTATGCAAGAAAAAGAATCCTATATGGGTGTGAGGGGTGGATAGAAAAATCCGTCCCTCGGGATCACTGTCCGGCATCACTCGGCAAGCCTCGTGATGCCGGACAGTGACCGTCGGGACAGATTTTTCCATCCACCCCACACCCCTATGTACGATTATTATAACATTTACATTTTGGTTATCTATCTTTGCAGTTTTATATCCAAACGTGTGACATAATAAACAGTGTTATAAAGAGGTTGTGTTGTACATGCACAGCCCCCACCCATCCGGATTTGAAGCATGATGCTTCTAAGCAGAGCTGAAACCGACCGCACACGAGTACTGATAACTGCTTAGAGGATCTAAGCCAGCCCAGGCAAGGCGGTGCGAGTCAGACTGCAAATGCTTATAAACCCTATTGGTTTCATAAGGCGACAGGGCTTGAGATGTCAGTTCATCTCAATGTCGGGTAAAAGTCCCATAAATTTGGAAGCAAATCTCCAAAATGGAATATACAGTGTTGACGGGGACGTTAAACCTCAAATCAAACCTAAAATCAAAATACCTTGTGTGTGAATAAGTGTTGTGTATTCTGCAGCACATTTCTATTCCTACAGGCCACCCAAAGCATGTGAGTGGTGCAAACATTCTGAGCAATATAGTTCTTGTCGTTAGCATCAAAGTTCTTCTGAAACTGCTCCAAGAGTTTTGCAGACACACCTGGCTCTGTAAAAGAAATGAGTTATTAGTTACAGCTTAACCCATTGTATGCAAGTTTATTCTTCCATTGCTATATGTTGGACAAGTCCATTGGTCATATACATGTCGAACTTTAACGGACATCCAGGTAACTGCTGTTGGTTAAAGTTAATGCATAGATTTATATAGGAACTTGATAAGTATTCCCCCATAAAATAAAAAAACTTTTAGGAATATCTTTTCTGTGCAAGCGGCTCGTGATTTTACATTCTTTTTCGAGTATCCACATGTATTTTAATGCTATTTTATGAACAACTTTTTAGTCCTTTTTACGTATATTTGGAAGCACCCTCTAAATGTATAGAATATATAATAAAACTACCGAATACAGCGACAAAAACTGATGAATTTATGTTCATAACGTTTTTGTAAATTGTTTTTTCTTTTCTGTGCCAGCGGGAGTAAAATTGCAAATTTATTGTGAACACATCCATGTAAATTTTGTCAAATAAAAATAAAAATAATTTGGTCCTTTTTGAAAATGAAATACACTACCCCCTTTTTTCTATTTCCAGTTTACCTTAGCAATCAGCGGGCAGCGGTTGTCACTACGGTAAACAATAACAAATGCTATGTTACGCCTTCGATGTACTAATTGATACATTTGACAATTTGTAATTAATATATCATCATGTAAATTATTCTTTATTCAGTCTTTTTTTTTTTTTTTTTTCGACTCGCACCGCTTTTCCTGGGCAGGCTTAGATCCTCTAAGCGGTTTACCCATACTCGTGTGACGGTCGAATTCAGCTCTGCGTGGAAGCATCATGCAGCCTATCTATTTCTTCAAGCCCCGAAGGGCGGGTAGGGGGGTAAGTGTGTGTGTTGGGGGGGGGGGGGGCGAAGTTACATTATAACACTACCTCTACTTTCATGAATTAGAACAGTGACCTATAAAATACATATAAAGCGGTCCTCGGACTTCATACGGATGCCTCAACATCGTTCGGATGTCACCTAGGTAACCATGAGGCCTTGGGGAGATAACCATTTATTATCTGTGTTGTACGCGTTAGTTCCCTTGATTATCAGCACAGATAGCAGTCATGTCCGTATAAGTCCGGTATGAGGGGTGTCGGGTCTATTATTTCATTTTTTTTTTTCAATTTTTGACGCAAATAGTGCAGGCCCTGATCAGATGCCGCATTCTGTGGCGTCTGATGAGTTCTGTGGCATCTGATCTGGACCTCCACTGTTTGCCACACCCATTTCTGACTTCCAACCAATCAGATTACTTGGTGTAATTTATTCCTGCAAGTTCACAAACTGGATGTCAAACAGTGTAGATCCTGATCAGATGGCTTCTGAATCTGATCTGGATCTTCAGTTTGTAAAGGTAGAGGTTGTCATGAACAGCAGGATTAGGGTTAATAGCGCAGTAGTTAGTGTCCTTGCCTCTGACACTGGATGTCCAGAGTTTGATCCCCGACAGCAGCAATAAAATTTCAGAGTCTGGCATCATTTGCAGGGATGACTGCTATAAAGTTTGCTCTCCTTAAGACAGGGACGTTAACTGGAGAGTGACCCAGAGTTCTCGTTAACTCCAAATTTTGGGTAATTTACTCCAACTTTTTCATTTCTGACTCCAACTTTTTGGAAAGTCTCAATAGGAAAGTATGGTAAAACTCCAACGTTTTCTAGAGGACAGCATTTTTACTCCAATTTTCAAAATCTTAGTGAGAACCCTGATCCGAGTCATCCCATATACAGGTTGAAGATCCCTAGCATACATGTAATTACATAATTACTGTGTAGGCTTTCATCTGGAGTGTATGTAATGTACACCTGCATGAAATAGTGAAATATGGCTTGATCGCAGTTTAGGAGTATTTATAACAAAAGATCATTAAAGCCTTTTTATGTGACCCTTCAAGGCAGGCAACTCTTTCAGAAATATTTTCTCTCTTCCTTATAAGAAACCGACTACCCTCAAAGACAAGAATTTGCTTCTAAGGAGCAAATTAACCCTTGTCCTGCTGAATATTAAAATATGTCACACCCACTAATGATTATCAACCAATCAGATAACTTGATGCATATAATTGCAACAAATTCATAAACTGAATGTCAAACAATGAAGATCCTGATCAGGATCAGATGGCTTCTTCAGAAGCCTTCTGATCTGGATCTACATTATTTGAAAGCTAAGGCATATCCGGGTTCAGCAGGACAAGGGTTAAGTATCTGACCAGTGTGTGTGTGTGTGTGTGTGTGTGTGTGTGTGTGCGTGCGTGTGTGTGTGTCTGTTAATTCGGGTTTAACGTCGCTTCCAACAATTTTTTCCAGTCATATCACGACGGTGTCTGGTTGCGACAGGGAGCCCAATGCTCACTTTTATAGTGCTGCGTCACTGAAGTATCATGTCCCAGACACATTACATGATACCACAACCAGTCACATTATCCTGACACTGGGTCGACCGGTCCTAGCTCTACCCCGTAAATCTGAGTGCCAAGCGAGGAGCAGCTAGTACCATTTTAACGACTATGGTATGTCGCGGCCCGGGATCGAACCCGTGACCTCCCGTTCCCCGGAGCGGACACTCTACCAACTGAGCTATCGGGGCCGGTGACCAGTGAATGACACATGTTTGTCTATAAAGGATTTATGCATAGTGTTACCTCCCTTCCATTATCTACCTTGGTAGATCATATGCATAGCTTCTAGGTTTATAACCACTCTCTGACAACTGCGTCAGGGAGTCGACTCTTTGGCTCAGGGGTAAGAGCAGTGGACCGAGCGGCCCGGGTTCGAATCCCACCATAGGCGGGGATTTTTTCAGGCTATGCATCTTTCCTTTGTTACGGCTTTCAGGTCGTAAGATGGGGGCTCGTCCGGGATGCCAGAATTGGCTTGTGCCGAAGTTGGTATCCTTCACGTCATCATAAATGATGACTTCCTTGAAGATGGGGTGTGTTACCTCCCTTCCATTATCTACCTTGGTAGATCATATGCATAGCTTCTAGGTTTATAACCACTCTCTGACAACTGCGTCAGGGAGTCGACTCTTTGGCTCAGGGGTAAGAGCAGTGGACTGTCACCCGAGCGGGCCGGGTTCGAATCCCACCATAGGCGGGGATTTTTTCAGGCTATGCATCTTTCCTTTGTTACGGCTTTCAGGTCGTAAGAATAGCCATGGTAATAGCTTTCTTACGGAGGAGTAAATTCTTTTCCTTTGAGGGTAGACCTCTCCTATTGAGCGAATTCATTTCTTTCTTTAAGATTGTACCCCTTTTCACAGTGACTCCTTCTGCAGGACAGCAAACATAGTTTAACCCTTGTCCTTCAGGACCAAGGAATGCTCTACCTTGGCAAACAGTGTACATGTAAATCGCGATGAGATGGCCATCTGATCTGGATCTTCACTGTTTGTTGTTTTTTTTTTTGTTGTTTGAATTGAGGTTTTGCATCCCAGTCAACTCTATTTAGCTCATTTTGGAGATGTTGCTTCCAATTTTGTTTGACTTTTACCCAACATTGAGATGAATTGACATCTAAAGCCCGGTCGCCCAATGAAAACAATAGGGCATATATGCATTGGACGTTCTGACTCGCATCACTTTGGCTGGGCAGGCATAGGCCTTCTAAGCAGTTTACTAGTACTCATGTGCGATCACAGTTTCAGCTCTGCGTGAAGCACAGTGCAGCCCAATCTATTTCTCAAAGCCCCGATGGCATTCAGGTTTTACAATTTACTTTGTTGGTCAGTGATTGTCATTTGACCAGCAGAAATACTGTTTGGACGTTTTGAATTGATTGGTCTGTGATAGTCATGTGACCAATACGAAAACAGTTTGGAAACAGTCCCAAAGGTGGTCTTAACCCTTGTTCTGCGGGTCCCGGAATAATCCGGTCTCACAGGCCCAGGCCGTATGGCGGCTCCCGGAATAATCCGGATTCACCGGTACCGGCTTATACCTGCATATATCCTTCAACCAATGAAACGCCGCCTACTATTGACGCTTCGGTTGGTTGCTATGAACATCAGAAATAACGTTTCCGCATATCGGACAATATTATTGGTTTTTACAGGTAAGTCACGTCCAATTAGAATTTGGAAGCGTACCTGAATTAAAGATGGCGACATACTCGACACAAATGTGTCATTTTTCCCCGATTTAAATGTGAATTCCGACAGCGGGTTGGAAATGAAGGCTTTTAATCGGCCAAAATAAATAGTGACAGAGAAGACCGTTATTCCGGGGATGAAGACTCCGTCGATATGGGCTGAAGGAGATGCCCAACCATTACGGTTGCATTCACAGGTGTGCATGGCATTTCCGAGGCTACGGGGCTGCCAGATGACCCCAGTATTGCCGACTTAGTCCATAAATGTGAAAAAACAAGTTGGCTTCTTTAAAAAGAATCCAAAGGATGGGTCTGCTGGCTCGCACAGTGAAAAACTACCATTCTGAAAAATTCAATGAGCACACCTGTGTGTATTTCCTTTGATGTTCCTTTGATGTTTTACCGAACATTCATACCTGAGTAACTTTATGAGTGTGAAAATTTTAAGAAAAGACAGTATTTATATTTTCACAATGATACCAGGCCTTTGAAGGAAAAAAAACTAACTTTCACAGGTATTTTGTTGTTTTTTCAAATTTTATCATACCTTTACCTTAATTAATTAATTCTACAGGTAAAAGGTCTCCGCATACATGCTGATATCAAAATAGGACTGTTAACAATTTTGCATCACATGTACATGAGGTTTTACCTTATTAGTGGTTCATTGCAGGATAAAATTGCTCTTTTCCATATGCAGATGTCTTATATTTTGGGAAAAAAAACTTAACTTACCTGTACTTTTAACCTTTGATGCTAGACTTTCTCGTCACACCTGAGAACCCGAATTTTTTTCTACAGGCCACAAAATCAAAGGGGCACAAAAATATCACAAAACAGCATGGTATTGAAAGAAATAACACAGGTTTTACAGCATTTTATTGCATTTTATTACTTTTTATTACCTTTACCTTAATTAACTAATTAATATTTTACAGGTAAGTGGACATTAATGAAAAAAATATAAAAATTCTCAAAGTACAATATAATACCTTTACAATGATATATAACATGTCAACATCCAAACATCAAATATTTTCAACAATCTTATCTAAAACATAATACCCACATTTTACAAGATTACCAAAAAATACTCAGCCAGGAGCACTAGAACTATATAGTAAATTCAGCAGAACAAGGGTTAATATAGGAATTTTACGGTATTTGGAGGCCAACCATCAGGTCAAACAATACTAATATAACAATACTAATATAACCAATATAGTATGACATTTCTCTATGAAAACGTTTTCGAGTTATAAGGTAAAATCATTGAACCGTGAAATATAGGTCAAATTGACCTAGATATAATTTTATGTCATTCATCGGGTCACATGGGATCTAGTATATAGGTATGAAGTTTCCCCCCATCAAATAGTATTCAAGACAAGGCAAAAATCACTGAACCATGGAATATAGGTCACACTGACAGACATATTTTGAGGTCAATCATCATTGCATGGAACTAATATCTCAGGTATGGCATTTCTCCATCCAATAGTCTTCGAGTATAAGGCACAATCATTGAACCATGATATATGGGTCACTCTGAACTAGATATAATTTGATGTTTATGATCTGGGCCCAGGATTACAATCGTTACTTAAGTTAAGGTCGACATAACGATTTAAGGTGGAATTCCTATCTTAGTAAAGTATTTCCTTAAAAAGTGCATTCGAAAGCCACCTATTTCATTTACTTAGCTAAGTATTTAACTTCGGATGAAGTCGTAATTTTGACGGAAATTTTCACGAAGATTAGCACGTAAGTTTCAATTACACATTGATGTAGGCGGCCCACAACTTTCCCGCGATCTGTCAAAAATCTCTGCTTCTTCTTGAATGGATGGTACAATAGAAAATATGATGGTTTAGTTTCCATTTCACTGCATAAACCATGAAATATGTTTTATATACTATAAAACCAGTGTAATTGAAGGATCACACTCCATCTCAAATTTTGCGGGCAAACATTGGTCACAAAGTAGCACCACGACATATTCAAAGCGCTGTTTCTATGGAGTCCCTTCAGAAACAAGAACTCATACAATATTTGAATATGCAAAGCTCGGTTTTATGGAGTCTTATTTGAATTGAGGTTTAACGTCCCTGTCAACACTATGCAGGTCATTTTGGAGACGTCGCTTCCAATTTTGTGGGACGTTTACCGGCTCTGAGATGAAATGAAACCTCAAGCCCTGTCGCCCAATGAAACCAAAAGGCTTATATGCAGTGGACGGTGTGACTCACACCACTTATCCTGGGCAGGCTTAGTCCTTCCAAGCTGTTTACAAGTATTAGGGCATCTGGAAAATACGCTAATATAACTCTGACCCCCTTGAACCCCACTTTTATTTTGTAAAACTGGGGTTGAGGGGGGGGGGGTCGACCTTTTTTTTTCTTATTTCCGCTCTAAAATATAGAATGTGGGTACCGGTTAGAACCGCCTAACGTGTACCAAAAGTCTATATTTTGAGCAGAAATAAGAAAAATACCACAATTTTTCATCTTAAAAAAATTCCTTTTTGGAGGTAAAATTTATAATGCATTTGTATAGGCGTGTTTACGTTATGTGTGGTCAGTTTCAGCTCTTCATGAAAGCACCATGCAGCCCAATCTGTTTCTTCAAGCCCCGATGGGGCGGGGGCGGAATCGATTTTATGGAGTCTGTCCATGATTCAACCCTTCTCATGCCGTTAGTCGTATTGAATAATATTCAAAACAATCTGGTAGAGTCGATAATTAAGAAAAAAAAATATATTCTACGCTATGGTGAAGAACAGGGAAAACTCCGACACTTTACCCCAGCTACGATATTGTTTTCGGATGTCATCATTACATGTATGTAGCTGATATAGTCATTAAGGACACGATCAAACATCATACAGACACACACGGAGAAACATGTAGCTCCAGTCGGAGTAATAAAAAAAAATCCACGTCTTTATATGAGTGAGGTGAGACATAAAGCGCTCACTCACTCACAAATTCACTTAATTACTCACATGCACGAGCTTACAAAGGGAGGTGGAACGCCTCAAACTCATTTTTATTGAGCATTTCCAGGCAGGGAGAAGAGGCAAATGATTGGATGACAATAACAACATTCCCCTCTACCATTACCTGCTGCTAGGAAAGCAGGCCTTGTCACAATCAGCTGGACGCCCGAGTGACGCAAGATACACGTCACCTTCGCCTCACCCAACCAGTACACAACGACCACACACGACCTCCAGTAACCACTTAGAAGGTCTAAGCCTGCCAAGGCAAAGTGGTGCAAGTCGGGCCGTCCATGCATATAAATCTTGTTGGTTTCATTGGGCGACAGGGCTTGAGATGTAATTTCATCTCAATGTCGGGTAACAGTCCGACAAAATTGGAATCAACACTTCCAAAATCAAGTCTAAATAGTGTTGCGAGGACGTTAAATCTCAAATCAATCAATCAACAAAAAAAAAACTTCTTTGTATTTCATTAATTTTGATATCGAGAATCTTACACAAATGGTCCTTTCATATGAAAGTTACGAAACGGGCCTTCGAATTGGATTTTAAATAGGAGTTTATTGCCTTTACCTTGACCATTTGCCCAACAAATGTATATCGTTGACATACGTTACATGCCAAAATAGTTAATATTTACATTTCAAGTGTAAAACCTATTGTAAACCTATACGCCTGTTCATACTTCCATGAACGCATCGAATCACATGATTTTCAATGACGTCAAGTGTCGCAAGTCTACACCCTAAACCATGGTTCTCTATGATCTCAATTGGCGTTGACGACGACAATGCTGTTCCGCTCTTTGTAGAAAAAAAAAACAGCGTGTAAATGTTTTTCAGCTTTAACAGTTTGCCTTATAAGAATTTTTTCGCCGAGTGATGAGGAAAAAAAAAAGAATGTAAATATAAGAAATATTTTTTCGGATGTTCATGAAGGTATGAACGACAGCGGTCGTTAGCAAAGTTTATATGAACCCATTCATAGTTCATTTACTTTGCAGGCGACCCTGTTCGTTTATACTTTCATGAACAGCAAAAGCAAGTCATTTCATAAATGCACGTGGCGTCATACTATTTCATGACAATGAATATAAAGACGGCATATGAACGTTGTGAACAGTGTATGCGTAAAACTAGCAGGGCATTAGTGTAGGAACATGGACCCGATGTGCCACAGGATCAGTTTTAAACTAACAGACAAAAGTGATATGAGCCGACCCCCCCCCCCCCCCCCCGCACACACACACATGCACACAACTACTCTGACAAAAACAACCAAATCATTTAGGATCCCCTCTCACGTATAATAACCTTCCCGCTCCAAACAATTAATTATTGCCCTGTCACCAGTATTATATAGAGGGTCTTACACGAGTGGTCATTTCATATGAAATTTATGGAACGAGCCTTTGGCGAATTTCATAAAATTTATATGAAGTGACCACGAGTGTAAGACTCTGTTTATCATATGGCTACTTGAAATAAGATTTTATCGCCATCAAATTTGACACGTTTCTTCACAGAAAATGCATGGTTGACATGGACGTCGTCATAACGTTACGTAATCCCGCCAGTGTTATTACACGTGTGGTCATACGATTTTTATTACACGACATTATCCACTGCTTATCAATAACATCATATGATAAACAGTATTACACAGCTCTGTTCGTCGCACACTTTGACACATCAAGGGAGAAATACATCCCAGTACCTATATGGCAAGTAGACTTGCCCCACAGGGAGGAAAAAAAATGGCCCGACCGGGACGCGAACCCAGGACCTCTCGCATATCAAGAAAACACTTTACCGTTTGAGCTACCGAGCATCACTGGTGATCTCGAACAAATAAAAGCCCTAAGGTTTGCCGTTATTGATATATACATTCATGTGTCAAGGTCAAATCTTAAAAGTTAAGGTACCTACCTGGGTTACCTTAAATATTTAAGTATTTTCGTCGGTTAAGTATCGACTTAAACGAACGAATTTCCTTGTAGTTCACTTTATACGCCAGTTAAGTAAATACTTAGTTTAAGTAGGTACTTAAAATTTAAGTACGCATTGTAATCCTGGGCCCAGGTCACATTAAAGTTATATTTCAGACATGGCATTTCTCCATCAAATTGTGTTCAAGATAAGCATTACGATACTTAATGTATTGTTTCATTTTTCTGAAAGAGCTACATGTCTGATGAAAATATATGATATTTTTTATTTATTCTCCGAACACAAGTTGTGGGTGCTCATTATAACCGCATCATTAAGGCGATTCTAACGAGTACCCACAACCTATGTCTCGGAGCAGAAATGAGCAAAATAATGTATACCCCTGTAAACCCTTTATTTATAAATAAAGTGGGGTTTAGAGGGGTCTTCATTTCACGGACTTGTTAATGTGATGGAAAAATCACTTATATCAAGATATAAGGTGAAATCACTTGGCCATGAAATGTAGGTGACCTGGACCCTGAAATGTAGGTCACAATAACCTTCAGTCTTTTACACTTAAATCAATGTCACAGTCGGTCTCCGCCCATCGGGACTTGAAGAAATATATGGGCTACATAATGCTTCCTGCACACGAGTACTAGTAAACAGCTTAGAGGATTTTAGCCTGTCCAGGCAAAGCGATGCGAGTCGGTCCGTCCATGCTTATAAACCCTATTGGTTTCATTGGACGACAGGGCTTGAGAAGTCATTTCATCTCAATGTCGGGTAAAAGTCCCACAAAATTGGAAGCAACGTCTCCAAAATGACCTTTACAGTGTTGACGGGGACGTTAAATCTCAAATCAAACAAACAAACTATGTCACATAGTTGTCTGCTGTACAACCAGTTGTGTCTATACCATGCAAGCATAATGGAAATGCTTACAACATATTACAAATGTGTCCTAGATTTTCACCCCTAGTCCCACCCCAGACTTGAAGCCAGGGATGTTGAAGACCCTCTCATGTACGCAAGTTCTAAATATGAATGCTTTGTGATGAGTAAGCATTTGAAAAACTTAACACAGTATTACAAAGGCGCCCTATATTCTGACCCCTAGACCAGCATCGAGCAATGGACCCATCACGCAAACACGCCTCTATAGATTTGACAACCTTGAACCTCACTTTAATATAGTGAAACTAGGGTTTACAGGGGTCAGGAGCATATAATTTCACTCACTTGAGTGAAATTATATGCTCCTGCAGGGGTAAAACTTATTTTTCTTATTTCTGCTCTAAAATATAGGAGCGTTTAGTGTATAAACGTGGGTTTCAGAATTATATAGGCGTGTTTTCGAGATGACAGGAGTATACATCATTTGCTTATTTCTGCTACAAGATATAAGATAGCCCCCGCCCATTGGGGCTTGAAGAAATAGATTGGCTGCATGATGCTTCCACGCAGAGCTGAAACCCACCCGCACACGAGTTCTGGTAAACCGCTTAGAGGATCTATGCCTGCCCAGGCAAAACGGTGCGAATCGGACCGTCAATGTTATAAACCCTGATGGTTTCATTGGGCGGCAGGGCTTGAGATGTCATTTCATCTCAATGTCGGGTAAAAGTCCCACAAAATTGGAAGCGACGTCTCAAAAATGACCTTTACAGTGTTGACGGGGACGTTAAACCTCAATCAAACAAACAAGACATAGGTTGTGGGTACTCGTTATAACCACCGCAATAAGACTGTTCTAACGAGCACTCGCTGCCTATGTTTGGCGTATACGGGTGAGTTATGGAGGAGATTAGATTAAATAAAGCAAAATTATCTGGGCACATCTTAAGGACATATCAAACAATGGAGAAGAAGGGTTCGTCCAACATTAATAGGTTACAGACGACGGTAGGGTCAGTTTACCTTAACACATTTCAAAGCCTACATGCAACAATTCTACAAAAAAAATTCTACCTTGAAAATAAGTCAGTCAGCACATATACCATTCCATAGTTATGGTCAACGATTTTCCATAATCTTCATAGGTTTGAATCCCATCAGCGAGCACTTATCCTGAAAATGAAACGAAACGTTTAAAATAGCAAGCAAACTATTATATTTTAAAAGACAATTTGCTTGACTTTGCAGGCGAATCGTCTAGGTGCAACGAACAACCCCCTTAACCTCACAATAAATACAGAAACATGCGATATGCGGGGGTATTCATTAGTTTCCATACTTTTCCCCACAAAAAAAAAAAAAAAAAAAAAAAAAGATAGACTGTTGGTACATGTACTAGTTAGAACCGCTGGACTACAAATAAGAAAATTATCGAACTTTTTCATGATCATCTTTTGTGTGTGTGTGTGTTTTTTTTTTTATTGTTTTTTTGTTTGTTTGTTTGTTTGTTTTTTTTTCGTTTCTTGCTTGAAAGTTTTAGACCTGACCTTCCGCTAACTTCTCCAGCAAGTTGCATGTCTCTGCGACAGCCAGGAAAGGCTATGATTATTTGGATAAAATTGCAAATCCATGTGACATATAAACAGATCTGCAATTACAGCACACCTTTCATTCGAAAACCTAGATCAAGGCTCTCCAACTCTCCAAGGACATTTTCTTGGTCCGTTCGTTAGCCCGTCGTCAGTCAACCATTTTAAAATCACGAAAACACGCCTTATGTTTTCGACCCCCTCGAACCCCACTTGTATACAGTTAAACTGGGGTTTACAGCGGTAAACCTTATTTTCCTTATTTCTGCTCTAAAACATAGATTGTTGGTACTCGTTAGAACCGTCTCGATGAGGTGGAGGGGTGGGACTTGTACGTATCTTATCATAAGGAACAAGAATATGTATGGTTTAAGGGTGGAATTTTGAAAGATTTCTGAGATATATGGCTTTTTATGAAGTCGAGGGGTGGGGCATGACACCGGCGCACCTCGTGGACCGCAAGGTAGATGTCGCCGAATGCGTATCATCATAAGGAACAAGGGTATAAAAGGTTTAGGGGTGGGGATCTGATAGGTGTTTGAGATAGTAAGCCTTTAATGAAATGGATGGGGTGGGGCATTGCACCCCCCCCCCACCACCTTTTGAAACCCTCTTGCAAAACTTCGTATTAGTATCTACCATATCCCCCAAATTTCAGAAACATTCGTCAAGCGGTTACAAAGTTTTGGCCAGACACGAAAGAAATACCTTTTTTTTTACCTTTGACCGCTCAGTATGACCTTGGCCTTTGGCATATCGGTCTGGTTCTTGCGCGCTACACATTGTCTTGGCCGAATACATATTCTTTAAAGTTACCGAGTTATAGAGCGTGCAAGAATGTTCATAATAATTAAGGGGCATAATTCATTAACTAAGAAAGGGAAAAAATCATTCTTTTGCGAGACACTTTGTCTTGCCCTAATAATATTCCTATAAAGTTGCATGAAAATATCCTTAACGGTTACGGAGTTACGGAGCGTACAAGAATGTTTACGGACGGATGGACGAACGGACAGCGCGATGCCATAATACATCCGTTTTTTTTTTTTTTTTTTTTTTTTTTTTGGTTTTTCAAAACGGGAGTAAAAGAGCTGTTAGAAATATAAATGAAGGATCCATGTCTTGTCTAAAATTTAAATGTCTAATTATTTTGATAGATGTCAGACCATTGGTGTTCATCGATGCATTTTCAATAAATGAGGCAAGAAATAAACCAGACAACTTAGCACTGTTAGTGTACAAAACCAATTCTCGGATTAATTTGTTTGTTTGTTAGATTGGAGGTTTAACGTCCCCGTCAACACTGTAAAGGTCATTTTGGAGACGTTGCTTTCAATTTTGTGGGACTTTTACCCAACATTGAGATGAAATGACATCTCAAGCCCTGCCACCCAATGCAACCAAAAGGGTTTATAAGCATGGACGGTCCGACGCACACCGCTTGGCCTGGGCAGGCTTAGATACTCCAAGCGGTTTACCAGTACTCGTGTGCGGGCGGTTTCAGCTCTGCGTGGAAGCATCATGCAGCCCATCTTTTTCTTTAAGCCCCGATTGGCGGGGCCGAACTTTCGGATTTAATCATCGTTTGAAATTTCCACAATGCACTACAAAAAACACGCCTATACAAATAGCAGTGTAAACTTCACCACCAAAAAAAACCCCGAAAACTGATATTTTTCTTATTTCTGCTCAAAATAGATTGTGTGTACACGTTAGAACCGCCTCGTCGAGGCTGTTCTAACAGTACCCACAATCTATATTTTAGAGCGGAAATTAAAAATAAGCTTTTCCCCCTGTAAACCTCAATTTTACTTTATAAAAATGGGGTTCAAGGGGGTCAAAATTATATGGTCGTGTTTTCGTAATGAAGGACTTAAAAAATTTACACAATGATGAAAGGCATCGAAATGTTTTTGATGTGACCAGACTGTCCCTTAACACCAGGACCCGAGGTTATAAAACAGTTTTTCATGCTCAACTCAACTGAGCATGGAATTTGAAATGCTCATAACTAATAAAATTCAAACAAAGCAGGCAATTTTCCTGCTCAGATCAGCAGAGAATGTCATTTATTCTGCTCATAAATTCTAAAATGCCAACCATTGTTTGCATTTTAAAATTTATGTGCAGGATAAAATTATGCTCAAGTGAGTTGAGCATGAAAAATGTTTTATAACCTCGGACCCAGCTGTTATTTTATTTGTGGTATTCAGATTTATGCTTGGGATGCAAGAGTACTCATTAGAACAGAATAAACTTCGCAGTTTCACCAAATTAGTCTTAATCAGTGACCCTTAATTTAGTTAATTATAATAAAGCCCGCAGCTAACCTGCCAACCAGATGCAAAATCTCCCCGGCACTATCCAAAGTTCACAAATAATCGTCCCGCCAACACTCTCAGTGCTTTGATTGGGTCTTAGTGAAGTATAATTTTACGTCGCATAATAGAAACAAATAACATAAGCTCTGTGGAGCTTTTATTGCGACAAAGTATGCATTAAAAATACTTAACTGCCTTTATTTATCTTCCTAGGGCTGCTCCTGATAATGCAGGGACTTCTAGTACCATTTTAACGCCTTTGGTATGGCGCGGCCAGGGATCGAACCCGCAGCCTCCCGATCCCAAGGCGGGCGATCTACCACTGAGCTATCGGGCCGGTAAATTACGATAATACATCCGGGTGACAGTGAATTATTTCATATCTCCAAAATGGTTACGCTTTTGACGAAAATTTGTGATATTTATCTTATTTCTACACTAAACAATAGACCGTGGATGTTCATTAGGACCGCCTCATCGAGGTTCAGATGAATTTTTTATTTACACACAAAGGAGAAGGGTTAAATTCATTGCGACAATATATCCATTACGAAAACGGGCCTATTTTTTAAATACTGTGTAAATTTTACCACCCCAAAAAAACAAGAGGGCCATGATGGCCCTGGATCGCTCACCTGATCCACAGAGTAACAAAGTAGGCCCCGGAGAGGGCCATTATTGACCCCAAGGTTATAATGTCCATAATGTTGACGGAGGTCTAAAAAGGTGAAGCTTAATACCAAATATCAACACAGGCTATAATTGTCCACTAGATGAAGCTTCATACCAAATATCAAAGACATGGGCCTTGCAGTTTCAGAGAAGATTTTTAAAGATTTCCCTATATAGGTCTATGTAAAACCAAAGGGTCTCGGGGCGGGGGCATTTTTGGCCCCAGGGCTATAATTTGAAACATCTTGATAGAGGTGCACTAGATGAAATTTCACACCAAATATCAAAGACCTAGTTCTTGTGGTTTCACAGAAGAAAATTTTTAAAGATTTTATATGTAAAACCAAAGGGCCCCAAGGTGGGGGCATTTTTGGCCTCAGGGCTATAATTTGAACAATCTTGGTAGAGGTCCACTAGCTAAAGCTTCATACCAAATATCAAAGACCTAGGCCTTGTGGTTTCAGAGAAGAAGATTTTTAAAGATTTTCCCTATATAAGTCTATGTAAAACCAAAGGGCCCGGAGCGGTGGCATTTTTGGCCCCAGGGCTATAATTTGAACAATCTTGGTAGAGGTCCACAAGATGAAGCTTCATACCAAATATCAAGGACCTGGGCCTTGCAGTTTCAAAGAAGAAGATTTTTACAGATTTTCCCTACATAAGACAATTTTAAACCAGAGGGCCCCAGGGCAGGGGCATCTTTGGCCCCAGCACTATAATTTGAACAATCTTGGTAGGGGTCCACTAGATGAAGCTTCATATCAAATAGCAAAGACCTGGGCCTTGCAGTTTCAGAGAAGAAGACTTTTACAGATTTTCCCTATATAAGCCCATGTAAAACCAAAGGGCCCCGAGGCGGGGGTATTTTTAGCCCCAGCACTATAATTTGAAATATCTTGGTAGGGGTCCACTAGATGAAGCTTCATATCAAATATCAAAGACCTGGGCCTTGCAGTTCCAGAGAAGAAGACTTTTACAGATTTTCCCTATATAAGCCCATTTAAAACCAAAGGGCCCCAGGGCGAGGGCATTTTTTGCCCCAGCACTATATTTTGAACAATCTTGGTAGGGGTCTACTAGAAGAAGCTCCATAATCGAGGACCTGGGCCTTGTGGTTTCAGAAAAGAAGATTTTTGAAGATTTTCCTATATAAGCCCATGTAAAACCGAAGGGCCCCAGGGCAGTGGCATTTTAGCCCCAGCACTATAATTTGAACAATCTTGGTAGGGGTCCACTAGATGAAGCTTCATACCAAATATCAAAGACCTAGGCCTTGTGGTTTCAGAGAAGAAGATTTTTAAAGATTTTCCCTATATAAGCCAATGTAAAACCAAAGGGCCCCGGGGCGGGGGCATTTTTGGCCCCAGCACTATAATTTGA
Source organism: Lucinisca nassula (assembly GCA_963580285.1). Taxonomy (NCBI): domain Eukaryota; kingdom Metazoa; phylum Mollusca; class Bivalvia; order Lucinida; family Lucinidae; genus Lucinisca; species Lucinisca nassula. The sequence goes on from CAUZLF010000026.1 coordinate 356,564, forward strand.
ACAATCTTGGTAGGGGTCCACTAGATGAAGCTTCATACCAAATATCAAAGACCTAGGCCTTGTGGTTTCAGAGAAGAAGATTTTTAAAGATTTTCCCTATATAAGCCAATGTAAAACCAAAGGGCCCTGTGGCGGGGGCATTTTTGGCCCCAGGGCTATAATTTGAACAATCTTGGTAGGGGTCCGCTAGATGAAGCTTCATACCAAATATCAAAGTCTTGGCCCTTGTGGTTTCAGAGAAGAAGATTTTTAAAGATTTTCCCTATATAAGCCAATGTAAAACCAAAGGGCCCCGGGGCGGGGGCATTTTTGGCCCCAGCACTATAATTTGAACAATCTTGGTAGGGGTCCACTAGATGAAGCTTCATGCCGAATATCAAAGACCTGGGCCTTGTGGTTTCAGAGACGAAGATTTTTTAAGTTTTTGGTGAAAAAAATCTACTTTTGGCTCGTGTGACCTAGATGTGCAACGGACCGGAACCATTTGAACAACTTTGAAAGGGGACCACCTAAGGATCATTCCTGTAAAGTTTGGTCAAAATCCGATCAGTGGCTTGGGAGGAGATGTCGTATAAAGAAATTGTTTACACACGGACGCACGCACGCACGCACGCACGACGTACGACGGACAAAAAGTGATCCCAAAAGCTCACCTCGTCACTACGTGACGGTGAGCTAAAAACCGAAAATTTAAAGATGAAAAATTGCGATATTTTTCTAATTTCTGCTCAAAACATCGATTGAGGGTACTCGTTAGATCTAACGAGTACCCACAATCTATATTTCAGAGCTGAAATAAAAGAAATAAGGTTTACCCCTGTAAACCCCAGTTTTACTATATACAAGTGGGTTCAAGGGAGTAAGAATTATAAAGGCGAGTTTTCGTGATGCGTGTGATATAATCTTTTTGGTGGTTTTCATTGGTTTCAGAACTAAATTTTTTTCTCATTTCTATCCCAAGCATAGAATGCGGGTACTCGTTAGAACCGCCTCAATAATGACGCCGCTCCTTCGAGTATCCACAAGGTATGTTTGAAATGTGAATAAAACTAGAAATGTCGCGCCTGTTGGGGCGCTAAGTCCCCAAACCATGAAATGTAGGTGAAGATCATAAGTGGATGCTTGTATTAAAAGTGCCATCCCTAGATGTAAGTTTGTACAATAATCATTAATATGGGGACCATTATGGGCTTATATCGCTCACCTGAGCTTATAGACTTGAAGTTGCACACAACCAAAGCCTCCACTAAAGGTCACTTCCAATAAGCTGTTGGCTATGATCCACCATACCAAGTTTGACCAAATTCCATTGATTCATTCACGAGATAGGGTCCAGACGAGCTAATCGGACAGTATTTGGGGGCCTGTGCCATAGGAAACGGGTTCAAAGTCATCAAAATCTAATCAAATCTTATATGCTAAGATGGTCAGTTTTGGAAAATCATCAAAGCTTTTATCCAACTAATATCTGAGTTTCATAAAGATCCTGTCAAACCTTAGAGATTTATGCCGATGACAATGCCAAAAATAAGCATTTTTCAGCAATCAAAGGGACATAGCTCTATGACAGATAGGACAACCTAGCCAGTTTTCAAACTCATCTCAAAAGTTATGATAAAGTAGGTCACAGGTGAACGTCACGGGTTAAAATTTTCTGTACAAGTGGGAAGCCATTGTCAAAAGAAACCTAAATGCCAAATATGAGGAATGTATCTGAAACGGTTCAAAAACTTTGATAAAGTAGGTCACAGGCCAAGGTCAAGGTCATAGGTCATGTTTGTATGAGTGGTAAGCCCTTTTTACAATGAACCTACATGCCAAAGATGAAGGCTCTATCTCAAATGGTTTATAAGTTATAATAAGGTAGGTCACAGGTCAAAGTTACATGTCAAAATTTTTGTATTCACCATATTTGCATTATTTGCTGGCTCCCAGCTTGCACATTGTCAATATTGGAAAAGCAGGTAACCAGACCCCCCTGACCTTGAAAGGTCAGGGGGGTCTGGATACCTGTTTTTCCAACACTGATAACCTTCAGACTAGGAACCAGCAGATAATGCAAATAAGGTGAATGAGTGGGAAGCCCTTGTCACAAGGAACATGCATGCGAAATATGAAGGCTACGTCTCCAACGGTTCAAAAGACCTTCACAGTTATAATATGTGCTAAGCGTAGACCTAGCTTTCTGTAAAAGCTAAACTTGTTTAGGTGAAGATTTTGCTATTCAAAATTGTTCACCTGTTTTTGCTCCACAAGATATTGCCTCCTATCTTATTCTGATCACGAATTGCCTCTGAACATTGCTAAAACACGTCCGTGCGACATAGTGCATTATCATACGACGACGTGTCTAAGAGTGTAATAACGCCATGTAATATTTTCGATAATCTACTAGTAGATTAATATGCAAATTAGCTAGATCACACCGGTTACCGCGGTACAACGTGAAGCGACTGAGTACAACAAACGCTACCGTCTTTTTTTTTTACAGGAGAAGTGTGAGTTCAATGTTTCCTCTATTTTATCGAACATATCACGATTTACGTTTTCCTGTTGGTTTTGCGATGACAACAGATTGTGTTTTTGTTGTTTTGTCCAAATTCTAAGTTATGACACGATCAGAGCAGGGAAATCAAAGCCATAAATTAGGCCAAAATAGGTAGAAAAACAAAACTTCAAGTTTTAAGGGTCTATCAATCAGAAATAAATGACATATACACGAGCATTCTTGGATTTTTCATGCCTCTAGGCATCGAAGTAAGTATACTCTTTTTAATAATTCATAAAAACATTTAGAATAAGAATCGTACCGATTTTTCTTGGCTCACTACCTTGAAACACGGGTACACCTTACCACGGATCATGTGTTGAGTCTGAGTACACTAAACACGGAACAAATGGAACAACAAACACGGATATGAAAAACCGAATCTGGACGTTTTTACCAATTATAAGCGCCATTTTTCAAGAAACAGCCAAGAGTAACGATACATATTTGCCCTTTAGTTGAAAAATTACAATATGTACGGTATGCGCATGGCCATTCCTAAAACAAAAAAAGTGTTTTGGGTTGTAAGGTTTGTTTATGACATAGAGACAACTTTTTACAACATATGCACAATAAACCGTCGCTATAATCCATCAAAAATGTCACAAAATAACCTGTTGTTTGTTTGAACTGAGATTTAACGTCCCCGTCAAAACTATTAAGGTCATTTTGGAATTGTTTCCAATTTTGCAAGTCTTTTTATCCGTCATTGAGATTTAACGATATCTCAAATCTACCGCCCAAGGAGACTAATAGGGTTCACATGTATATGAAGGAACGGTCGGACCCGCACCACTTTGCCTGGAAAGACTAAGACCTTCTAAGTGGTTAACCAGTAGTCCTGTGCGACGGGTTTCAGCTCTGTGTGGAAGTATCAGGCAGCCCATTGATTTCCACAAGAAGCGGTGGATGAGGCCCAAGATTAACTCGTACATAAACATGTAAACAATATAAAACTACAGTGGGACCGTTCAAATAGCCAACAATGAGCTATACTGAGCAAAACCAACTTCAATGAAACAACGCTTACAGTGCAACCACAAGAATCTGCAAAATAATTTGTTAACACAGAAGTTGCGCATGCACATAGTCTGATCGCTGTAAGCGATCAAATTCTGCGAGCAACGAAATACTAGCCCCGTTTTACAAGTTCTTGCACACCAGACGAGGAAATCCTAGATTTTACGCTGGGATAGAAACTTTTATCCTACCCGGGTTTTCTACGAAGGGCTGGCATTGAAGTCGAGAATTCTGAGGTGTTTAACTCAAAGGGTGTCTGATGTGCGCTATCTGTATAGAAAGTCGTGTACGCTGCCCGTAATGCGACGTCACTAAACGTCACAATGGACGTTAGCAGTCGAAGTGACCACATATTCAAAATCCATGTTATAAGATTTAAGTAATGCAAGAAAAAGAATCTGAAATGGGTCTGCCATGAAATGTTCTCTTTGGTAATTATTCTGTTTTACTCACCTCATAAACCAGGGATCCTGGGTTCGATTTTTGGCTTCTCCAAACTTTCTGACGAGTCGTTAAATGAGGACCCCTCTCTGTATAACCTTAGCGGGTTGCTGAGATGTATAACTCAAAATACACACGGTCATTCTCTCCCTTTCACTGACTCAAGAAGGGTGGTTGTCAAATTCTGGCGTAAGAATATGAACTGTGCTGGTTTTATAAGCCTTAAACTGGTAAACTAACTGGCTCGATGTGACCTAAATAGTGCTTGATGGGCTGTTAAACTCCCAACCAAACGAAGAAACAAGCCAGCCAAAGAAATCAGTGTGAGGGATAGATAGGAAAGTTTGTCCATGATACTCAGGGGCGTAGCTACCTGTACGCAGATACGCACTTGCGTACACATTACAAACGTAAACAAGAGGGCCATGATGGCCCTGGATCGCTCACCTGATCCATATGATAGAGTAACAAGTGGGCCTCGGGGAGGGCCATTATTGACCCCAGGGCTACAATGTGCATAATGTTGAGGGAGGTCTAAAGAGGTGAAGCTTCATACCAAATATCAACAAAGGCTATAATTTGAACAATCTTGGCAAAGGTCCACTAGATGAAGCTACATACCAAATATCAAAGACCTGGGCCTTGGGGTTTCAGAGAAGAAGATTTTTTAAAGATATTCCCTACATTAGCCTATGTAAAACCAAATGGCCCCAGAGCGGGGGCATTTTTGGCTTCAGGGCCATAATTTAAACAATCTTGGTAGAGGTCCACTAGATGAAGCTCCATACCAAATATCAAAGGCATGGGCCTTGGGGTTTCAGAGAAGTAGATTTTTAAAGATTTCCCTATTTAAGTCTGTGTAAAAGCAAAGGGTCTCAGGGCGGGGGCATTTTTGGCCCCAGCACTATAATTTGAACAATCTTGGTAGGGGTCCACTAGATGAAGCCTCATACCAAATATCAAAGACCTGGGCCTTGCGGTTTCAGAGAAAAAGATTTTTAAAGATTTTCCCTATAAAACCCTATGTAAAACCAAAAGGCCCTGCTGGGGCTGGACCAATTATCAAAGACCTGGGCCTTGCGGTTTCAGAGAAGAAGATTTTTTAAGATTTTCCCTATATAAGCCCATGTAAAACCAAAGGGCCCCGGAGCGGGGGCATTTTTGGCCCCAGCGCTATAATTTGAACAATCTTGGTAGGGGTCCACTAGTTGAAGCTTCATACCAAATATCAAAGACCTGGGCCTTGCGGTTTCAGAGAAGAAGATTTTTAAAGATTTTCCCTATATTAGCCCCTGTAAAACCGAAAGGCTGTGGGATGGGGACATTTTTGGCCCCCAGGGCCTGGGCCTTGTGGGGTGAAGCTTCATACCAAATATCAAAGACATGGGCCTTACGGTTTCAGAGAAGAAATTTTTGGCCCCAGCACTATAATTTGAACAATTTTGGTAGGGGGTCCACTAGATTAAGCCTCATACCAAATATCAAAGACCTGGGCCTTTTGGTTTCAGAGAAGAAGATTTTTCAAGATTTTCCATATATAAGTCTATGTAAAACCAAAGGGCCCCGGAGCAGGGGCATTTTTGGCCCTAGGGTTATAATTTGAACAACCATGGTTGGGGTCCACTAGGTGAAGCTTCATACCAAATATCAAAGACCTGGGACTTGCAGTTTCAGAGAAGAAGTTTTTTTAAGATTTTTAAGATATAAGCCCATGTAAAACCAAAGGGCCCCGGGGCGGGGGGGGGGGGGGGGGGCTATATAAGCCCATGTAAAACCAAAGGGCCCCAGAGTGGGGGCATTTTTTGCCCCAGCACTATAATTTGAACAATCTTTGTAGGGGTCCACTAGGTGAAGCTTCATACCAAATATCAAAGACCTGGGCCTTGCAGTTTCAGAGAAGAAAATTTTAAAAGATTTTCCCTATGTAAGCCCATGTTAAACCAAAGGGCCCCGGAGCGGGGGCATTTTTGGCCCCAGCACTTTAATTTGAACAATCTTGGTAGGGGTCCACTAGATGAAGCTTCATACCAATTATCAAAGACCTGGGCCTTGCGGTTTCAGAGAAGATTTTTTAAGATTTTCCCTATATAAGCCCATGTAAAACCAAAGGGCCCCGGAGTGGGGGCATTTTTGGCCCCAGCACTATAATTTGAACAATCTTGGTAGGGGTCCACTAGTTGAAGCTTCATACCAAATATCAAAGACCTGGGCCTTGCGGTTTCAGAGAAGAAGATTTTTAAAGATTTTCCCTATATTAGCCCATGTAAAACCAAAGGGCCCCGGGGCGGGGGCATTTTAGGCCCCAGCACTATAATTTGAACGATCTTGGTTGGGGTCCACTAGATGTAGCTTCAGACCAAATATCAAAGACCTGGGCCTTATAAGCCAATGTAAAACCAAAGGGCCCCAGGGCGGGGGGGGTTGAACCTTGGCCTTGTGGGGTGAAGTCATACCAAATATCAAAGACATGGGCCTTAGGGTTTCAGAGAAGAAAATTTTTAAAGATTTTCCCTATATAAGCCCATGTAAAACCAAAGGGCCCCGGGGCGGGGGCATTTTAGGCCCCAGTACTATAATTTGAACGATCTTGGTAGGGGTCCACTAGATGTAGCTTCAGACCAAATATCAAAGACCTGGGCCTTATAAGCCAATGTAAAACCAAAGGGCCCCGGGGCGGGGGGGGGGGTTGAACCTTGGCCTTGTGGGGTGAAGTCATACCAAATATCAAAGACATGGGCCTTAGGGTTTCAGAGAAGAAAATTTTTAAAGATTTTCCCTATATAAGCCCATGTAAAACCAAAGGGCCCCAGAGTGGGGGCATTTTTTGCCCCAGCACTATAATTTGAACAATCTTTGTAGGGGTCCACTAGGTGAAGCTTCATACCAAATATCAAAGACCTGGGCCTAGCGGTTTTAGAGAAGAAGATTTTTAAAGATTTTCCCTATATAAGCCTATGTAAAACCAAAGGGCCCCGGAGCGGGGGCATTTTTGGCCCCAGCACTATAATTTGAACACTCTTGGTGGGGGTCCACTAGATAAAGCTTCATACCAAATATCAAAGACCTGGGCTTTGCGGTTTCAGAGAAGAAAATTTTAAAAGATTTTCCCTATGTAAGCCCATGTTAAACCAAAGGGCCCCGGAGCGGGGGCATTTTTGGCCCCAGCACTATAATTTGAACAATCTTGGTAGGGGTCCACTAGATGAAGCTTCATACCAAATATCAAAGACCTGGGCCTTGCGGTTTCAGAGAAAAATATTTTTAAAGATTTTCCCTATATTAGCCCATGTAAAATCAAAGGGGCTCTGGGCGGGGGCATTTTTGGCCCCAGCACTATAATTTGAACAATCTTGGTAGGGGTCCACTAGATGTAGCTTCAGACCAAATATCAAAGACCCGGGCCTTGCGGTTTCAGAGAAGAAGATTTTTAAAGATTTTCCCTATATAAGCCCATGTAAAACCAAAGGGCCCCGGAGCGGGGGCATTTTTGGCCCCAGCACTATAATTTGAACAATCTTGGTAGGGGTCCACTAGATGAAGCTTCATACCAAATATCAAAGACCTGGGCCTTGCGGTTTCAGAGAAGAAAATTTTAAAAGATTTTCCCTATGTAAGCCCATGTTAAACCAAAGGGCCCCGCAGCGGGGGCATTTTTGGCCCCAGCACTTTAATTTGAACAATCTTGGTAGGGGTCCACTAGATGAAGCTTCATACCAATTATCAAAGACCTGGGCCTTGCGGTTTCAGAGAAGAAGATTTTTTAAGATTTTCCCTATATAAGCCCATGTAAAACCAAAGGGCCCCGGAGCGGGGGCATTTTTGGCCCCAGCACTATAATTTGAACAATCTTGGTAGGGGTCCACTAGTTGAAGCTTCATACCAAATATCAAAGACCTGGGCCTTGCGGTTTCAGAGAAGAAGATTTTTAAAGATTTTCCCTATATTAGCCCATGTAAAAGCAAAGGGGCCCGGGGTGGGGGCATTTTTGGCCCCAGCACTATAATTTGAACAATCTTGGTAGGGGTCCACTAGATGTAGCTTCAGACCAAATATCAAAGACCTGGGCCTTACGGTTTCAGAGAAGAAGATTTTTAAAGATTTTCCCTATATAAGCCCATGTAAAACCAAAGGGCCCGGGAGCGGGGGCATTTTTGGCCCCAGCACTATAATTTGAACAATCTTGGTAGGGGTCCACTAGATGAAGCTTCAGACCAAATATCAAACACCTGGGCCTTGTGGTTTCAGAGAAGAAGATTTTTCAAGATTTTCCCTATATAAGCCCTTGTAAAACCAAAGGGCCCCGGAGCGGGGGCATTTTTGACCCCAGCACTATAATTTGAACAATCTTGGTAGGGGTCCACTAGATGAAGCTTCATACCAAATATCAAAGACCTGGGCCTTGTGGTTTCAGAGAAGAAGATTTTTTAAGTTTTTGGTGAAAAAAATCTATTTTTGGCCCCAAAAACCTATATGTGCAACGGACCGGAACCATTTGAACAACTTTGAAAGGGGACCACCTAAGGATCATTCCTGTGAAGTTTGGTCAAAATCCGATCAGTGGTTTAGGAGGAGATGTCGTTTAAAGAAATTGTTTACCGACGCACGGACGCACGGACGCACGGACGCACTGACGCACGGACGCACTGACGCACGACGGACGACGGACGAAAAGTGATCCCATAAGCTCACCTAGTCACTACGTGACGGTGAGCTAAAAATAGACGTAGAAGAAAAAGAAGAAGAAAAGCAAGAGGAAGGAGAAGAATAAGAAAAATAAGAAGAAAAGAAACAAGAGGGCCATGATGGCCCTGGATCGCTCACCTGACCCATATGATAGAGTTACAAGTGGGCCTCTGGGAGGGCCATTATTGACCCCAGGGCTACAATGTGCATAATGTTGAGGGAGGTCTAAAAAGGTGAAGCTTCATACCAAATATCAACAAAGCCTATAATTTGAACAATCTTGGCAAAGGTCCACCAGATGAAGCTACACAACAAATATCAAAGACCTGGGCCTTGGGGTTTCAGAGACCATTTTTTAAAGATATTCCCTACATAGCCTATGTAAAACCAAATGGCCCCGGGGCGGGGACATTTTTGGCCTCAGAGCTATAATTTAAACAATCTTGATAGAGGTCCACTAGATGAAGCTTCACACCAAATATCAAAGACCTAGGTCTTGCTGTTTCAGAGAAGAAGATTTCCAAAGATTATCTCTATATATAAGTCTATGTAAAACCAAAGGGCCCCAGGGCAGGGGCTATAATTTGAACAATCTTGGTAGAGGTCCACTAGATGAAGCTCCATACCAAATATCAAAGACATGGGCCTTGTGGTTTCAGAGAAGAAGATTTTTAAAGATTTACCTATATAAGTCTATGCAAAACCAAAGGGTCTTGGGGCGGGGGCATTTTTGGCCCCAGGACTATAAATTGAATAATCTTGATAGAGGTCCACTAGATGAAATTTCACACCAAATATCAAAGACCTAGGCCTTGTGGTTTCACAGAAGAAGATTTTTAAAGATTTTCCCTATATAAGTCTATGTAAAACCAAAGGGCCCCCGAGACAGGGGCGATTTTGGTCTCAGGGCTATAATTTGAACAATATTGGTAGAGGTCCACTAGATGAAGCTTCATACCAAATATCAAAGACCAGGGCTATCTGGTTTCAGAGAAGAAGCTTTTTCAAGATTTTCCCTATATATAAGTCTATGTAATAACAAAGGGCCCTGGAGCGGGGGCATTTTTGGCCCCAGGGCTATAATTTGAACAATCTTGGTAGAGGTCCACAAGATTAAGCTTCATACCAAATGTCAAAGACCTAGGCCTTGTGGTTTCAGAGAAGAAGATTTTTAAAGATTTTCCCTATATAAGTCTATGTAAAACCAAAGGGCCCCAAGGCTGGGGCATTTTTGGTCTCAGGGCTATAATTGAACAATTTTGGTAGAGGTCCACTAGATGAAGCTTCATACCAAATATCAAAGACCTAGGCCTTGTGAATTCAGAGACAAAAATTTTTCAAGATTTTCCCCATATAAGTCTATGTAAAACCAAATGGCCCTGGAGCGGGAGCATTTTTGGCCCGTGGGCTATAATTTGAACAATCTTGTTAGGGGTCCACTAGGTGAAGCTTCATACCAAATATCAAAGACCTGGGACATGTTGTTTCAGAGAAGAATATTTTTTAAGATTTCCCTATATAAGCCTATGTAAAACCAAAGGGTCTCGGGCGTGTGCATTTTTGGCCCCAGAACTATAATTTGAACAATCTTGGTAGGGGTCCACTAGGTATAGCTTCATACCAAATATCAAAGACCTGGGCCTTGCGGTTTCAGAGAAGATTTTTAAAGATTTTCCCTATATATGCCCATGTAAAACCAAAAGGCCCCGGGGCGGGGGCATTTTTGGCCCCAGCAATATAATTTGAACAATCTTGGTAGGGGTCCACTAGATGAAGCTTCATACCAAATATCAAAAACATGGCCCTTACGGTTTCAGAGAAGAAAATTTTTAAAGATTTTGCCTATATAAGCCTATGAAAAATCAAAGAGCCCCGTGGCGGGGGCATTTTTGGCCTCAGCACTATAATTTGAACAATCTTCGTAGGGGTCCACAAGATGAAGCCTCATACCAAATATCAAATACCTGGGCCTTGCGGTTTCAGAGAAGAAGATTTTTCAAGATTTTCCATATATAAGCCCATGTAAAACCAAAGGGCCCCCGAGCAGGGGCATTTTTGGCCCCAGGGCTATAATATGAACAATCTTGGTAGGGGTCCACTAGGTGAAGCTTCATACCAAATATCAAAGACCTAGGCCTTGCGGTTTCAGAGAAGAAGATTTTTAAAGATTTTTCCTATTTAAGCCCATGTAAAACCAAAGGGCCCCGGGGCGGGGGCTTTTTTGGCCCCAGCACTATAATTTGAACAATCTTGGTAAGGGTCCCCTAGATGAGGCTTCATACCAAATATCAAAGACCTGGGCCTTACGGTTTCAGAGAAGAAGATTTTTAAAGCTCTTCCCTATACAAGCCCATGTAAAACCAAAGGGCCCTGGAGCAGGGGCATTTTTGGCCCCAGCACTATAATTTGAACAATCTTGGTCGGGGTCCACTAGATGAAGCTTCATACCAAATATCAAAGAACTGGGCTTTGCGGTTTCAGAGAAGAAGATTTTACAGATTTTCCCTATATAAGCCCATGTAAAACCAAAGGGCCCCAGAGCGGGGGCATTTTTGGCCCCAGCACTATAATTTGGACAATCTTGGTAGAGTTCCACTAGATGAAGCTCCATACCAAATATCAAAGACCTGGGCCTTACGGTTTCAGAGAAGAAGATTTTTAAAGATTTTCCCTATATAAGCCCATGTAAAACCAAAGGGCCCGGAGCGGGGGCATTTTTGGTCCCAGCACTATAATTTGAACAATCTTGGTAGGGGTCCACTAGATGAAGCTTCATACCAAATATCAAAGACCTGGGCCTTGTGGTTTCAGAGAAGAAGATTTTTTAAGTTTTTGGTGAAAAAAAAATCTATTTTTGGCTCCTATGACCTAGATGTGCAACGGACCGGAACCATTTGAACAACTTTGAAAGGGGACCACCTAAGGATCATTCCTGTGAAGTTTGGTCAAAATCCGATCAGTGGTTTAGGAGGAGATGTCGTTTGAAGAAATTGTTTACGGACGCACGGACTGACGACGGACGACGGACGAAAAGTGATCCCAAAAGCTCACCTCGTCCATGATTTGACCTACTGACCTACATTTGACCCGACATGACCAATATTCAAATTTGACCGAGATATTGTCATGACAATCATTCTGAGCAAGTTTAATGATGATTGGACCATAACTGTGCCCTCTAGTGTGTTCACAAGGTTTTTCTATGATTTGACCTACTGACCTACTTTTTGACCCAACATGACCCATATTCAAACTTGACTGAGATATTGTCAGGATGATTATTCTGAGCAAGTTTGATGATGATTGGACCATAACTGTGCCCTCTAGAGTGTTCACAAGGTTTTTCTATGAATTGACCTACTGACCTACTTTTTGACCCGACATGACCCATATTCAAACTTGACCGAGATATTGTCACAATGATCATTCTGAGCAAGTTTGATGATAATTGAACCATAACTGTGCCCTCTAGAGTGTTCACAAGGACTATCTATGGTTTGACCTACTGACCTACTTTTTGACCCTACATGATCCATATTCGAACCTGACCGAGATATTGTCATGATAATTATTCTGAGCAAGTTTGATGATGATTGGACCAAAACTGTGCCCTCTAGAGTGTTCACAAGGTTTTTCTATGATTTGACCTACTGACCTACTTTTTCACCCGACATGACCCATATTCGAACTTGACCGAGATATTGTCATGATGATCATTCTGAGCAAGTTTGATGATGATTGGACCAAAACTGTGGCCTCTAGTTTGTTCACAAGAAAAAGTTTACGCACGACGGACGACGGACGACGGACGACGCACGACGACGCCGGACATCTTACGGTCACAAAAGCTCACCATGACCTTCGGTCAGGTGAGCTAAAAAGAAGAAAAAGAAGAAGAAAAAGGAGATGAAGAAGATGAAAAAGAAGAAGAAAAAATAGGAAAAAGGAGATGAAGAAGATGAAAAAGAAGAAGAAAAAATAGAAAAAAGAAGAAGAAGAAGAAAAAAAGAAGCAGAGAGAAGAAGTAAGAAGAAAAAGAAGAAGATGAAGAAGAAGATGAAGAAGAAGAGCGAGGTACTCCGGTTTTCGCCCACCTCTGATTAACGATCGGCTCGATATGACGGAAATAATCTTGAAGGGGCCGTAAAACCCCAAAAAAATATTAGCTAGCATAGTTTCCTCCTCTGCCACGGGGACAGCACTTACAGGAAAGAGTTTGCTCCCTGATGGGTGCAAATTCTTTCCTGTAAGAGTGGTCCCCATTTTGTAAACGGATTTATAATTTTTAGTATTTTCTTTGGTTTGCGTACAAATGATTTTCTTCCGGCTACGCCCCTGATATTGTTACGGCCCACAACTTCTAATCCTGAATTATCTTCCTTGGCCTACAAGTTTATAACCAATGACAACTGCGTCATGGATACGACTCTTTCGCACATTTCGATTTTTTTTTCAGCTATGCTCCATTCCTTCATTATGGCTGTCATGTCGGAAGATGGTGGCTCGCCCGGGATTCGACTTTCTTCGCAAAAATGACCTCGCGTCAACATACGGACTTGAAGAAAAGGGGTGAGGTGTTACGGGCCGCAGCACCTAACCTACATTATACCTGCCTTGGTTGATTATGCGGAAGACAACTGAGGAAGACAGTTGACTCTTTGGCTTAGTGCTTAGAGCAGTTGATTTTACCCGAATGTCCCAGGTTCAAATCTCACCATAAGCGATTTTTCCCCTTTTTTACAGCTATGCTTCTCTCCATTGTTACGACATTCATGTCGTAGGAATACCCAAGTAAGAGTCTTATATTCTTTATTTCAGAAAGATACATTATGGCTCAGTTTGAGTTCAGCGATGCTGGTCATCCAGATGACCCCAACACCATGTATACTATTGCCGAACCTAACAGTGAAACTTAGGATTGGGCTCAAGTTTTGTCTCGTGTCTCACAAGGTGCCGTTTTCGGCCCAGTTTTGTTCTTCGTGGACATTAATGACATTTTTACTGACATTGTGTAACAGGTGACAAAAATGCTACTCACCTTTGGCCCGGCCGGGGTTCGAACCCGGGCCGCCGGATTGATAAGCAAATCTACCACGTTGCTGTAAAAGCCGACTTGTACCGAAAGGCAGTACAAGTGTGCTATATACCTATAAGCTATGACATTCTCCTCGCCCCCCCCCCCCCCCCTTTGAAATTCGCCCTCGAATTTCTGGGAGTCCGAGAATCATCTGAATTGATACTCAAGGAGTTCTAATGCACGAACCCTCAATTTCATTGGTTCTCTGCCTAGTTGTCTGCTTAATGTATTGCATTAAACGGCCTGAAAACTCACTCCGGTAACACACCCGTGCGACATAGTGTATTTTATCACTTCTCCTAAATGGCTACGTCTCTGATGAAAATCCGTGATATGTTTCTTATTTATACTGCAAACATAGATTGTGGGTGGTCGTTAGAATCGTCTCAAGGAGGCGGTTCTAACGTGTACCCACAACCTATGTCTTATAGCAGATATAATAAAAAAGTATGTATATCCCCTTAAATCACAGATTTCTCTATATAAAGTACGGGGTGTTCATTTCACGAACTTGTTCGCATGATGTCATGCCACATTTTCATGCCCAACATCCTAGTCTATCCATTTGGTTCCGAAGTTTACGTTAGTCCTCTGTAACTCTAATTTCCCGGCAGTATACCCAGTCGTCTGCGAACAGTCTTATTTCTGAGTCAATGTCGGTCGAAATATGATTAATATACAGGGAGTATAACAGAGGACTAAGAACAGTCCCATTCGGGACCCAGACAAAACTGGAACACACTCCATATACTCGCCATTAACTCACATTGGGTCCATATCATTTACAACCAGATCTGAATCTACAGGTGACCAATGACCCCGTTGTAGCCAATTTCTGAGTTTTTGCAAAATTTCAAGGGGAGATAATTCAACCAAACATGAAACAGAGTGATGGCCCTTGGTAAGAATGGACAAATACTATATGCACCCCCCCCCCCCCCCCCCCACACACACACACACACCCCAAATCAGATTCTCAGGGGTGGGGGATGGCATAAAAACTTACTATTTTCAGTAGCAAAGAAAGGAATCTATAAATTCAAGAGTCTCCCCTTCCCAACAATGCCGAAACTAAATAAGCTGGGTTTCAGTTGTTCATAAGTGGGGGATGTGGTAAAAACGTGCTGGAAAGCCAGAATAAATGTGTTCACCCAAGATTTTTCCCCAACCCTTTAAATTCGCACGTGTATAAGTTCGGAGATCATAATGAGAACCAAACAGGCATTAAAGAGTATGTAACAGCAAAATGGATCGTTTTGAATTAAAAACAGCATCATGTATCATGCCTTCGCTGGCGGATTAAAGAGTTTTATTTCAATTTATTTCGCCCCGCCCATCGGGGCTTGAGAAATAAATTGGGCTGCATGGTGCTTCCTCGCAGAGCTGAATCTGACCACAAATGAGTACTTGTAAACCAGTATGAAGGACTAAGCCTGCCCAGGCAAAGCGGTGTGAGCCAGATCGTCCAATGCATATAAGCCTTCTGGTTTCACTGCGCGGCAGGGCTTGAGATGTCATTTCATCTCAATGTCGGTTAAAAGTCCCATAGAATTGTAAGCAACGTCTCCAAAATGACCTAAATAGTGTTTACGGGGACGTTAAATCCCAATTCAAACAGATATTTCAATTTATGAAGAATATAATCCGTGTTTGTTGTACCCAAATTGTGCTGACTAACCGCGTTATGGTGTATCATAACCCGTGGTAAGGTGTACCCTAACAAAAAATCAACCCTTGAACCAACCACGGATTCAGTGGGCTTCGACATGAACTGGGGCTCAAGCAAATGCATCAATGGATGCTCTGAAATCGCAATAACATATAAATCACAAAATCATGTGCACAAAAGATGTGTTTCTGTCAAAAAACATTTACCGAAGTATGCTGGGGTTGGTGAAAACACACGAGACGAAAGAAAAATGTTTGTGTTTTCGTTTATTATAAACAGAATTCTCTGCAACTGTATCAGTAAAGGGTAATACCATTACCTTGCAGCTATGCAAAATAACCACCCAAAAAGATTAGGATCTGGGCTAAAATAAACCTTTTTCTTACCGAAAATACTCCTGTGACGTCATGATTTCTGTAGCGTTCGTTGTACTCTGTCGCGTTCGTTGTACTGCGGTAACCGGTGTGTAGATACGTCCCGTAACGTTACATGTACGACATCCTTAACGACGAAGCGTTTACTAATGGCGGAATATTGACATTTTTGTAAACAATCGTGAATAAAATGCGCTTTAAATGTCATGTGATAAATAGAATCTTGCATTCGTGCTCATGTATTATTGAATCTATTAAACGCGTTGAGGAAAAGGGATAAAATGCTCGGCAAAGCCTCGCATTTTATCACTTTTTTCAACTCGTTTAATGAATTCAATAATACATGAACACTCATGTAAGATCTTCTATTTTTTTTCATATCTCGGAAATGACTGATATTATTCTTATTTATACCGCAAATATAGGTTGTGGGTGCTTGTCAGACCCGCTTCATTGAGGCGGTTCTAATAATACCCACAACCTATGTCTTGGAGCAGAAATAAGAAAAATTATGTTTACCCCTGTAAACCCCAGTTTCTCTATATAAAGTGAGGTTAAGAGGGGTGTTAGTTTCACGGACTTGTTAACATGATAAAACGTCTTCTGCACACTTGAGTTGGGTCTTGACTGGGCAGCCCCGGTGCCCCATTGCTGTACGTCATGTGCGGGAAAGGGCTTGTAGAAATCATAGCTCTAACAAAACCGTGTGCTACAAAGGCGTCCGCTCTAGCCTGCAAATTGCAAGCGAGACTTCTAGCATTGCGCAAGTCATCAAGTGGCAAGCATGACTTCTAGTCTTGCTAAGCCTGAGTCAGCAATTTGCAAGCGAGACTTCAAGCGAGAAAAGAAAGTTGCAAGCGACACTTCTAGTTTCGCTCAAGCCCGAAAGTAGGAAGTGTGACTTCTAGTCTCATTCAAGGGTGAACCTGGTAGCCCGTGATCAGGGCTTCGAGATATGGTGTGGACATCTCGGACCTAACAAACACGCCCCCCCCCCCTGATAAAAATCGAGCCTTAACATACTTGACCCCTAACAAACTCGGCCCAAACCAACTTTGTCCTTACAAACACAGCCCCGAGCGAAAGAAAGATCATATTTCTGACAGAAATGTGATATTTATTTCATATTTCTGCTCAAAATATAGATTGAGGGTACATGTTAGAAGCGCCTCATCGAGTACCAACAATCTATATTTTAGAACGAAATAAGAAAAATAACGTTTATCCCTGTCAACCCCAATTTTACTATATGAAATGGGGTTCAAGGGGTTTGCATTTAATAGGCGTGGTTTCGTGATGAACTGAGGTTTACTGGGGTATTATCGTGTTATTACGATAGGGATCTTTAGCCTGCAGAGGAGAGGATTCTCTCTGCACAGTGTCCCAATTCGAAGGACGCTGCATTTGTGGCATGATTCCAATGGATCATGTTCGGACACCAACATTTTATCACCACTGTCGGAGACCGAACCTGGACCTCCAGCACTAGAGGAAAGTGCACTAACCACTGAGATACCACGCACAGTCAACTGCGAGACAAACCTGGTAACATTACGAAAAAAACGCCTATACAAATACATTGTAACCATTATTGCCCCCAAACAATGAAAATTTTAAGATGAAAATTTGTGATATTTTTCTTATGTCTGCTAAAAATACAGATTGTGGGTACACGTTAGAACCGCCTCATCGAGGCGGTTCTGACGAGTACCCACAATCTATATTTTAGAGGAGAAATAAGAAAACTAAGGTTTACCCCTGTAAACCCCAGTTTTACTATATAAAAGTGGGGTTCCAGGGGATCAAAATTATATAGATGTGTTTTCGTGATAAAAACAACTTGAGTGAACTTACCGAGACAAATCTCCCACTTATCTTCTATCTTCTACATAGACGAATAAATTTCTTTTTTCTTTCTTTCTGTTCTGCGCACATGGGCGGACTCTTGTCTAAACGTTGAAAAATACATGCACAGGTGAGCATGTATCACAAAACAAAATCATGCGACCATCGACCAATAGGATGAAAAGCTCAATCAACAACGCACTGGCCTGTTGCACGGGACTACTTAAGGCGAATGGATACACACACAAAAGGAGCTAACTTTAAATTTAGCATAAACGTCTACTGTTCCTAAAGGCGGACGACTTTCTTTTAAAACAGGACACGTTATCAAAACCATAAAAGAATACCCGAGTAAACCTCACTTTATACATGTACATGATAAAGTGGCAGCTCAATCTATTTCTCCAAGCCCCGAAGGGCGGGGCAGACGCCTCAGCAGGCACATCACGTAATTGTGACGTCACTTCAACGTCATGACGTTTGTGTTACATCAAATCTACGTCGGTACAACGTCATGACGTTGCACCGACGTTGATTTGACGTTGCCCTAGCGACGTGTGCCTGCTGGGTCATTATACACTGATTTGTAGGAAATGACGTTGCACCGACGTTGATTTGACGTTGCCATAGCGACGTGTGCCTGCTGGGTCATTATTCACTGATTTATAGGAAATCCAGGTAACGGGAAAAGATGGATATGACGTCATCGATAACTTTACAAGTAATCTCTGCCCATCAGCCCCCGCCCACCGGGGCTTGAAGAAATAGATGGACTGCATGATGCTTCCACGCAGAGCTGAAACCGACCCGCACACGAATACTGGTAAACCGCTAAGAGGATCTAAGCCTGCCCAGGCAAAGCGGTGCGAGTCGGACCTCTATGCTTATATACCGTATTGGTTTCATTGGGCGGCAGGGCTTGAGATGTCATTTCATCTCAAAATTGGAAGCAACGTCTCCAATATGACCTTTACAGTGTTGACGGGGACGTTAAACCTCAAACCACACAAACAAACAAACATAATGATATGGTTCTCAGAAAAAGGTCGCTGGCCAAGTGTCCCCCGACGTTTGAAATATCAGTATGTGGGGAATATGTCTATAGCATGTATGTCCTTAACAATGTTTTGAGATTGTATAACCATTTCAACAGACTTTTTTTAATTTTCCAAAATGTTGCAAGGAATAATATACAAAAAAAAAAAAAAAATGATCTCCAAAACTGTAAATGAAGATATTTACGGTGCAGAGATAACAACTTTTGTTGGCAACATGACTAAAGCTAATAAAGTAAAAAGTAGTTAAATACACTTTGGTATAATATGCTCCTCTTCAGGTCATGGGAACAATGACGAAGGTTTCACTAAACTCCACTGAAAACTACAAGAGGAGTTGCAGAGACAAGACAAACTGCTAACCTGACAAAGCGCCATAATTTTGGCGCAAATTAGTCAAGCATGACCTCGATTTAACAAGATCATCCTCAGGCCATGGGAACAATGACTGTAAAGTTCGAAAAATATAGGAGGAGTTGCGGGGATGATAAAATAGCAAAAACTGACAAAGGGCCATTACTCTGTTAAAAATCAGTCGAGCATGGCCTCAATAAAATATGGCCATCTTCAGGTCATGGCAACAATAACTGGTAATTTTCATCCAAATACATTCAGAAATATTGGAGGAGTGCGGAGACAAGAAGATCTATTGATAAAATGGCAAAAATTGACAAAGCTGGAAAGTTTCATCAAAATCTCTTGAGAAATGTAGGAGGAGAAGCGGAGACAAGAAGTTCTATTGATAAAATGGCAAAACTTGACAAACCTAGAAAGTTTCATCAAAATCTCTTGAGAAATGTACGAGGAGTTGCGGAGACAAGATGTTCTATTTATAAAATGGCAAAAACTGAGAAAACGCATTAACTCTTAACTCTGGTAAAATAAGTCAAGCATGACCTCGATAAGATATGAACATATTCAGGTCATGGCAACGATAACTGGTAAAGTTTCATCAAAAACCCTTGAAAACTGTAGGAGGAGTTGCGGAGACAATATTGTGTTTACAGACGGACAAACTGACGGAAGGAAGGACGGAATGACGGCCATAATCCTGACATAAATCAGTCGAGCAGGACCTGATTTTAATGTCATGGGAACAATAACTGGAACGTTTCATCAAAATCCCTTGAGAAATGCAGGAGCCGTTGCTGAGACGAGAACTCTGACAAAGGACCATAACTCTGGTAGCTAGAGCCAGTGTTTATGAAACACAATGCCCCAAACTGCTTGACCCTAACACTGTTTGACTCTAACACTGCTTGTCCCTAGCAGAAATTGAGATATCTTTTTTTATTTGGCTGCAATGTTGAAATTTTAGAAGGAACATAACACAAGAAAAACTGAAGTTGATTAAGTCATTTATTTGTCTACCCATACCAGTGTTTTAAGTTACAGGACAATGGCTATACAGTTTTAGAGATACAGTCAAACCTGTCTTATTGTCCATCTCTATTAAATGAGCAATCTGTCTTAAGCAAGCATGCATTAAGTTCCCCAAAAGTGCAAATGCATTAAAATTCACCTAATCAGTTCATCTACTCATCATCCTGAACCAGCCTATAAAGTTTCAGGGCAATAGCTCGTACAGTTTTTGAGATATCTTGCTTACAAGCTTAAAACGCACAAACTTTCAAAGGGGCATAACTCAAGAAAAAAAAATAGGATTTTTTGTCGAAAGTTAATCAGTTCATCTTCTCATCATCCCCAACCATTCTGAATAGTTTCAGGGCAATAGCTCAAACAGTTTTTGAGTTATCTTGCTTACAAGCTTAAAACAAAAAAAAAAATCAAAGGGCCGTAACTGAAGAAAAAATTTCGGATTTTTTCAAAAGTTAATCAGTTCATCTTCTCATCATCCCCAACCATTCTATTATGTTTCAGGGCAATAGCCCAAATAGTTTTTTAGTTATCTTGCTTACAAGCTTAAAACGCAAAAAAAAAAAAAAAACAATTCAAAGGGCCAAAAATCAAGAAAAAAATTTCGGATTTTTTTCAGAAGTTAATCAGTTCAACTACTCATCATCCCAAACCAGTCTGTAAAGTTTCAGGGCAGAAGCTCAAATAGTTTTTGAGATATCTTGCTTAAAAGTTTTCAAAGTATTTTGCAAAGTGGCATAACTCAAGACAGGGGTATAATCCTTCGGATTTTTTTTTTCAAAAGTCAATCAGTTCATCTACTCATCATCCTGAACCAGCCTGCAAAGTTTCAGGGCAATAGCTAAAAAAGATTTTGAGATATCATTCTTACAAAATTAAAACGCGCAAAATTTCAAAGGGGCATAACTCAAGATAAAAAAAAGAATTGGATTTTTGTCAAAAGTTAATCCGTTCATCTTCTCATCATCCAAAACAACTTCTGTAAAGTTTTAGGGCAATAGCTCAAACAGTTTTTTAGTTATCTTGCTTACAAGCTTAAAACGCAAAAAAATTCAAAGGGCCATAACTCAAGAAACAAAAATTCGGATTTTTTTCAAAAGTTAAACAGTTCATCTACTCACCATCCCAAACCAGTCTGTAAAGTTTCAGGGCGAAAGCTCGAACTGTTTTTGAGATATCTTGCTTTCAAGATATCAAAGTATTTTTTGCAAAGGGGCATAACTCAAGAAAGGGGCATAATCCTGACGAGAAAAAAATTGGATTTTTGTCCAAAGTTAATCAGTTCATCTTCTCATCATCCCCAACCATTCTGTAAAGTTTCAGGGCGATAGCTCCAACAGTTTTTTTAGTTATCTTGCTTACTAGCTTAAAAAGCCCCCCCCCCCCCCTCAAAAAAAAAAAAAAAATTCAAAGGGCCAAAAAAATCCGGATTTTTTTCAAAAGTTAATCAGTTCATCTACTCATCATCCTGAACCAGCCTGTAAAGTTTCAGGGCAATAGCTCATACTGTTTTTGAGATATCTTGCTTACAAGCTTAAAACACGCAAAATTTCAAAGGAGCATAACCCAAGAAAAAAAATTGGATTTTTGTCGAAAGTTAATCAGTTCATCTTCTCATCATCCTCAACCATTCTTTAAAGTTTTAGTGCAATAGCTCAAACAGCTTTTTAGTTATCTTATTTACAAACTTAAAACGAAAAAAAAATTCAAAGGGCCATAACTCAAGATAAAAGTTTCAGATTTTTTTACAAAAGTTAATCAGTTCATTTACTCATCATCCCAAACCAGTCTGTAAAGTGTCAGGGCAAAAGCTCAAACAGTTTTTTAGTTATATTGCTTACAGGATTTCAAAGTGTTTTTTTTTTTTTGCAAAGGGGCATAACTCAAGAAAGGGGCACAATCCTGACGAAAAAAAAAAAGGATTTTTGTCGAAAGTTAATCAGTTCATCTTCTTTTCATCCCCAACCACTCTGTAAAGTTTCAGGGCAATAGCTCAAACAGTTTTTAGTTATCTTGCTTTCTAGCTTAAAATGCATAAAAACAATTCAAAGGGCCATAACTGAAAAAAAATTGATGTTTGTCGAAAGTTAATCAGTTCATCTTCTCATCATCCCCAAACCATTCTGTAAAGTTTCAGGGCAATAGCTCAAACAGTTTTTTAATTATCTTGCTTACAATCTTAAAACGAAAAAAAAAAATCAAAGGGTCATTACTGAAAAAAAAAATCTGGATTTTTTTCAAAAGTTAATCAGTTCCTCTACTCATCATTCTGAACCAGCCTGTAAAGTTTCAGGGAAATAGCTTATACAGTTTTTGATATATCTCGCTTACAAGCATAAAACACGCAAAATGTCAAAGGGACATAACCCAAGAAAAAAATTGGATTTCTGTCAAAAGTTAATCAGTTCATCTTCTCATCATCATCAACCATTATGTAAAGTTTTAGGGCAATAGCTCAAACAGTTTTTAGTTATCTTATTCATAAGCTTAAAACGTAAAAAATTTCAAAGGGCCATCACTCAAGAAAAAAATTTCAGATTTTTTTCAAAAGTCAATCAGTTCATCTACTCATCATCCCAAACCAGTCTGTAAAGTTTCAGGGCAAAAGCTCAAAGAGTTTTTTAGATATCTTGCTTACAAGATTTCAAAGTATTTTTGCAAAGGGGCATAACTCAAAAAAGGGGCACAATCCTGTTCTTCTACTCATCATCCCCAGCCATTCTGTAAAGTTTTAGCGCAATAGCTCAATCAGTTTTTAGTTATCTTGCTTACAAGCTTAAAACGCAAACAAATTCAAAGGGCCATAACTCAAGAAACAAAAATTCGGATTTTTTTCAAAAGATAAAAAGTTCATCTACTCACCATCCCAAACCAGTCTGTAAAGTATTAGGGCAAAAGCTCAAAGAGTTTTTTTAGATATCTTGCTTACAAGATTTCAAAGTATTTTTGCAAAGGGGCAAAAAAAAAAGGGCACAATCCTGACGAAAACAAAATTGGATTTTTGTCGAAAGTTAATCAATTGATCTTCTTATCATCCCCAACCATTCTGTAAAGTTTCAGGGCAATAGCTCAAACAGTTTTTTTAGTTATCTTGCTTACAAGCTTAAAACGCAAAAAAAAATCAAAGGGCCATAACTGAAGAAAAAATTTCCGGATTTTTTTTTCAAAAGTAAATGGCTTCATCTACTCATCATCCTGAACCTGCCTGTAAAGCTTCAGGGCAATAGCTCGTACAGTTTTTGAGATATCTTGCTTACAAGCTTCAAACGCCCCAAATTTCAAAGGGGCATAGCTCAAGAAAAAAAATTGGATTTTTGTCAAAAGTTAATCAGTTCATCTACTCATCATCCCCAACCATTCTGTAATGTTTCAGGGAAATAGCTCGAACATTTTTTTAGTTATCTTGCTTACAAGCTTAAAACGCAAAAAAAAAATCAAAGGGCCATAACTCAAGAAACAAAAAATCAGATTTATTTCAAAGTTAATCAGTTCTTCTACTCATCATCCCCAGCCATTCTGTAAAGTTTTAGGGCAATAGCTCAATCAGTTTTTTAGTTATCTTGCTTACAAGCTTAAAACGCAAACAAATTCAAAGGGCCATAACTCAAGAAACAAAAATTCGGATTTTTTTCAAAAGTTAAACAGTTCATCTACTCACCATCCCAAACCAGTCTGTAAAGTATTAGGGCAAAAGCTCGAACAGTTCTTGAGATATCTTGCTTACAAGATTTCAAAGTATTTTTTTGCAAAGGGGCATAACTCAAGAATGGGGCATAATCCTGACGAGAAAAAATTGGATTTTTGTCGAAAGTTAATCAGTTATTCTTCTCATCAGCCCCAACCATTCTGTTAAGTTTCAGGGCAATAGCTCAAACAGTTTTTTAGTTATCTTGCTTACAAGCTTAAAACTCAAAAAAAATTCAAAGGGCCATTACTGAAGAAAAAAATTCCAGATTTTTAATCAGTTCATCTACTCATCATCCTGAACCAGCCTGTAAAGTTTCAGGGCAATAGATCATACAGTTTTTGAGATATCTTGCTTACAAGCTTAAAACACGCAAAATTTATAAAGGGCATAACCCAAGAAAAAAAATTGGAATTTTGTCAAAAGTTAATCAGTTAATCTTCTCATCATCCTCAACCATTCTGTAAAGTTTTAGGGCAATAGCTCAAACAGTTTTTAGTTATCTTATTTACAAGCTTAAAACGTAAAAAATTTCAAAGGGCCATTACTCAAGAAAAAAAATTTAGGTTTTTTTTCAAAAGTTAATCAGTTCATCGACTCATCATCCCAAACCAGTCTGTAAAGTTTCAGGGCAAAAGCTCAAAAAGTTTTTTAGATATCTTGCTTACAAGATTTCAAAGTATTTTTTGCAAAGGGCCATAACTCAAGAAAGGGGCACAATCCTTACGAAAAAAATGGATTTTTGTCGAAAGTTAATCAGTTCATCTTCTCATCATCCCAAACCATTCTGTAAAGTTTCAGGGCAATAGCACAAACAGTTTTTAGTTATCTTGCTTACAAGCTTAAAATGCAAAAAAAAAAAAATCAAAGGGCCATAACTGAAAAAAATGGACTTTTGTCGAAAGTTAATCAGTTCATCTTCTCATCATCCCCAACCATTCTGTAAAGTATCAGGGCAATATCTCAAACAGTTTTTTAGTTATGTTGCGTACAAGCTTAAAACGCAAAAAAAAAAAAAAAAAAAAAAATCAAAGGGCCATAACTGAAGACAAAAATTCAGGATTTTTTTCAAAAGTCAATCACTTCATCTACTCATCATCCTGAACCAGCCTGTAAAGTTTCAGGGCAATAGCTCATACAGTTTTTAAGATATCTTGCTTACAAGCTTAAAACACTCATAAAAGGGGCACAATCCTGACGAAAAAAAAATGGATTTTTGTCGAAAGTAAATCAGTTCATCTTCTTTTCATCCCCAACCATTCTGTAAAGTTTCAGGGCAATAGCTCAAACAGTTTTTTAGTTATCTTGCTTTCAAGCTTAAAATGCAAAAAAATTCAAAGGGCTATAACTGAAAAAATGGATGTTTGTCGAAAGTTAATCAGTTCATCTTCTCATCATCCCCAACCATTTTGTAAAGTTTCAGGGCAATAGCTAAAACAGTTTTTTAATTATCTTGCTTACAAGCTTAAAACGCAAAAAAAAAAAAAAAAAAAAAAATGCAAAGGGCCATTACTGAAAAAAAAATTCCGGATTTTTTTTCAAAAGTTAATCAGTTCCTCTACTCATCATCCTGAACCAGCCTGTAAAGTTTCAGGGCAATAGCTCATACAGTTTTTGAGATATCTCGCTTACAAGCTTAAAACACGCAAAATTTCAAAGGGGCATAACCCAAGAAAAAAAATGGATTTCTGTCAAAAGTTAATCAGTTCTTCTTCTCATCATCATCAACCATTATGTTAAGTTTTAAGGCAATAGCTCAAACAGTTTTTAGTTATCTTATTCATAAGCTTAAAACGTAAAAAAATTTCAAAGGGCCATCACTCAAGAAAAAAAATCAGATTTTTTTCAAAAGTCAATCAGTTCATCAACTCATCATACCAAACCAGTCTGTTAAGTTTCAGGGCGAAAGCTCAAACATTTTTTGAGATATCTTGCTTACAAGATTTCAAAGTATTTTTTGCAAAGGGGCATAACTCAAGAAAAGGGCACAATCTTACGAAGAAAAATGGATTTTTGTCGAAAGTTAATCAATTCATCTTCTCATCATCCCAAACCATTCTGAAAAGTTTCAGGGCAATAGCACAAACAGTTTTTTTAGTTATCTTGCTTACAAGCTTAAAACGCAAAAAAAATCAAAGGGCCATAAATGATGAAAAAAAATTCAGGAGTTTTTTTTTCAAAAGTTAATCGCTTCATCTACTCATCATCCTGAACCTGCCTGTAAAGTTTCAGGGCAAGCTCGTACAGTTTTTTAGATATCTTGCTCACAAGCTTCAAGCGCCCCAAATTTCAAAGGGGCATAACTCAAGAAAAAAAAATTGGATTTTTGTCAAAAGTTAATCAGTTCATCTACTCATCATCCCCAACCATTCTGTACAGTTTCAGGGAAATAGCTTGAACATTTTTTTAGTTATCTTGCTTACAAGCTTAAAACGAAAAAAAATTCAAAGGGCCATAACTCAAGAAACAAAAATTCGGATTTTTTTTAAAAGTTAAACAGTTCATCTACTCATCATCCCTAACCAGTCTGTAAAAGCTCGAACAGTTCTTGAGATATCTTGCTTACAAGATTTCAAAGTATTTTTTGCAAAGGGGCATAACTCAAGAAAGGGGCATAATCCTGACGAGAAAAAAATGGATTTTTGTCGAAAGTTAATCAGTTATTCTTCTCATCAGCCCCAACCATTCTGTTAAGTTTCATGGCAATAGCTCAAACAGTTTTTTAGTTATCTTGCTTACAAGCTTAAAACGCAAAAAACAAATTCAAAGGGCCATAACTGAAGAAAAAAATTCCGGATTTTTTCAAAAGTTAATCAGTTCATCTACTCATCATCCTGAACCAGCCTGTAAAGTTCAGGGCAATAGCTCATACAGTTTTTGAGATATCTTGCTTACAAGCTTAAAACACGCAAAATTTAAAAGGGACATAACCCAAGAAAAAAATTGGATTTTTGTCAAAAGTTAATCAGTTAATCTTCTCATCGTTCTCAAGCATTCTGTAAAGTTTTAGGGCAATAGCTCAAACAGTTTTTAAGTTATCTTATTTACAAGCTTAAAACGTAAAAAATTTCAAAGGGCCATCACTCAAAAAAAAAAATCAGATTTTTTTCAAAAGTTAATCAGTTCATCTACTCATCATCCCAAACCAGTCTGTAAACATTACGAAAACACACCCGTGACACATAGTGCATTTTTCACATCTCCAAAGCGGCTACTAATCTGATGAAAATCCGTGATATTTTTCTAATAAATGCTCAAAACATAGGTTGTGGGTGCTCGCTCATGAGGCGGTTCTAACGAGTACCCACAACCTATGTCTTGGAACAGAAATAAGAGAAATAATGTTTACCCCCGTAAACCCCAGTTTTCTCTATTTTAAGTGGGGTTTAGGGGGGTCTTCATTTCACGGACTTGTTCACGTGATGAGTTTCAGGGCAAAAGCTCAAACAGTTTTTGAGATATCTTGCTTACAAAAGTTCAAAGTATTTTTTGCAAAGGGGCATAACTCAAGAAAGGGGCACAATCCTTACGAAGAAAAATGGATTTTTGTCCAAAGTTAATCAGTTGATCGTCTCATCATCCCAAACCATTCTGTAAAGTTTCAGGGCAATAGCACAAACAGTTTTTTAGTTATCTTGCTTACAAGCTTAAAATGAAAAAAAAAAAAAAAAAAAAAAAACAAACAAAGGGCCATAACTGAAAAAAAGGATTTTTGTCGAAAGTTAATCAGTTCATCTTCTCATCATCCCAAACCATTCTGTAAAGTTTCAGTGCAATAGCTCAAACAGGTTTTTAGTTATGTTGCGTACAAGCTTAAAACGCAATAAAAAATCAAAGGGCCATAACTGAAGACAAAAATTCAGGATTTTTTTTCAAAAGGTAATCCCTTCATCTACTCATCATCCTGAACCAGCCTGTAAAGTTTCAGGGCAATAGCTCATACAGTTTTTTAAGATATCTTGCTTACAAGCTTAAAACAGGCAAAAAGGGGCACAATCCTGACGGAAAAAAAAATGGATTTTTGTCGAAAGTTAATCAGTTCATCTCCTCATCATCCCCAACCATTCTGTAAAGTTTCAGGGCAATAGCTCAAACAGTTTTTTAGTTATCTTGCTTACAAGCTTAAAATGCAAAAAAAAAAAAAAAAAAAAAAAAAAATCAAAGGGGCATAACTCAAGAAAAAAATTCGGATTTTTTTCTTAAGTTAATCAGTTCATCTACTCATCATCCTGAAAGGGGCATAACACAAGAAAAAAAAATGATTTTTGTCAAAAGTTAATCAGTTCATCTTCTCATCATCCCCGACCATTTTGTAAAGTTTCAGGACATTAGCTCAAAGAGTTTTTAGTTATTTTGCTTACAAGCTTAAAACGGAAAAAAAAAACAATTCAAAGGGCCATAACTCAAGAAAAAATTCGGTTCATCTACTCATCATCCTGAACCAGTTTGTAAAGTTTCAGGGCAATGTCTCAAACAGATTTTGAGATATCTTGCTTACAAGCTTTAAACGAGCAAAATTTCAAAGGGGCATAACTCAAGAAAAAAAAATGGATTTTTGTCAATAGTTAATCAGTCCATCTTCTCATCATCCCCAACCATTCCGTAAAGTTTCAGGGCAATAGCTCAAACAGTATTTTAGTTATCTTGCTTACAAGCTTAAAACGCCAAAAATTTCAAAGGGCCATAACTCAAGAAAAAAAATCGGATTTTTTTCAAAAGTTAATCAGTTCATCTACTCATCATCCCAAACCAGTCTGTAAAGTTTCAGGGCAAAAGCTCGAACAATTTTTGAGATATATTGCTTACAACATTTCAAAGTTTTTTTTTGCAAAGGGGCATAACTCAAGAAAGGGGCATAATCCTGACGAGAAAAAAAAACACTGATCAATTATTTTTTCATAAGGATTCCATATCTGAAATTTCAAAAACATAGCACCCATGGTTCTTAAGTTATGCTATGCAGTAAAAAAAGCGGGACGGACGGAAGGACGGACGGACGAACAGGGCAAAACCAATATGCCCCCACAACTTCTTCGAAATTACGAGCATAAAAACCAGTCAAGAATGACCTTGATAAAATATTATCATCTTCAGGTGATGGGAGCAATAACTATAAAGTTTCAAATGTAGAAGGGGTGCGGAGACAAGAAGTTCCATTGATGAAATGAAAAAAAATGACAAAGGTCATAACTCTGGTAAAAATCAGTCGAGCATGACCTCGATAAAATATGACCATCTTCAGGTCATGGGAACAATAACGGGAACGTTTCATCCAAGTCCCTTGAGAAATATAAGAGGAGTTTCGGAGACAAGAAGTTCTATGGATAAAATGTCAAATACCGACCAAGGGCCATAACTCTAGTAATTCCCTTTCCATTTGAATAGGCGGGTGGTTGATGCATCCTTGAATTCTTGAGGAATGGCTTCTTTCCTCCACATAATGTGAAATAACTTTGTCACTGGAGACCCCATGCTTTGCAAATCTCAGACCGAAATTTCATCCTATCATCACGAAAACACGCCTTTATAATTCTGACCCCCTTGAACCCCAGTTTTAAACAGTAAACCTGGGGTTTCCAGAGAAAAAAAACTTATTTTTTCTTATTTCTGCTCTAAGATATAGATTGTGGGTACTCGTTAGAACCGCCTCGATGAGGCTGTTCTAACGAGTGCCCACAATCTATATTTTGTGCAGAAATAAGAAAAATATTGCAATTTTTCATCTTTAAATTTTCATTTTCGACGATAAATCTGGCAATGTATTTATATAGGCATGTTTTCGTAATGTGTAGAAAATCACTCCCTTGTGAAATCAACGCAGTTTCCTCTTGCTCCTTACAGCCATTATTGACAGAATGAAATGAACAACTGCTATCTCACTTTTTACATCAGGGCATTTTTATGAATCATTACCATTAAATTGAAAAAAAAAAAAATAATTTTCCGCGTTCTTTTTTTTTTTGGTCAAAATTTCAAATTTATAGCCTTTCAAGAGTCAAATTTCTGTGCAAGCACGTACTTGGAAGGTTTTGATAGCTACTTTACATTAGTTTGTACACATCTTGCTATATTTTGTTTGCTTGTTTGTTTTGGAGTTAATTGTCCACATAAAAAAGAATCCTCAAAACTAACTTTTATATAATTTATTCCCGTTTTTTTTTTTTTTTTTTTTTTTAAGTCAATTTTTCCAAGATTCTAACCCAAAAAGACAATTTTCTGTATACGTATAGAGCTAAAACTTTTAAGTATTGCTTCTTGGCAACAGTTACTTAATTTTTGGCTTTTGAGTAGACTGATATAATTTAATGCTTTTTTATAATTAAATTCCAGATTTTGGCGATTTTTGCTCAAATCTGTTTCGCCAGGGAGTATTTTGTGGGGATTTTTTTGTCTATTAGTCAGGACACTTAACTGACTTTGAAACTAGTTGTAACTTTTGTGTCGGAATTTGTATGTGGTTCAATGCTATTTTGATTGGCCTCACAGGTGGAATGAAACTTATTCAGTCTTGATGAGATCCCAACCGTTTCTGAAACAATCAACAAAATTTCTGACATCAGGCAAGGCTCCAGGATCAGATGCAATACCTGCTGGAGATCTACAAAGCAGGAGGCTCCCCAGTGACAGAGTTATTTCACAATATGTGGAGGAAAAAAGCCATCCCTCAAGAATTCAAGGGTAAGTCAACCATCCGCCAATTCAAACGGAAACAATCACCGTGGAAAGGTCCTTGCAAGAGTTCTACTTAACCAACTGAATGAAAACCTTGAACAGTCAGGACTTCTACCAGAAAGACAGTGTGGATTCGGAAAGGAAAGAGGAACACTTGACATGATCTTCACAGCAAGGGTGACAGGAATAGAACATGGACTTCTACATGACCTTTATTGACCTAACCAAAGCATTTGACCCAGTCAGCCGTGAGGGTCTTTTGGCAATTAGGGTGAAGTTCGGCTGTCCAGCCAAGTTCATAGCAATGGTGAGGCAGTTCCGCAATGGTATGGTGCACGGGTCCAAAATGATGGCCTCTGATCCTGATCCATCTCCTGTGACAAATGGAGTTAAGCAGCCCAAACACTGTTCAGCATGATGTTCTTTGCCATGCTAAAAGGTGCGTTCCAGGATGGTGACAGTAGGTACCGCTTTCACGAGAATGTTTTCAGCCTTAGAAGTTCTAGTTACATAATTTTCAGCAGTAAGACATGTTTTGTTGTATGCTTTATTGCAAAAATGTATACAATCTTTGACCTACCCCTTTTCTATCAATTTTGTACTCGAAACAGAAGAAAACAAAAACATTTTATGCATAGATATGACTTAATTGCAAAAGAACACATGTTTAAGTTTGAGCTAGATGGATATCTTCTAGCATACCAATAACACACTCATGTGCAAGAATGGCGTCTGTCTTATCTCAAGATGAACATTTTTGATATTTTGTCTATCTCTAGTCCAAGTATAGGTTGTTGGTGCTCGTTAGATCCGCCTCAATGAGGCGGTCCCAACTAGCACCCACAGTCAATGTTTTGGGCAGAACAAAGAAAATACTTATCCAAACCCCAGTTTTCTCTTTTAAAGGGACGGATAAACCTTCAGTGGCGGCAACTCCTTCAAAAGTATTTTTGTCTCCAATGTCAATAGGGGTCAGCTCTTAAAGGAAAGAAGTTGCACCTGAGGAGCAAATTCTTTTCTTTAAGAGTAGATCCCTTTTTCAGCGGGACAGGGCTTATAGAAAAGCGAACCGGATATCTTGAAAGTTGTCTCCCTTTGAAAAATGGCGGAAAAAACTGCCAGGTGTATCAAATCCCCATAAGGTAGGGTTTAGGGGGAGTTCATTACACAGAATTGTTAACATGACAGGATACATTTAATGATGCCTCATATCTAATCGTACCTGACAAGCATTACGAAACATTACGAAAACACCCCTATACAAATACATTGCTATATACTTTTTGGCCAAAAATTCGAGATTTTAAGAGGAAAAAATGTGATATTTTTCTTATTTCTGCTCAAAACATAGATTGCGGGGACTGGATGGTGAGGCGGTTCTATCGAGTACCCACAATCTATGTTTTGAGCAGAAATAAGAAAAATAATGTACACCCGCATGAACCACACTTTTACTATATAAAAGTGGGGTATGATGGGGTCAAAATTATATAGGCGCTTTCTCGTGATGACACGCCCAAACAAATACATTGTAAATTTTACAGCGAAAAAAATACAAATTTTAAGACGAAAAATTGTAATATTTTCCATATTTCTGCTCAAAATATAGTTTGTGGGTACACATTCTCATTGAAGCGATTCTAATGAGTACCCACAATCTATATTTTAGAGCAGAAATAAGAAAATAAGGTTTACCCTTACATGGGCCCCGTCAAGCGATTTTGGTACTTATCGCCTATGCGAGCAGCTAAGGTTCAGGCGAGCCTGCGCATCCGCGCAGTCTCGCCAGAACCTTCGCTGCTCGCTCATACAAGCAGTGAATCAATAGGAACCTTCAGACAGAAAGCCTTTTCCCTGGCCCCTCTGAATGGCTGGGCATGCGCAGTTAAAATTTGTCATGACGGAATGCTAGAAGACACAAATTCGCTTGGCGGGGCCCATATATAAACCCCAGTATGGCACTTGGATGGTACATATAATCTGAAATATTTTGGTATTATTTAGATTATTTGTGTTGAGGCTTTATGTCCCATTCAACACTATTTAGATCATTCGATATCGGGGAACTTTTCACCCGACGTCGCGATAAAGCTGCATCTCAAACCATACCGCCCCAGTAAACGATATGGTTTAAGGATGACCCGACCTTCACCGATTTGCTTCCATATTTGGATATAACAACGTTCATGCAATTGTTTTTGAAGTTGTTAGTTTCTGGCGAAAGAATATGCACTGAACGGGTTAACCGCATATGTATAAGCCTGCCCACAAATGTGAATAGGTAAAATGACCGGCTCAAAAATGACCTAAAATAGTGTTGACTGGGCCGTTAACCTCCAAAACAAACAAACAAACAATTGTTTTGTTTGATTTGAGGTTTAACGATCAAAAAACCAATATGAAGGAGATCAAGCATCTACAGTACCAGGCTAACTGCTTCTTCCGGTTGCGTAAAGTTGTCCAAGGGAGCGTAATTCAACAAGCAAACCATCAGAATACACGTGGTGTTTGCCCCTTGATATACAGTGGCAAAAGAAATACAATCAAAGCACTGGCAACACGGATTACTAGTAGTCGACTGTCGCCGACAATAGTCCTGAACTGGGACCTGTACTATTGGGTTTAACCCTTTACCCATTGTATGCGGGAAATCTTGGCAAACAGTGCAAACCCAGATCAGAACGCGGCGTCTGATCAGGGCCTGCACTATTTGCTAGCAGACGTTTCCGTCAAAATAGAATAAAAACGAAAACATAGGCCCGACACCCCTAATATGACAAATTGACTTGTCCCACATATAACAATGGAATAGTCCACTAACATACAATGGGTTAAATGCCAGTGTTTAAAGCAAAAGGTGTAGACCCTGATCAGGCGGTGTCAGGTTTTGGTCGACACAACTTACAAAGACCCATCACGCCACCCTAGCCAAGACTTTGCAGACAAAAGACAACCAACGTTTGCACACAGCGCTCTGGCATCGCGATGCTATAAATGACTGCCCCCCCCCCCCCACCCCCCCCCCCCCCCCCCGCCCATCGGGGCTTGAAGAAATAGATCATCGGGGGTGCTTCCACACGGAGCTGAAACCGACCGCACACGAGTACTGGTAAACCGCTGAGAGGAACTAAAGCTGCCAGGCAAAGCGGTGCGAGTCGAACCGTCCATGCTGATAAACCCTATTGGCTTCATTGGGCGACGGGGCTTTGAGATGTCATTTCATCTCAATGTCGGGTAAAAGTCTCACAAAATTGGAAGTGACGTCTCCAAAACGACCTATACAGTATTGACGGGGACGTGAAACCTCAATTCAACAAAACAAAGTCCGCTTCCACTTCCTCTCAGAAAATTCCAGACACAATGTGTTCATTGTTGGTACTGGAATAGACATACACAATTGTTTGTTTTTTTTTTTTTTTTTTGGTTTTACGGCCATTCTAATATTATTTCACTTATTTCGGACTGATCGTTAATCAGAGGTGGACGAAACCCGGAGAAAAACACCTGGCCTCCCGTTGCAGGACTTAGCGCCTTACATGCGACCCGAGCCAGGCTCGAACCCACCCTAAGCGGTGAGAGACCTAATGATTCAGAGTCAGCCCTCTTACTCACTAGGCCACGGAGGCCCGTTGCAATTTTTTACCCATTTAGTACCAGAAACCCAAAAACGGGTACCCTGGCAAACAATGCAGGGCCAGATCAGACGCCGCAGAATGCGGCGTCTGATCAGGGTCAACACTGTTTGCTAAAAGTTCAGTCATTTTCCATATAAATTTTGATGAAA
This sequence comes from Lucinisca nassula, assembly GCA_963580285.1. Lineage (NCBI taxonomy): Eukaryota > Metazoa > Mollusca > Bivalvia > Lucinida > Lucinidae > Lucinisca > Lucinisca nassula. Next base: position 390,794 of record CAUZLF010000026.1, read on the forward strand.
ACACAACCTGTCCCACTAAATTATGACATGGACTCCTGCTATATATAAGGCGGATGATTCCATTTGGTACAAAAAGGGTTAATTAGCAAGTAAGCTACTTTGCTTACCGTGATTGGCATAACACAGGACAGGCACAGTAAAACCTCATCATCTCAAACATCTTTGGGACTTCGATTCCCTTCCCGAGAAAAGAGCAACTAGAACCACAGAGTAAGTCACAGCTCCAGACCATGATGAACAACCCGGACGACCCAAGGCTATCCCATCACGAAAAACACGTCTATATCATTTTGACCCCCTGTAACCCCACTTTTATATGAGCCAGTGCACGGCAAAACCTACACTAACACATGTGCGGCCATCGAAGACTCAGATCAGCCTGTGCATCCACACAGTCTTACCAGAGACTTCTCTTGTTGCATGAAGGAACATTGAGCCCTTAGCTATCATTAGAGCGCTCGATTGCTCTGATCAGACTGCGCGGATGCGCAGGGTGGTCTGAGTCTTCGTTGGGCGCACGTCTTATTGTAGGTTTTGTCATTTGTTTTTGTTTGTTTGATCTACGGTTTAACGTCCCAGATAACTCTGTAAAGGTCATTTTGGAGACGTTGCTTTCAATTTTGTGAGACTTTTACCCAACACTGAGATGAAATGACATCTCAAGCCCTGTCGCCCAATGAAACCAATAGGGTTTATTAGCATGGACGGTCCGCCTCGCACCGCGGTTCCTGGACAGGCTCAGATCTTCTAAGCGGTTTACCATGCATACAGTACTAGTGTGCGGGTCGGATTCAGCTCTGTGTGGAAGCATCATGCAGCCCATATATTTCTTCAAGCCCCTATGGGCGGGGGCTTTGTAGGTTTTGCCATGTGCTGGATCATATAGCAAAACTTATTTTTCTCATTTCTGCTATAAAATATAGATTATGGTTACTCGTTAGAACCGCCTCGATGAGGCGGTTCTGACGAGTACCAACAACCTATATTTTGAGCAGAAATAAGAAAAATAGCACAATTTTTCATCTTGAAATTTTCGTTTTCTGGCGGTAAATTTTACGATGAATTTATATAGGCATGTTTTCGTAATGAATATCACAATTTTTCATCTTGAAATTTTCGTTTTTTCGGTGGTAAAGTTTACAATGCATTTGTACATGCGTCTTAATGCTACGATCTGTCTCAGAATGTGTGCGCATTATGGTCACTTCAATGGGGGATTAGTACACACAACATAACGTTTCAAGAAAAAATAAAAGTCTCTCAAATATATAGCTATGTGGAGATTTCTCTAGGACACCAAAACGGCTTCGAATTAGCTATGGTAAAAGAATTGTTCATGTTCGAGATATAGAAGTTCAACTGTAATTATTAATGCCATTAAGTGGACCCCGCCCATCGGGGCTTGAAGAAATAGATGTGCTGCATGATGCTTCCACGCAGAGCTAAAACCGACCGCACTGGTAAACCGCTAAGAGTATCTAAGTCTGCCCAGGCAAAGCGGTTTGAGTCGGACCACCAATGCTCATAAACCATATTGATATGCGACAGGGCTTGAGATGTCATTTCATCTCAATGTCGATTAAAAATCCCACAACGTCTCCAAAATGACCTATACAGTGTTGACGGGGACGTTAAACCTCAAATCAAACAAATCAGTATTAATTCAGTATCAAGGCCCAAATAGGGTACATCATGAAAACACGCCTATATAATTTTGACCCCCTTGAACCCCACGTTTATATAGTAAAACTGGGGTTTAGTAGGGTAAACCTTATTTTTCTTATTTCTGCTCTAAAAAAAAGAGTGTTGATACCAACAATCTATATTTTGAGCAGAAATAAGAAAAATATCCCATTTTTTTTCATCTTAAATTTTTCATTTTTACGGCGGTAAAATTTACAATGTATTTGTATGGGCGTGTTTTCGTTATGGATTTCTAAAATCTAATATGCACAGATGCAATATAAAACATCAGCAAGCAATCATTTTATTCCACGTATTTCGAATGATCTCCTCCGAAACAGCACAAATTCAGTATTAAGGCCCAAATATGGTAAATTTATTCCAACTTCATCACGAAAACACGCCTATATAATTTTGACCCCCTTTAACCCCACTTTTATATAGTAAAACTGGGGTTTACAGAGGTAAACCTTATTTTTCTTATTTCTGATCTAAAATATAGATTGTGGGTACTCGTTAGACCCGCCTCGCTGAGGCGGTTCTAACGAGTGCCCATAATCTATATTTTGAGCAGAAATAAGAAACATATCGCAATTTTTCATCTTAGAATTTTCTTTTTTTTTCAGCGATAAAGGTTACAGTGTATTTGTTTTCGTAATGTAGCAACACAAACCCGCAGAACCCGTATCTCCTTCCATCATCATTACGGTAACACACCCGTGCGACATAGTGCATTTTTCACATCTCCAAAATGGCTACTTTTCTGATGAAAATCTTTGATATTTTTCTTAAGAATGCTCAAAACATAGGCTGAGGGTGCTTGTTAGAGTACCCACAATATATGTCTTGGCGCAGAAATAAGAAAAATAATGTATATCTCCATAAACCCCAGTTTTCTCTAAATAAAATGGGGTTTAAAGGGGTCTTCATTTCAAGGACTTGTTCACGTGATGTCAACTTCTTCAACAACGAACGAAAAATCGCAATCCATCACATAAAATTTTCACATAAACACTTACACTTATAGATCTATACAGTTAAACACTGCACCAAAGCATTCTCAAACCATTTGTATCTTCACAACAACGTCGACCAGGCCCCCCACACCCCACCCCGCCCCCTACCACCACCACCACGAAAGGTCACAAAGGCCATGCATGAAAACTTATATAAACAATTGAATTGATTAAACCATGTCTTTGCCCCCGCCTAAAGGGGCTTGAAGAAATAGATGGTCTGCACGATGCTTCCACGCAGTGCTGAAACCGACCGCACACGTGTACTGGTAAGCCGCTAAGTGGATCTAAGTCTGTCCAGACAAAGCGGTGCGAGTCGGTCCGACCATGCATATAAACCCTGTTGGTTTCATTGGGCGACAGGGCTTGAGATGTCATTTCATCTCAACGTCGGGTAAAAGTCCCACAAAATTGGAAGCAGCGTTGACGGGGACGATAAACCTCAAACCAAACAAAAATATAGATCATGAAAACTTATATGAACAATTGAATTGATTAAACCATGTGTTGACCCCCGCCCATCGGGGCTTGAAGAAATAGATGGGCTGCATGATGCTTCCACGCAGATTTGAAACCGACCCGCACACGAGTACTGGTAAACAGCATAAAGGATCTAAGCCTGCCCAGGCAAAGCGGTGCGAGAGTCGGGCTGCCCATGCTTGTAAACCCTATTGGTTTCATTGCGCGGCAAGGTTTGAGATGTCATTTCATCTCAATGTCGGGTAAAAGTTCCACAAAATTGGAAGCATCGTCTCCAAATTGACCTATGCTGTGTTGACGGAGACGTTAGAACTCAAATCAAACAATCATTTAAGCAACGCCTACAAAATGACCTTAACAGTGTTGACGGGGACGTTAAACTTCAAATCAAGCAAATCAAGCAAGCGATGAATTAAAAATCGCCATGAAAAAAAGTCTTTGAAAATGTTGTTTATGTGAACGCTAACCCAACATCTAAAATCTTCTGCTACGATGAGCAAAAATGCTGCCAGAGCTTAAAATAGATAAATGTTCACAGTTAGTTTTAAATGCCAACTCCTCCTAAACCCTTGGGCCAATTTTGTTCAGACTTTACAGGAATGTTGCCTAGGTGGGTTGCTACGAAAGTCTAAATTGTATAAACACGTCAAGACATCAAACCAGTTTTATTTCATTTTAAACTTTCCAGAAAAAAAATATAAAAAGGCCTTCAAACAGTCTGAATCGAATTACATCGAAAGATTTGAACGGAAACAATTCAAAACCCTTTTGGAGATACGTAAAATCAACGCGCCAACACTCTGTTGGTGTGTCACCATTTAAGAAGATGGGACAACTTGTTAACCCTTTTTGTACTGGAAACCCCAAAACGGGTACTTGGCAAACAGTGAAGGTCCAGATCGGCGTCTGATCAGGGCCTACACTGTTTGCAAAAAGTTCAGCCGTTTTCCAAATCAATTTTGAAGAAAAAACAACCTGACACCCCTAGCTTTTGAAATGGACTCCTGCTATATATAAGGTGGAAGATTCCATTTGGTACAAAAAGGGTTAATGACTGCAAAAAATCGGCACAAATCCTGGTAGAACAGTTCCAGTCAGTCTTCTCAGTGCTGATGATCAGTATCTCCCTGACACAAAGAAGAGAGCCAAGCGACCAATACCACCTCTTCACATAACTACAGGCTTGTGTCGAGAAACAACTCCTTGGAATCGACATTGCTAAATCAAAAGGACAAGACAAGATTCCCAACATCATGCTGAAGACATGCACCAGTCAATTAGCACCGGAACTACCAACTTGCAGTACTCCATTGACTCTGTGAAGCTTATTGCTGACTGGTTAAATGCCAATGTTTCTCCAGTCTACAGGATCTTGGAGAACACCTTTTGCAAGCACATTATACATTACGATAATTCACCCCTGCGACATAGTGTATTTTTCCCCATCTCCAAAATGGCTAATTTCTGATAAAAATCCGTGATATTTGTTTTATTTATACTGAAAACATAGGTTACAGGTGCTCGTTAGAGTACCCAAGACCTATGTCTCGGAGCAGAAATACGATGAATAATGTATACCCCCGAAAACCCCAGTTTTCTCTATATAAATTGGGGTTTAGGGGTGTTCATTTCACGGACTTGTTCACGTGATGAGATCATCTAGAAAAGTACAAACTACTTACCACACTAAAGCATTGCTTCAGCTCTGGCTACTCCCGCGAGACTCATATCATCACAACAGTCCACGAACTTCTTGAAATAAAAAACTGATATTGGATCACACGTTGATATGGTCATATTGGACTTTTCCAAGGCCTACGATACCGTCCCACACCGGAAGCTGCTCCACAAGTTGAGGTTGTATGGTGTTGATGGCAACATAAACTCCTGGCTGTGCGACTTCTTTACAAATAGAAAGATGAAGGTTGCTGTTGACGGCGAAGAATATGAATCGGTTAATGGTGTGCCTCAAAGGACTGTCCTGGGAGCACGATTATTCATATGCACGTCAAAGATCTCCCCGACGTGGTGAAATCCACAGCCTGCTTGTTTACTGATGACTGTCAGCGACATTGCCCTATCAAAAACATGGAAGACCACCTGACACTGCAGGGGGGCCATCAGAATCTATAGATCTGGCTAGCGCGTGGTGAATGCGCTGCAACTCCAAAAATGCAACATAATGAACATTAACACAAAGACGTCGCATTTCTATCAACTGGACAACCAGGTACTACAGTAGGTCCCTGAAAATCCCTACGTGGGTGGGACAGTATCCGACGATATGAAGTGGAACGTTCATATCAACAAAATCATCAAAACAGCTAACTCATCTCTAAAATAAAAAGCTAAAAGGTTGCTTTTGGAAATAAAGAACACAAAAAAGAACGAAAAATCGGAGACCCAGTTTTATAGAGTCTTTCAAAGACAGCAATGTAGTTTGCAAGGTTGCTTACGCCTCAAGCGGTATTCGATTTTCAAAGAAACCAGAATTTACTATTGCAGGAAAATTGCATCCCTCTTGCTCCTCAGGTCTACTTTGGAAGACAGCTGCATTGTTTGGGATTCCTACCTTCGACTCGAAGACATCGGCAGACTTGAGCTAGTACAGCGACAAGCTGCCAGATTTGTTACCGAAGACTTCACCTCAAGAGATCAATGATGTGTCTCCCGGATGTTGGCAGACCTTCATCTGACAGATGGAAGACCAGCCGCCTAGTGGGTCGAGGGGCAGATGCCAGCGTTGCTTCTCAAAATTTCATGAGAAGAATTGGTACCAATGCGACACATTTGCCAAATGCGAAATTTACATATGGTCAATTTCGATAAATTTTGGGATCTAAACTTTGTGCTGAAAGTTCTCATGTTCAAAATTTCTGACGTGTGATGAATTGGTAAGAATTTGTCACACCTGTGAAGAACTGGTGCAACTTTTTCTCTGGTGTGAAGAATTGGTAACAATTCCCAACACATGTGAAGAATTGATTAATACTTTCTGACGTATAAAGAAGTGTATGTATTCCTCACACCTGTGACCTGTTGAAGATTTGGTCATAAAAATATTGCTACGGCCAGTCATCCCAGTAGAGCAGTTGTCAGCTGATGGAGAAAGATTTTTCACTAAGTACTGGTTAACTGCCTCCGGGCAGTGTGGTTAGGTCAACTGACCGTCAATAACCTTAGCTGTTGATCGTAGACGTGAAACACTAAATCAAACAAACAAAGCAAAAAATAATAATGCGCAGAATTGCTCTGTAACCACTCAGAAGAATAAGCGCATTTGTTTTTCGTTGCACTGATTGAAGAATATACGAAGTTTCTATATCAGAAGTTAAAAGGGCCCCGTCAAGCGGTTTTGGTACTTATCGCCTATGCGAGCATCGAAGGTTCAGGCGAGCCTGCGCATCCGCGCAGTCTCGCCAGAACCTTCGCTGCTCGCTCATACAAGCAGTGAATCAAGAGGAACCTTCAGACAGAAAGCCATATCCCTGACCCCTCTGAATGGCTGGGCATGCGCAGTTAAAATCTGTCATGATGGAATGCTCGAAGACACAAATTTGCTTGGCGGGGCTCAAAAGATAATTATATGGAAGGCCCAGGGACTGTCACAATATCACAATGCAGCCTATCCCAAGCACAAAGAGGAAGCGGAACCTCCGAATATCATTACGATAACACGCCCGTATGGCATAGTGCATTATTTTTCACATCTCCAAAATGGCTACTTTTCTGATGAAAATATTTGATATTTTTCTTATAAATACTACAAACATAGGTTGTGGGTGCTCGTTAGAACCGCCTCATTGAGGCGGTTCTAACGAGTACCCACAACCTATGCCTTGGAGTAAAAATAAGAAAAATAATGTTTACCCCCTTAAACCCCAGTTTTCTCTATATAATGTGGGGTTTAGGGGGGTGTTCATTTCACGGACTTGTTCTCGTGATGTAAATCACATAATTTCATAGAAAAATCAGCAGAAGAATTGGCTCTTGCTAAGACTTGCTTTTACAGTTACACAGGCTGGTAGGTCTAGTCGGAAACACAGTGGAAATGTTTTTTACAGACACGGCTCATCTTAAGCATTCTAACTCTTGTCTCAGAATTTCCGATAGTAAAACAAGGGGACGTAAAATTTTAACACAAACAAACAGACAAAAAATATGAAATTTCTTATTGAACTTTTAAAGTCATCAAGTTACGGAAAAGAAAAATTTAAACTATCTTCTTAAGTTACATCAAATTTAGAATGTCACCACTATGACATGTAGGTAACAGAAAACAATGGGATACAGATAGTAATCATTGTTAGATACCACTTTCGATATGGGGTGTTTACTAGGTACTGGCTCTAAGAACAGGCGCAGACAACTTTACTCTGTCCCCGATGGCAGACCCGGCAGTTTTAGACCCTTACGGCGCTGTAAGTATTGTTACAATAGAAATTAGTATAATACATACATATCATGTTGTTTTTTTCCAAATGACTAATATCTTCGTCATTAAAACGCCAAAAGAGCTTCGTTGACGTTATAACGTCGCCAACGCCCATCAAATTGGAAATAAAACCAAAATGTTTTTTTTCGCTCGCCTAGCCGAAGGTCATGGTGAGCTTTTGTGAGCGTGAGATGTCCGGCGTCGTCGTCCGCCGTCTGTCGTCCGTCGTCCGAGTGTAAACATTTCTTGTGAACACTATAGAGGCAACAGTTTGGGTCCTATCAGCATCAAACTTGGTCAGAATGATCATCATGATAATATCTCGGTCAGTTTTAAAAATGGGTCATGTTGGGTCAAATCGTTGGTCAGTAAGTCAAATCATAAAAAAAAACCTAGTGAACTAGAGGCCACAGTTTTGGTCCGTTCATCGTCAAGCTTGTTCAGAATGATCATTTTGACAATATCTTGGCCAAGTTCGAATATAGATCATGTCGGTTAAGAAAGAAGGTCAGTAGTTCAAATCATAGAAAACATTTTGAAAACTCTCGAATCAAAAGGTTTTGATCCAATCATCATCAAACTTGCTCAGAATGATCATCAGGAAGTTTAAATATGGGTTATGTCCGATCAAAAAGTAGTTCAGTAGGTCAAATCATATAAAAATCTTGTGAACTCTCTAGATGCCACGGTTTTGGTCCAATCATCATCAAACTTGCTCGGAATGATCAGGTTGACAATAGTTTAGTTTCGAAAATAGATCATGTCAGATTAGAAAGTAGGTCAGTAGGTCAAATTATAGAAAAAAACTTGTGAACACTCTCGAGGCCACAGTTTTGGTCCAATCATCATAAACTTGCTCAGATTGTTCATCACGACACTATCTCAGTCAAGATCGAGTATGGGTAATGTCGGGACAAAAATGATGTTAGTAAGCCATATCATAGAAAACGTTGTGAACATTCTTGAGATCATAGTTTTAGTCCAATCATCATCAAACTTATTCAGTATGACCGTCTTGGCATTGTCTAGGTCGAGTTAGAATATTGGTCATGACGGGTCCATAGGAAGATCAGTATGTCAAATCATAGAAAAACCATGTGAACACTCTAGACGCCACAGCTTTAGTCCAATCATTCAGTCAAATTCGAATACGAGTCATATCAGGTTAGAAAGTCGGTCGGTAGGTGAAATCATAGAAAAACCTTGTAAACACTCTAGAGGCCACAGTTTTAGTTCAATCGTTGTCAAACTTGTACAGAATGATCACCTTGACAATATCTCGTTCAAATTTAAATTTGGGTCAGGTCGAATAAAAAATAGGTCAGCAGGTCAAATTATAAATAAACCTTGTAAACACTCTAGAGGCCGAAGTTTTGGTCCAGTCATCATGAAACCTAATCAGAGAGATCATCTCCTGACAGTATCTCAGTTGAGTTCAAATATGGGTCATGCCGGGTCAAAAGGTGGGACAGAAAGTCAGATCATAGAAAACCTTGTGAACACTCTATACGCCTTAGTTATGGCTCAGTCATCATTAAACTTGCTCAGAATGATCATGTTGACATTATCTCGGTGCTAGGCTCAAACTCAAGGTCACTGTAGCTATGTTTTAGAAAAACTTCGTTATGACTCAAGTAACTTCATTTATTGATGGATAACTTCACACAAATCTTCAGTATGATAGTATCTCAAACAAATCAGATTTTCAGGATGTTGGGATCAATGGCAAGGCTATTGTGGCTACTTTTAGAAAAAAAAACTTCTTTTTTTCACTCTAGCCCCTGCATTTATTGATGGATTTAAATGTATCTTTACACAAATGTTGGGGTTGATCATGTCTCCAGCAAGTTAGACTTTCAGGGTCCTGGGTGCAAGATCTTGGCCACTGTGGCTATCTTTAGATAAACTTTGTCATCATTCTAGCACCTACGTTTATCAAAGTATTTTTATATAACTTTACACAAATGTGTGGTATGATAATATCTCAAGCAAGTTCGACTCTCAGAGTCCTGGTTTCAAGATCAAGGTCACTGTGGATAATTTAAGAAAAACTTTGTCATCACTCTAGCGCCTACATTTATTGATAGATTCTAATGTAACTTCACAAATGGGTTGGGAATGATAATGTATTGAGCGAGTTAAACTTTCACGGTCCTGAGCTTAAGTCAAAGTCACTGGCTATTTTAGAAACACTTTTTCATGGCTCTAGCATGTGCACTTATCAATGGCATTTGATTTAACTTCATACAAATGTTAGGTATGATAATATCTCAAGCAAGACCAACATTCCGGGTTCTGGGCACAAGGTCAAGGTCTCTGTGGATAGTTTTAGAAAAACTTTGTTAATGCTCTAGTGCCTACATTTATGGATTGATTACAATATAACTTCTAGCAAATGTTTGGTATGATAATATATCGAGCAAGTTCAGGTTGCTGGGATGAAGGCCGAGGTTATTATGGCTTTTTTTTTTAGAAAAGCTTTGTCATTGCTCTAGAGCTACATTTATCGATGTACTTTAATATTACTTCAAATAAATGTAGGGTATGATAAACAGAGAATACCAGGTGAGTGTCTTTTGATATCAAGTTTATAAGGCAAGGCTTTGAGAACGCTTGTAGAATCGCGAGGCTTGCCGAGCGATTCTACATGCGTTCTCGAAGCAGAGGCTGATAAACTTGACATCAAATGCCACAAACCTGGCATTCTGTTTATCAATTTATACCATTGTACACTCCTGCTGTTTTGCCATTTTTTTCAGTAGTCCAGATCATAGAAATGCAATATCACGTTGACCTGATAAAGCTCACGTGTCCTGAGATAGCATATCTTTATCAGGTCAGTATGTTACAATGCAATTAATATAGGGGATAACTGATAATACCTGCAGCAACTTCAGCTTTCAGGTTGTTACGCTCAATGTCAAAGTAACTGTGGCTATCTGTAGAAAAAAATACCTTCGTGATCGCGTTAGCCCTTGACATGTAAATGATTTCACAGGAAAGATTTTTGGGTATCATCTGTCAAAATGTCTAAAATTGTTCCACTCTGCAGAACAAGATGGTCGCAGGAACGTGAAATAGAAAAACTTTTAAAAGATTTCTTCCTCTTAAACGAAACAATTCATAGGAAAGTTCGATAGGTGACCCTCTGACAAAATTGCTCATAATCCTTTTACTCCACTAAAAATGATAAACACCAGAGCTAAAATATACAAACCTTAAAATGACATCTTCTTCTTAACAGCTAGACTGATTTTGAAATAATTTCACAGAAATGTTCCGTGCCCAGGCAAAGCGGTGCGAGTGTCGGACAGTCCATGCTTATAACCCCTATTGGTTTCATTGGGCGACAGGGCTTGAGATGTCAATTCATCTCAATGTCGGGTGAAAGTCCCACAAAATTGAAAGCAACGTCTCCAAAATGACCTTTGCAGTGGTGACGGGGATGTTAAACCTCAAATCAAACTAAACAAAAACTCTTACTAAATTAGCAATCTATTGTCCTCAGTGCGTCGCAACATTCCGCCGCGGAATATAATCGGTCAGTATATTTACTATAAGCTGATCTTCAGTTTTCTTTTGATATTTTTCATGTTATTTTCTATTTTTTTCCAGTAATAAGAACATGTTAGCCATTTTTGCCGGTAGTCCGCGTGATTCATAAAAGTGCAATGTCACGTTGACGTGATACCTGAGATAGCATATCTTTATCAGTCCAATGTGTTAAAATGCAAAATTAGCCTCTTCAAACTGATGCACAATCACCCACGGGCAAAGATAGTGTTTCAAAATGTTGACTCACACTAATGTTTAACAATTGTCTGAATCTGTCAGTCTTGTACTTGGAACTTTTTAGCACCTATAACCTTTGTCATCTATTTTAATATCGCTATATATGTACGTCGTTTGTCGTCGTGCGTCGTCCGTCAACAATTTACATAAATGTAACCTGTGAATGGATTTCGAAATAATTTCACACAAATTATCCTTGGGTGACCCTTTACAAAATTTGTTAAAATAGTTCCGCTCCGCTAAAGAAAATAGCTCCAAGCGCTAGAAATAGAAAAAAGATGGCCAAATGGCCCTATATCGCTCACCTGTCTACCAGAAAATCATTAGTGATGTTTAGAAAGCCCATCGGGGCTTGAAGAAATAGATTGAGCTACATGGTGCTTCCAGGCAGAGCTGGAACGACCGCACATGAGTACTGATAAACAGCTTAGAGGTTTTAAGCCTGCCCAGGAAAAGCAGTGCCAGTTGGACCATCCATGCATATAAACCCTATTGGTTTCATAGGGCGGTGGGGTTCAATGTCAGATAAAAGTCCCACAAGCTCGAAGCAATGTCTCCAACATGACCTACACTGTGTTGACGGGGTCGTTTAACCTCAAATAAATCAAAACTCTGGGCCCTGTGGTTTCAGAGAAGAAGATTTTGAAGTTAATCCATTACAGTCTCCGGGAGCCCACTACATGCTGAAGATCTAAGCACTGTGCCTTATTGTTTCGAAGAAGAAGATTTTTGAAGGTTTTTTTTTCAGTATAAGTCTATAGGAGCTAATGAGCCCTGGGGCGTGGCCAATTTTGACCCAAAGGGTGTGGTTGGCAGGATTTATGTAGGCGATCATTTTATGATGCTATATACTAAATATCTAAGGTCTGCACTTCATGGTTTCAGAGAAGCTTTTTTGAAGCTCTTTTCCATTATAAGCTTATTAGATTTAAGGGGCTACAAGATTTGGCTAATTTGGACGCCAGGGGCATGATTGGCAGGATTCATGTACGCAACCACTCGACGTTTCTACATGTTAAATATCTAAGGTCTGCACTTCATGGTTTCAGAGAAGAACAGTTTTGTAATTTTTTCCATTATATGTTCATTGGAGTTAAGGGGCCATAGGATTAGGCCAATTTGGATCCCAGAGGCATGATTGACAGGATTCATTTAGGCGACCACTTGATGTTGCTACATGCCGAATACCTAAGCTCTGGGCCTTATGGTTTCAGAGAAGAAGATTTTGAAGTTTTTTTCCCACTTTAAGGTGGTTTTATTTTCCTGTTTTAAGACTATGGTAGCTAATGGGTCAATAGGAGTGACCAATTTTGACCCAAGGGGTATGGCTGGCAGGATTTATTAAGGTGACCATTGCATGTTGATACATACTAAATATCTAAGCTCTGGGACTTATGGTTTCAGAGGAGAAGATATGTGAAGTTTTTTTCTGTGAAGTCTGTGGGAGCTTATGGGCCCATGGGCGTGGCCAAATTTGACCCCAGGGACATGGTTGGCAGTTGTTTTTCCACTTTAAGGAGTTTTCCCCATTTTAAGTCTATGGTAGCTAATGGGCCCATAGGCGTGACCAATTTTGACCTTAGGGGCTTGGCTGGCAGGATTTATTAAGGTGGCATTTCAAGTCGCTACATACTAAATAGCTAAGCTCTTCAGAGGAGAAAATTTTTGAAGTTGTTTTTCCCCATTATAAGTCTATGAGAGCTCATTGGCCCGTGGGCGTGGCCAAATTTGACCCCATGGCATGGTTGGCAGTTTTTTCCACTTTTAGGTGATTTTTCCCCCATTTTAAGCCTATGATATATAGCTAGTGGGCCCATGGGCGTGACCAATTTCCACCCAAGGGGCATGGCTGGGAGGATTTATTAAGGTGACCATTTCATGTTGCTTAAGCTCTTCAGAGGAGAAGATTTTTGAAGTTCTTTTTTTATTATAAGTCTATGGGAGCTAATGGGCCCATGGGCGTAGCCAAATTTGACCCCAGGGGCATGGTTGGCAGGATTTATGTAGGTGACCACTTGACTTTGCTAAATGCTATATATTTAGGTTCTGGGCCCTGTGGTTTCAGAGTAGAAGATTGTTTTCGAATTGTAAGTTTATAGGACCTGGGTGTGGCCAATTTGGATCCCAGGGGCATAATTGGCACGGTATATCTAGGTTACCACTTAACGTTGCTACATACTAAATATCTAAGCCTTGGGCCTTATGGTTTCGGAGAAGAAGTTTTTTGAAGTTTTTCACATTACAAGTCCATGGGAGCTAATGGGCCCGTGGGCGTGACCAATTTTGACCCCAGGGGCAGGGTTAGCCGGATTTATATCTGGGTGACTATTTTATGTTGCTAGATACTAAATATCTAAGCTCTGTGCTTCATAGTTTCAGAAAAAATTTTGAAGCTTTTTTCCAATATGAGTCTATGGGAGCTAAGGGGCGCCAGGGTGTGGCAAATTTGGACCCCAGGGGCATAATTGGCAGGTGACCACTTGCCATTGCTACATGCTAAATATCTAAGCTCTGGGCCCTGTGGTTTCAGAGAAGAAGATTGTTTTGAAAGTTTTCCCCTTATAAGTCTATGGGAGCTGATGAGCCCAAGGGCGTGGCCAATTTTGGCCCCAGGGGTATGGTTAGCAGGATTTATGCAGGTGACTATTTAATGTTGCTACATACTAAATATCTAAGCACTGTGCTTCATGATTTCAGAGAAGAAGATTTTTGAAGCTTGTTTTCCATTATAAGTCTATGGTAGCTAAGGGGCCCCAGGGTGTGGCCAATTTAGACCAATGGGCATGCTTGGCAGGATTTGTGTAGGTGACTACTTGACATTGCTATAAGCTAAATATCTGAGTTCTGGGCCCTGTGGTTTCAGAGAAGAAAATTTCTTAAGTTTTTCCCCATATAAGTCTATGGGAGCTGATGAGCCCCGGGGCGTGGCCAGTTTGGCTTCAGTGGTGTGGTTAGCAGGATTTATATAGGTGACTATCTTATGTTGCTACATACTAAATATCTCAGCACTGTGCTTCATGATTTCAGAGAAGAAGATTTTTGAAGTTTTTTTTTTTCATTATAAGTCTGAGGGAGCTAAGCGGCCCCAGGGTGGGCCAATTTAGACCCAGGGGCAGGATTGGCAGGATTTATGTAGGTGACCACTTGACGTTTCTACAAGCAAAATATCTAAGCTCTGGGCCCTTTGGGTTCAGAGAAGAAGGTGTTGCTTAAGCTCTTCAGAGGAGAAGATTTTTGAAGTTTTTTCCCATTGTAAGTCTATGGGAGCTATATGTTGCCATGGCAATCAGAATTCCAATCCGATTAGCCCAAAAACCTTATGCAGCCTTTCCCCCTACCTGATGATGCTTCTTATGAAATTTGATCAAGATTGGCCGTGGGGTATTAGAGATATACTTATTTGAAATTGTGTACGGGCGCACGCACGCACGGACGCACGACGACAAAATGTGAACACAAAAGCTCACCTAGTGACAGGTGATTTTTGTTTGTTTGATTTGAGGTTTAACGTCCCCGTCAACACTGTAAAGGTCATTTTGGAGACGTTGCTACCAATTTTGTGGGAATTTTACCCGACATTGAGATGAAATGACATCTCAAGCCCTGTCGCCCAATGAAACCAAAAGGGTTTATTAGCAGTGACAGGTGAACTAAAAACCTTCAAACAACATCTCTTAGGCCAATAATTTCATGGAAATGTTCCCCTTATGCCTCTTTACAAAGATTGCTAATTGGTTCCGCTCCACTGAACAAAATAGCCACTGCTAATTGGTTCCGCTCCACTGAACAAAATAGCCACTGCTAATTGGTTCCGCTCCACTGAACAAAATCGCCACTGCTAATTGGTTCCGCTCTACAGAACAAAATAGCCACCAGCGCGAAGAAAAGGTCCATAAATAATTTACTCAAACCACATCTCCTCCTAAACCGGTGAATAGATTTCAAAACAATTTCACAGTAATATTCCAAGGGTGATCCACAACCCAAACTGTTTAGATGGTGGAGCTCCGCCAAACAAAATAACCACGAGAGCTTAAATAGAAACCACATTAACGACATATCCTCCTAGGCGAAATGTTCCTCTTATGACCCTTTAACAAAATTGCTAAAATCATTCCGAACAAAATGGCCACCAGTGCAATAAATAGAAAAAAAAAACCTTTAAAAGACATCTCCTCCAAGGCAAATGGCCAGATTTCAAAATAACTTCACAAAACTGTTATTCGTGTTACCCTTAAATCACTCTGCTCGACTGACCGAAAGATAGAAAAAAAAAAAAAAAAAAAAAAAAAAAAAACATTTAAACGGCATCTCCTCCTAGGCCATTTGCCCAATTTCAAAATAATTTCACAGAAATGTTCCTCTTTTTTCTGATACAAGATACAACAAACTTTATTTAGAGTCGGTATTCATAGTCACACGCATACAACACTAGCCACCGACAAACAAAGTATATAAAAACCGTTCCGCTCGGCTGGACAAAATGGACACCAGAGCTAAAAATAGATAAAAAAAAAAGTTAAAATGACGTTTTACTCTTCGGCCAACGGCCCGATTTCAAAATGATTGTACAGAAATGTTTCTCTTATGACCCTTTACCAATATGGCTAAAATCATAACGCTCCGCTGAACAAAATGGCCACCAGAGCTAAAAATGAAAACATCTCCTAGGCAAACGGCGCGATATCAAAATAATTTCACCGACTGTTTCACCAAAATTGCTAAAATCGTTCTCTTCGGCTAACAAAATGGCCTCAAGAGCTTAAACAGTAAAACCTTTAAACAAGCATAAAACCTATAAACAATATCTCCTCTTTGGCCAGTGGCCCAATCAAAATAATCCTCTTATTGCCCTTTAACAAATTGCTGAAATTGTTCCGCTCCGCTGAACAAAATGGCGTCCAGGGCTAACACTAGAAAAACCTTCAAACGACATTTTCTCCTAGGTCAATGGTTCGATTACAAAATAATTCCATAGAACTGTTTCTTGAATGACTCTTTAAAAATAGTGTTTCGCTTCCCTGAAAAAAGGCCACTAGAGCTAAAAGTAGAAAAAAGCCTAATTATAACACAACGTCTCCTTGGCGAGTGGCACTATTAAATAAAAAAGGAATCACGGAAATGTTCCTCCAATAACCCTTTCCAAAATTGCTAAAATCATTTATTTCTAGTAAAAATGGCAAACCAGAGCTAAAAATAGAAAAAAAAAACTTTAAACGACATCTGCTCCTAGGCCAGTGGCCGAATTTCAAAATAATTTCACAGAATATAAGAATCGTATATGGGTGTGAGGGGTGGATGGAAAAATCCGTCCCGAGGGTCACTGTCCGCATCACGAAGTTTGCCGAGTTTTGCCATAAAGTGATCCCGAGGGACGGATTATTTTTCTACCCCCCCCCCCCCCCCCCCCCACCCCCCCCCCCCCCCCCCCCCATTTCTCAGCGCGGATTTTTTAATGTTGCCGTCACTTCGGCTACTGATATCCGTCATGTTGTGATGACACTACAGGAATGTTTAGTGACGTCAGGTAACATGATGTGACGTCAACCTTAACGACGGCGCGTATGAGGTCGAATTCAACCAGTGCATTTATCAAACACGCGAGAATATTCGATTTTGGGTAAGAACACCATGGTTAAAACAGAATTTCTATCCCAAACTAAAACTACGGATTTCCTTATCTGGTGTGCAAGAAATGTTCCTCTTACAAAACTGTTAAAATCTATCCCTGGGATGAATAAAATGGCCAACACAGCTAAGAACAAAAAACCTTTTAAACTACATCGCTTAGGCCAATGGCCCGGTTTCAAAATAGTTTTTTTTTTTAAAAATGTTCCTCTTCCTCTAATGACCCTTTACCAAAATTGCTAAAATCATATCTCCCCCAAGGCAAACGACCCGATTTCAAAAAAAATTCACACTCTATTACTCCTGAGACCCTTCACCAAAATTGCTAAAATCATTTTGCTCGGCTGAACAAAATGGCAGCAAAGGCTGAAAATAAAAATCCTTTAAACAACATCTCCTCCTTACGAAAGAGCATTAGGGCCAGGTATACTTTTTTTCTTTTGATAGGTATCTCGAAATTTCGACTTAGTATCTCGAAATTTCGACTTAGTAACTCGAAATTTCGACTTATTAACTCGAAATTTCGACTTAGTATCTCGAAATTTCGACTTAGTATCTCGAAATTTCGACATAATAACTCGAAATTTCGACTTATTAACTCGAAATTTCGACTTAGTATCTCGAAATTTCGACTTAATAACTCGAAATTTCGACTTTGTAACTCGAAATTTCGACTTATTAACTCGAAATTTCGACTTAGTATCTCGAAATTTCGACTGAGTAACTCGAAATTTCGACATCCTATCTCGAAATTTCGACTTAGTATCTCGAAATTTCGACTTACGAGATATGAAGTCCTATACACACAGTTAATGTTAAACACCCCCGTTTCATTAAAACCCAGCTTTGAAAACAAGTTTACATCAAGCAGATTATGCAAATTATGTGATAACATTGTGACACTATGGTCATTATCGGCCTACTTGTATCGTCTAAACGCCAATGACCTTTCTCGGTGTATTTTTTCACATGTTCTTTCATTTTTCTTTCTCTCTATATTGGCCAATGGTAATTTTATCAAATATTTCTCAAGAACTATAAAACTAGAGGCGTCAGGACGTCGCGCATTCAATCCCGTTTCACGGCCCCCGCCCATCGGGGCTTGAATAAATGGATAGGCTGCATAGTGCCTCAACGCAGAGCTGAAATCCGACCGCACACGAGTACTGGTAAACCGCTTAGAGGAGGTTAAGCGATGCGAGTCGGACCGTTCATGCTGATAAACCCTATTGGTTTCATATTGGCTTCATAAGGCGACAGGGCGGCCCCCGCCCATCGGGGCTTGAAGAAATATATGGGCTGCATGATGCTTCCACGCAGAGCTGAATCCGACCCGCACACGAGTACTGGTAAACCGATTAGAGGATCTAAGCCTGCCAAGGCAAAGCGGTGCGCAAGATTCGAACCGTCCATGCTTATAAACCCTATTGGTTTCATTGGGCAACAGGGCTTGAGATGTCATCTCATCTCAATGTCGGGTAAAAGTCCCACAAAATTGGAAGCAACGTCTCCAAAGTGACCTTTACAGTGTTGACGGGGACGTTAAACCTCAAATCAAACAAACAGTGCTACAGGGCTTGAGAAGTCATTTCATCACAACGTTGGGTAAAAGTCCCACAAAAGTGGAAGCAACGTCTTGAAAATGACCTATACAGTGTTGACGGGGACGCTAAACCTCAAATCAAACAAACAAATTCAACCCCGTTTCAGTAAAATAAAAGCGGGCTAAAAGTCATATTTGACAGTTGTTTTTTTCGGTATCAAACTTTCTCATCGTGTGCTATAAAAATCATGTCTTAGACAGGGCTTTAGATAAGGCTGCGTACCGCGTAAATTACGAAAATAATTGGGAGGATAGTCCTTTTTTTCAAATCTGCTGCGTATCAGGTACGAAAAACAAATTAGCATTACGCATTTAATATTTTTTGAGAGCGTATTTGGAATGCACGTGAAATAAATGACATGTGTAATAAAAGGCGGGAAATTCTCACACGGGAAAATTATGCACTCATAAATTATTTCAAGGGAATCAAGTTTTATTGGGGTTGGGGTTACGGTCCTTTCAAGATTATATCACATATAGAGCCGATCCGATCGTTAATCAGGTGGGCGTAAACCGAAGTAATCTGAACTACAGTAAGACGAGCGAGCAGTAAAGTCTCGGATCAGTCAGCGCATGCGCGCAAGCCTTCATTAGCCGTATTGATTGGATGAGCAGGTCATTGCTCAACAGTATCGACGCGCATCAGTCTGCGCATCGCTGATTTTACAAGCTGGGTTATCCAAACGGACTTGCGTAGTTGTTGCGCATGTTGTTCTGACTTACATAGTGGTTGCACATGCTGGTCTAAGTCTTCGAGTATCGTGCGACCAGTGAAGACTCGGAGTAGCCTGCGCATCATTGCAAACTGCTCAGTCTTCGCTGACCCCAAGAGCCTTTTGCAGGTCTACTCAGAGATAGGTGAGAAAAAAAGGTTTCCCGGGTTGCGCATGTTGATCTGGGTCTTTGCAAGGTGTTGTGCGACGCAGCTCGGTATACACACTGTTTACTTGTAATACTGTCGCAGACTGATCAAGCTGATCAGAGTCTATGCAGATCATTGGCAACCAGTGAAGACGCACGTTCAGCCTGAGTTCTGAAACGTCAAAATTTTATGACATGGATAATTATTGAGTAGTCTCCCTTGAACAGATTACTTATTCAGTCATCGTTTATTTTTTGTATTGCTTTAATAACACGCTTTCAGATGAATCAAACAAATTATTTTTTATTTAAATATTATAATTCTATATTAAAAGATACCTATAAGTTAAATGTTCAAATGTTTTTTTTAAATAATAAACGTGGCTATTGCTTAGACCCAGTACACCACTTACTTGTGAAATGCATGTAAATATAAAAGTATGTAATTCCACTGCAGAGTTCAGTACCATTAGCTTCACTAGCGTGTTAGAAGCCATTGATCATAATGATTTTGATGGCATTTCACAAACCAAAAATTGGTACCTACATAACTCATTCCCTAACTAGTGCCCTACCCAGCCCAGCGCCCCTCTGCCCTAAAATCCTAGCTTGAGCACTGCAAACCTTAAGTTCTTTTCAGCCGATCAGGAGTCCGTCTCTGCACTTTTTGTGAAAAAGGTCCTGACAGATTTTTGACCCAGTAACTGGTTCCGATTATAACATTGCCTGTAAGGAAACACGATAGGTCCCACGATCGAAGGGTGGAAGAAAATAAATAGCCATGGACAATATATGATGAAATTGAGAATACGGTTTTGAAAAGGAATTATAAAAGTTTTAAAGAATATGAGTTTCATCCCATATCTTGGACAATAAAGTGAAGCTGATATTCTATTTTTTTAGAAACTCTTTGGCCACAATAATCAGCCATTGAAGTCCTGCTATCCGCCAAGAGAACTGAACCCCAAAAGTTAGATTTCTCCGTCAACAAACTGCTCAGAAGAGATTTCAATATGGCATTGTTTTGTCTGATTTGTGGCCAGGCATACTGCTTGTTTTCTAATAGACACAGATATTGAATATGTTGTGTATCTATAAGAAAACAAACAGAATCAGTCCATAAAAACATTGTGTCGAGGCTGCAAAATAAAGTTTTTTGGTTTATTTTTCAGTACTCTTAAAAATTTCTCGTTACTCCTTTTTTTAAAAAAGGACGAGTACTGTACTCTTTGGAAAAAAAAATTATCTAAAGCCCTGTGTCTAGATCAAAGCACTGACAGCACTGGTGGGTCGATTGTCTTCGAGTGTGGATTTGAACATGTTTCGTTTATCCTTTCAATTCCTATACTATAAGCAAAATGTGTAGATGCTGATCAGACGCCGCACTTGGGTCGATTAATTATCAATTGACTAAAAGTTACTAACTACAGAAGCTTCCCGCCTTCTATTGACCTCGTGACTATCACTGACCATGTTAAAAATCCAGGTCGAGCTATTTATAGCAGCGCTATAGTCTTTCCTAGTGACGTCAGTGCCCCATGTACCCCGGGGAACATGGACATTGCAAACAGTGTAGACCCTGATCAGACGCCGCAGAAGAGAGCTTCATTAAATAACCGGTACGTTCATGGTGTAGATGGTCAGCGATAGTCACGTGAACAATAGCAGGCGAGAAGCTTCTGTAGGTTATTACTTTGGGTCGAATGAAAAAAAAATCGACCCAAAAGATGGTAAACTATGCAACACGAACACCATGACTAACTTAACATAGCAACAATCGGACAGAAAATGCGGTATCAGAATATGTTGCGTGTTCAAGATGTATCATTTTGACAGAGCAGCAGATTCCTAGACCATTCGTTTCATCCCATCGGTCAGACGTCGAAATTGATGGCTGGTCAGCTCTAGCCCCGCGTGTGTGTGGTGGTGGGGGAGGGGGGGGCGTGGGTGTGTTCAATGTTCTGTATTCGACGCCCAAGAATCTCCCAAATATGTTCCAGGGGATTCAAATCCGGGCTTCTAGCTGGCCAAGCCAATGTCTCAATTCCATAACGGCTGGGTCTAGCACACAGGTCCAGTGGCAAATGATTCGTTCTCAAAATGAGGCATGACTTCTGGCGCTAAACATGCAAAAATATCCAAACTCCATATTTAAACCGTGATAATGAAGTTGTGGAAAGTTGGTTATGACATCTGAGGTCTTCTTTCAACTCTGAGTTGACCATAACAAGATTCCTGTTATGGCTAATCCCTATTCAGAGTTGAATGCACAGCGCAGATCACAGAGTCAGTTTCGAGCTAGTGTGTAGAAATTATAGTAAGTCGAAATTTCGAGTTAGTATGTCGAAATTTCGAGATAGTAAGTCGAAATTTCGAGTTATTAAGTCGAAATTTCGAGATAATAAGTCGAAAATTCGAGATATTAAGTCGAAATTTCGAGTTACTAAGTCAAAATTGCGAGATAATAAGTCGAAATTTCGAGTTATTAAGTCGAAATGTCGAGATAGTCGAAATTTCGAGTTATTAAGTCGAAATTTCGAGATTCTAAGTCGAAATTTCGAGATATTAAGTCGAAATTTCGAGATAGTAAGTCGAAATTTCGAGATATTAAGTCGAAATTTCGAGTTATTAAGTCGAAATTTCGAGATAGTAAGTCGAAAATTCGAGATATTAAGTCGAAATTTCGAGTTATTAAGTCGAAATTTCGAGTTATTAAGTCGAAATTTCGAGATACTAAGTCGAAATTTCGAGTTAATAAGTCGAAATTTCGAGATTCTAAGTCGAAATTTCGAGATAGTAAGTCGAAATTTCGAGATAATAAGTCGAAAATTCGAGATACTAAGTCGAAATTTCGAGATACGAGTCAAAAAAAAATAAAAGTTAAAGTGGCCTTAATGCTCTTTCGTACCTCCTAGGCCAGTGGTCCAATTTCAAAATAATTTCAGAAAAATGTTCCTTGGGTGACCCTTTATCAATATTGCTAAAATCGCTGAAGAAATTGTTGCCAGAGCTAAAAATAAAAAAAAACCTTTTAACATTTCATCCTTGGCCAATTGCCCGATTTCAAAAAAAACTTCACAGAGGCTCTTTTCCAGAAGTGTAAATATTGTTTCGCTCCGCTGAACAAGCTAAAAATAGAAATACCTTAACTTGGAAAATGGCCCGATTTCAAAATAATTTCACAGAAATGTTCCTCTAATAACCCTTTCCAAATCCGTCCGATGAACAAAGTGGCCGCCAGAGCTTAAAATTGAAAAATACATTTAAACGGTATGCCCTCTTAGGCCAGTGGACCGATTTCAAAATAATTTAATTATGCCCCTTATCCAAATTGCTAAAATCGTTCTGCTACGCTAAAAAAAAATGGCCACCAGGGCTAAAATAGAGATGTCCTTTTAGGCAAAATGGCCTAAATTCAAAAGAAGTGTCCACGTCTTAACTAAAATTACTGTTACAAGTAATAGATATATCCATTGTTTTTGTGAAATATTGGTAAATATTTGTACTGATTGATATCTGTACAGGATAATTTGACGAGCCCGCCAGGGCGAGTCTAATTATCCTGTACAGATGTCAATCAGTACAAATATTTACCAATATTTCTCAAAAACAATTGGATATATCTGTTTTAATCCACAGCTTATTGTAACTTCCACTTAAAGGTAATAGATAAAACCTATTAAAGCATATTTGTTTTATTTACTGTTAATTTCAATTTCTTTTATTTGACCTGATTTTACCCGTCTGGAAAATGGATTGTCCTGTCTGAAAGGACACTGTCAGCTTCTCTGCTTCATCAATATTCAATTGGATTATTCAATTGGATTTGATTGGTCTAAATCCAACTGACCACAGGTTATTTGATCATGCTTTTTTAACCTGATGTTTATCACTGGGACATTTTAATGCTGAACCTTCAAGTGTAGGACTTACTTTGAACTCAGATGTGTGTTTTTGCTGCATGCAAATGTTTCATAAAATGTTTGGCACCAGTAAATGGGAGTGTATTTTGTGATAATTCAGGGATATTTTTTTCTCCATAAAAAGGTATGTTGTGGGTACTCATTTTGAACAGCCTCATCCCACAAAAACATGTTGTGGGTACTCGTTGGAATTGCCTAGATGAGGCGGTTCTAGCGAGTACCCACAATTTGATTTTATGGAGAATTGGAGAAACTTAATCAGAAGAAGCAGTCTGATCAGGGTCTGCACTGATTAAGTAAAGGCTATTTTAGATGTGGGTACTCATTCAAATAACCTCGGCGAGGCTGTTTTAATGAATACCCACAATGTTAATTCTGTCATGCTAGAAGCCCCTTCCCATTTTAAGATCAGAAGGAGCAGTCTGGTCAGGGTCTGCACTGTTTGTCATTAAGTAAAAGCTATTGTAAATGTGGGTACTCATTCAAATAACCTCGGCGAGGCTATTTTAATGAATACCTATAATGTTAATTTTGTCATGCAGAGCTAGAGGCCCCTTTAAATTTTAAGATCAGAAGGTAGCAGTCTGATCCGGGTCTGCACTGTTTGCCATTAAGTAAAAGCTATTTTAAATATGGGTACTCATTCAAATAACCTCGGCGAGGCTATTTTAAGGAATACCCACAATGTTAATTTTGTCATGCAGAGCTAGAAGCCCCTTCCCATTTTAATTGTAGCTCAGTTGATTGCTCCATTCAAAACTGTACATGATATCAGTACATGATATCAATACATTTATCAAAATTTATTAGTACTGCCAGCATCAAAGGAAAGTACTGGAAGCTGTGGATTAATTTTAGAATATCAGCATCTAGTTTTTAAGTTCAAATTTATCATTGCGTGTAAATGAACATGTTGAGACTGGATTCGTTGATTGATTGACTGATTGATTATGTTGGGGTTTAACGACACATCGACCAACGTGGGTCATTTTCTGTCACCTCCCTGAGGAATGACAGAAAAGTGTCATCTCCCTGAGGAATGACAGAAAAGAGATAGGAGAGACAGTAGAGGAGAAGAAAGTGAGGGACAGAGAAGAAAAAGGGAACTAAACAGAAGTGTAAAAACAGAAGAAATAACAACTTCCCCTCTACACGTACCTGCTGCATATCAGTTGGACACCCGAGTGACGCATGATACACGACACCTTTGCCCAAGGATTCTTTGTTTAACCCTTTTTGTACCAAATGGAATCTTCCTCCTTATATATAGCAGGAGTCCATTTAAAAAATTAGGGGTGTCAGGTTGTTTTTTCTTCAAAATTTGTTTTGAAAATGGCTTAACTTTTTGCAAACAGTGCAGGCCCTGAGCAGACGCCGCGATGTGCGGCGTCTAATCTGGGCCTGCACTGTTTGCCAGGGTACCCGTTTTGGGGTTTCTGGTACCAACTTGGTTAAACAGTTTTCTTTGAAAGATAAGAATAATAAAAAGCTCTAGATTCTTTACTCCGATACATTTGTGTGAAGGAGACATTTTTCATTTTTGCTTTTCTGTATTCTTGGGCTGTCTGATGGCAATGGTTATGTCTTTTAAAGCACATTCTTGAAAGTAGATGTATGAGAAAAATTAATCAAAGTTGGGATTGAGACCTGGACAAAGTTTTCAGTTTATTTAGGTCTCAAACTCAGTAAAACCTCGCACGAGACCCAACTAAAACTGATATCTTGCCTGATGTTTCAATGTCAAGGTCTCAAAACCTTGATAGTGTCTTATAAGCCTTTTGTGATTCAGTTATAAAGAAATATTAAAAAAAAAAAAACTCTGACCTATCAGAGCAAATAAACGCGAGTTAGAATCCCCTCGCCGAGGCGGGTCTTACGAATTCCCACAATCTATGTTTTGAGCAGAAATAAGAAAAAATATCTCAATTTTTCATCTAAAAATTACCGTTTTTATAGCAGTAAAACTTACAATTCATTTGAATAGGCGTGTTTTCATAATGGGTTTTCGCGGCGATTTTTACGATAATTCTCCTCCATATTCTGATTCTAGAAGGGCAGTTTTCTGTTACTGGCGAAAGAATGCGCACTTAACTGGTTAACCGCTTATGTATAAGCCTGCCTAGGAAAAGAACTCTTAGGGAAACTAACCATCTCGGCATGACCTTACTAATGTTGACTATACCGTTAAAGTCTGGAACCAACCAAATCCACATTGTGACAACACATCCGTACGACATAGTGCATTTTCTAACATCTCCAAAATGGCTACTTTCCTGATAATCCGAGATATTTGTTTTTCATATTAATACTGCAAAAATATGTTATATGTGCTCGTCAGAACCCCCTCATTGAGGCGGTTCTTATTAGTACTCACGTAGGTTTGTTATGCACACTAGTTAGAACTGCCTCAACGAGGCGGTTCTAACGATTACTCACAATCCATGTCAGTTTGTGTGTGCCCGTTCGAACCGACTCATTGAGGCGGTTCTTACGAGTACCCACAATCTATGTCTTGGAGCAGAAATAAGAAAAGCAATATATAGCCTGTAAACCCTAGTTTTCTCTTTATAAAGTGGGGTTTAGACTGATGTTCATTTCACGGACTAGTTCACGTGATGATATCAGAATGGGGATGTCATTTGCAACTTTGACTAGTTTCACACAAGTATAGCTTTTAGGAAAAGCTTGGTCTTTTCTCAGAAGATATTAAATGTGAATGTCTAGAGTTATACCATAGAAATGTGATTTATACAATTGACTGTCTTTGGCAATATTCTAATTGCTAGTCTGCACCAAGGATCCTGCTGAAATATAATATCTGAAATGTCAAAGTTGCTAATGCTGTAATTTTGTCAAAAAGTACTTTTTCATCTTTAAAACGCACATGTGCAACTTCAGTATGCATGAATCATCTTATCAGATGGAATGTTTAAAATCTGTTGGAAAAGTTAAGTAGACAACTTTCCTACACTTTATACAAGAATACAAAAATTTTGCTAACGGCGAGGCAAGTTTTTAGCTCACTAGGGAGCTTATAGGATATGCAGTGGTCCATTGTGGTCGAGAATTTGTAGATGTATATTTTGTATTAGCCTGTACAAATATGACAGCAAATATGGGCTTGTACAAATGTGATAACAATTCTGTGCCAGAGCTCTGCCTGTGGGCCCCCTTTTTTGTGTGAAAGCTTATACTTGTTGTGGGTCGCGTTTTTCTGTTTGTGAAAGCTTATTATAATATTTGTTGTTGCAAAAATATATAGGTCCGTCTGCATTGTGGGTAACTAATGGCTGTACTTCCGTTTAAACCCCTAGAAGCCTCCGTGGTCGAGTGGTTACGCTACTCGCCTTGTAAACCAGGGGTCGCAGGTTCGATCCCGGGCTTCTCCAGACTTTCGGACGAGTCTTTAAACAAGGGCCCGTCTCCGTATGACCTTAGCTGTTGGTGGGACGTAAAACTGAAACACTCACTCACTCCGTTTAAACCCCACGTCTATATTGTCTACGCCCATGGGCGTAGACAATAAACAATACTGACCTTTTTTTAAAACATTTGTCCGATAACATTCTGCGTCCGATAAAACCATGACTGACATTATCTGATTACGTTATCACCGAAGACAAATTTGTGATGTAGATAGGTCGTAATCTGCATTATTTATAACGTTTTATTTAATACAATGTAACTTTATTAATTCATTTGATTTATTCATGGTTATCAGTTTTCCTAATGTTTGTGAAAAATATGGAATTACTGTTAGCCGACACATACTCTACCAGATTCCAAAACTGCACCTATGAAATTTATTCATGATCGATGACTGCCACCGGTCTACGAAAATTTGCAGCTATTTCAGTAAAATACTCGTAATACCTATCGGGGCTTTGAGTAATATATCCGGCTGCATGGCGCTTCCACGCAGACATGAGACCGACCGGAATTACTGCCAATTACTACTGGTAAAACCCTTAGAAGGTCTATTCTTGCACACCAGACAAGGGAATCCGTGATTTTACCCTGGGATAGAAATTTATGTTCTGACCCAAAATCGAATATAATCGCGTGTTTGATAAATACACTGGTTAATTACGACCTCGTATGCGCCATCGTTAAGGTTGACGTCACAGCACGTTATGTGACGTCACCAAACATTCCTGCATGGCGGACGTCGGTAACCGAAGTGACTGCAGCATTAAAAATCCGCACTAAGAGTATTTTACTGAAGTAGTCAGTTTTTTAGCCCCAGACATTGTAACGTCGTTACTGTGGACACGTTTTATAAGGCCAGCAGAAATTTGACATACCGGCATACAAGGTTCTGGTGTATTTTGGGTTCCTCTTACCACCATCATGATACGAAGATTACGTAATAAAGAACAGTTTAAACTGCAAAGACAACGGGGCCTGTACTCTTCAACGGATGGTGGTGCCATCGATGACGTCAGAGGTCCTCAGTGTGAACACTGTAGGTTATGTTAAATTTTATTTCCTATTTCGTAATACTTTGTATGGTAAATCGTTTCCATTAATCATATGACGTCGCGTCTGAGGATGTAATAACGCCATGTAATAATTTAGTGGATTATCTATTAGTGGATTAAATATGCAAATTAGTTAGATACGCTCGGTAACGTTACATGAACGACGACGTCCTTCACGACGTCGCGTTTACTAATGGCGGGATATAGACATTTTTGTACAAAAATCGCGAATTAAATGCGTTTTAAATGTCATATGATATATGTATTCGTGCTCATGTATTATTAAATTTATGTTTTATGGCTACGCTGACCATATCCTTCCACAAACGACAATTTTGAATACTGTTACCCACTAAGTATGTCACACCTTATCCATTGTAAGCTAAGATGAATGGGTACATCTTGCCTTCTGGAAAGGTAATCCTCTCGAAATACAGTAAAATTCCACTATTAAGACCACCTAAAATTAAGACTAATTCTGCTTTTAAAAGCTTATTTTGAAGATTGCAGCTATTCTTTCTTAGTGTTTTCTGCATAGGATGTCTTCTGGTCAGGGACCACCTTTGGGACTGTTCAAAAGTGGTCTTAAAGACCACTTTTGAACAGTCCCAAAGGTGGTCTTAATATGGGAATTGCACGACCCGCAGAAAAAGCGACCGACTGAAGTCGATTGATTTCTAAGAGTGCCCTAAAATCACCGTGTCATTCTGTCATTCTGTCAGCCTGTCAGTCTGTCCGTCCGTAACCCGTTTGTGAAAATTGGTGATAGTGACTTAACCGCTTGGAATATTTAAACAATTTTTGGCTTACTGATAGATATCAATGAGATCTCAATGATATGAACTTGCGAAATATTACATTCCATTTAGTAAAGCCTCGCCGAGGTGAAAATTTTCGAACTGATTCTCCTCGGAAACCGTTGGGCCGATTGAAGTCAAATTTCATATGGAGCCTCTATGGGATGGGGGAAACCAAAAATTGCTCATGGGGTCCAGGTCACATGACCAAAATGGCCGCCAAACCATATATGGTATGTCTGTCTGTCCGTCCGTAACCCGTTTGTGAAAATTGGTGATAGTGACTTAACCGCTTGGAATATTTAAATAATTTTTGGCATACTGATAGATAACAATGAGATCTAACCAATGAACTTGCGACATATTAAATTCCATCTAGTATAGCCTCGCCGAGGCGAATAATGTGAAAATTTTCGAACTGCTTCTCCTCGGAAACCGTTGGGCCGCTTGAAGTCAAATTTCATATGGAGCCTCTATGGGATGGGGGAAACCAAAATTTGCTCATGGGGTCCAGGTCACATGACCAAAATGGCCGCCAGATATGGTAAAAAACATTCAAAAATAGTCTTCTCCAGAACCACTGGGCAGATTTCCCACGAAACTTGATAAATAGCATCTGGGACGTAGGCCCATCATAAATTGCTAAAATGGTGACCTTGGGTTGACCTTGACCTTCTTTGTGCCTAGGTCAAACTTTGACAGATATGCTTTTGTTGGAATATTTAAACAATTTTTGGCATACTGATAGATATCAATGAGATCTAACCAATGAACTTGCGAAATTTTACATTCCATTTAGTATAGCCTCGCCGAGGCGAAAATGTGAAAATTTTCGAACTGCTTCTCCTCGACAACCGTTGGGCCGATTGAAGTCAAATTTCATATGGAGCCTCTATGGGATGGGGGAAACCAAAATTTGCTCATGGGGTCCAGGTCACATGACCAAAATGGCCGCCAAGCCATATATGGTAAAAACCCTTCAAAAATAGTCTTCTCCAGAACCACTGGACATGACCAAAATGGCTGCCATACCCATATATGGTAACACTCATAAAGCTAAAAGCATCTGGCGGGTCGTGCACTTCAGCTGAAGCACTGGTTTTACTATATGTTGAATACCTTATCAACAGGATTCTACTCCTAGAAGAATGAAATTTTCCTAGGAGCCAATTCTGTATCCTTCACAGCGTTGTACCATATGCTCTTGTTTTCTTAAAATAATGGACCATATCCGCTTGTTCACGTTCCCTTGTTCCTACAATTATTTTTTAAAACTTCCATATTCCCTGTTTCTCTAAGGTTACTTTTGTTTGTTCAACAATGTGTCCGTGTTCCCCGCCTGAAAATAAAAGGTAATGTTCAGTTGGATTAAAACAAAACAAACACGACTAATTCTGCTATTAAAGCTTATTTAGTAGGTTGCAGCTATTCTTTCATTGTGTTTTCTGCATACAGTATCCGCTGGTCATTGTTCACCTTTGGGACTGTTCAAAAGTGGTCTTAAAGACCACTTTTGAACAGTCCCAAAGGTGGTCTTAATATAGGAATTTTATAATATGTTGAATACCTTATCAACAGGATTCTACTCCTAGAAGAATGACATTTTCCTAGGAGCCAATTCTGTATCCTTCAAAGCGTGGTACCATATGCTCTTGTTTTCTTAAAATAATGGACCATATCCACTTGTTCACAGACGTTACACTATATTTGAAGTTATAGTTTTCAAAAGCATTCATTGTCCATTTGATTCTCTAAACAGAACTGCTGGCCCCCGCCCATGGGCACTTGCAGAAATAGATGGGCTGCATGATGCTTCAACGCAGAGCTGAAACCTGTCGCACACGAGTACTAGTAAACCGCTTAGAGGATCTAAGCCTGCCTAGGCAAAGCGGTGCGAGTCGGATCGTCCATGCTTATAAACCCCATTGGTTTCATTGGGCGACAGGGCTTGAGATTCCATTTCAGCTCAATGTCGGGTAAAAGTCACACAAAACTGGAAGCAACGTCTCCAAATTAACCTATGCTGTGTTGACGGAGACGTTAAAACTCAAATTAAACAATCATTTAACAGAACTGCGATACATTTGCGTTAATGTGCGTACGGGTGTGCATGTTGTCGCTAGGGAGCAATCACGAAAGAGTACGGTATCCCAAAATTGTCGTTTGAGGGAGACGATAGACATTCAGGGGCGAAAACTCTTTCAAAAATATTTCCGTCTCCCGTTTCCAAAGGGGTCAGTATTAAAGGAAACATTTTGCTCCCGAGGAGCATTTTTTTTTCCATTAAGAGTTAACCCCTTGTCAGAAAGTTTGCGTTAACATGACAGTGAACAAAAAGGCACAAAATATTACAATATCCCGTGTGGAAATCATCACGAAATCACGCCTTTATAATTATGATCCCCTTGAACCCCACTTTTATACAGTAAGACTTGGGTTTAGAGGGGTAAACCTTATTTTTCTTATTTCTGCTCAAAATATAGCTGGTGGGTACTCGTTAGAACCGCTTCATTTCTGCTCTTAAATATAAATTGTGGGTACTCGTTAGAACCGCCTCATCGAGGCGTTCTAACGGGTACCCACAATATATGCTCTAAAATATAGATTGTGGGTACTCGTTAGAATCACCTTGATGAGCAAAAATAAGAGAAATATCACAATTTTTCATCTTAAAATTTTCAAATTTTCGATTTTTTATGCGGTAAAGTTTGCAATGCATTTTATAGGCGTTTATTTTTACGGCGTAGCCGTTATGGTTTTGCTTTTGTCCTACATTTTTCGTTACTCCATTGGTCAATAAAACCACATGTCCAAGGAGATGACCATTTCATTGGTCAATGATTTGCATAAATAAATCTACTCAAAAAATACGACAGTTTACCGAAGTTTTAACCTAGGAGATGTTTCATTTTTTATGTGAGACATGAATGAAAAATATATACAGTTTCGGCTTGCTCACCGTCTTGTCCTTTGATGACCATACGTCATATGTATAATTGGGATTCTAGTGAATTCTGTAACTGCTGCGGTGAATAGCTATTTTTACCTAATTTCACGTGGTTGGTCTATATAGCGAAAGGAACCATTACGCGAAAGGAAGGTTCCGTGGTGCAGTGGTTACGCTACTAGCCTTGTAAACCAGGGATCGCAGGATCGATCCCGGGCTTCTCCAGACTTTCGGATGAGTCTTTAAACCGAGGTCCCGTCTCCGTATGACCTTAGCTGTTGGTGGGACGTAAAACTAAAACTCACTCACTCACTTCCTAACTGCTCACAACACTAATCCTTATAATTTTGTTATGTCCTCGTAGCCTACTGATCTACATATTACATTCCTTTCTTGCACAATATACGCGTGATAATCGTGGCATCGTGACCGAATTTTGCCAGTGACAGTCATATATTCTCGCTACAAAGGTAACTACCTTTATCATAAGAAAATTAGCAGGACACAGCCTACAGGGTGGACGGGGAAGGCTCGGTGCAGCCTGTGCGGCTTTACCGGCTCAGCGGTTTTCACGTACCTTCGATACTCTAGGGACTGTCTTGTGCCTGACTAGATTGACGAGCGGAATGGCGGGGGTTCTCCCGGTCTAACAGATCTTATTTTGGGGTTTGTCTGCCCTTTGCTCGTCCGGTAGAGAAGAGATCCTCTGGGGATTTTTGTTTGTCATTTTCACACACTGTGAGCTCTACATTTTTTCCGTTGTTATTGTTTTGTTGTTTTATGTATAATTAGTTAAGCCTGTATGTACATGTATCTTCGACCGATTCTCGTTTTCTCGAACACTGATATTTCGAACAAACTAAAATGGGGTATGGTTTGTCACTACTGTATGTTCTCCAGAGTCTCGAGATGCTGTTGCATCGAACCAGAATTATTGGTCATTAGATTTTGCACACGCCTCCGTCCGTTCGTGCGTCCGTAGCGCTGTCTCCTCCTTGGCCGCTGGCCTGGGTGCAGCCAGACTTAGCACATAACTTCGGAAGTGCGAGCACACCATTATATTTGGCTCCGCCAGAAGGTTTATCGACTGGGTGCTCTCACTTAGAGTTCGAGAAAACGGGAGTTGTCGTACTTACACAGCTTTGAAAATCACAATCCTTCATGTCATTTCCTTCCATCGGCTCTTAAGTTTCGTTTCGTTGAGAGCTGGGATGAAATGGAATGAGGGATGGAAACGTCACTGAGCCACCCATTTTCTCAAAAAGTCCTTTTCAGTTTCGTTTCGGAAAAGGAGTGGGACTTCATGGGTGTGCTTCAAATGCATAATTTATCAGCCGTGCATCAAGACAGCCTGCCTTCAGAATCTGTTATTCGCGTCTTTCTTAACATTGACTGGTGGACCTAGTTCAGATCGATCGATTCAACAGCACAGGCCAGCCAGTGCCCTGGTACTCACAGTTAATAACATCGTGTAACATATCCGTAGTATTGTTCTGTATGCTTGTCATGTCTTTTCCAAGATAAATATGTTGCAAGTACATGAGCTGGCCCATAGACATTCTATGA
Organism: Lucinisca nassula; assembly: GCA_963580285.1. Lineage (NCBI taxonomy): Eukaryota > Metazoa > Mollusca > Bivalvia > Lucinida > Lucinidae > Lucinisca > Lucinisca nassula. The sequence goes on from CAUZLF010000026.1 coordinate 424,006, forward strand.
TTTATACTCTATCAATGCCTACGTGCAGCCACAGACCTAAATGTACAGTGGAACTTCGGTGGCTCGAACACCGCTGGCTCGTTTACCATGGCTGAGTCGAACCCTTTCTTGAGTCCCTAGGGAATTTCGCTATATATAAGAAATAGTAAGGGGAAAGTTTGGGCTGTTTTCGTGCCTTATCTTGCAAGTGTATGCTGTGTGTACTCATTAGAATCGCCTCAACGAGGCGATTCTAATGAGTACACGCAGCATGCATTTGTGTTGTGGAACACCGAAAATAAAGGCCCAAACTATCCCCTTTACGCCTCCTGGCAGTAACCCTCAGTGGCTCGAACCACCCCTGTCTCGAACAGAATTTCGTGGTCCCAAAGGTTTTCGAGCTATCGAAGTTCGACTGTATTACTTTTTGGGTGGGACTACCTAACGATACTCAGCTCTTGCCTAGGATCAGCGGGGATCCGGGCGTGACCGCACTTGCGGCGGGGACCCCTGGGACCCTGCTGGACAGAAGTGGAGTGTGTGGCCTTCTTCAGTGGACTGGCTCATGTGCTGTGTTGCACACTACTGCCCGTCGGGGAATGGTAGGCAGGGACGTTATTATAAACTTTGTGGCTAATGGGTCAAACGACAGAATAGATAAATAGCTGCTTTCCATTTGTCATTGGATTGTAAACTGATCTATTTTGATGCTTTATTGCTTACATCCAATGCTTTTTCTTTACGTATCGTGAAACAGGAGCTATCCTTATTGCGATCGGACTGCAAATGTTTTTGTTTCTACGTCCTCGTCAACATAATTCAGGTCATTCTGAGGATATTGCTTCCAGTTTTGTAGGACTTTACCCAACATTGACATGAAATGACAATCCATGCCCTGCCGCCCAATGAAACCAAAAGTCTTTTATACACTGGATTGTTTGACTCGCACCACTTACCTAGGCAGCTTGGGCCCTCTGGGCGACACGCCGGTGTTCATGTGTGGTCGGACTCGGGTCTGTGCGGGGCGCCGTGAGGCCCGATCTATTTCTCAAGGCCCTACTGCAATTTTGACTTGTACACGCCTACGTTTTATATTGTCATGTATACCCATGCTCAGGTGTATGCTTTCTAATGCATCAGTATATATGTCCATGGATGTTCGTTTTCTGGTGGCCATATACAGTCGAACTTCGATGACTCGAACACCTTCGGGACCATGCCTTTTTCCCAAAAAAGACTAGTTTGAGGTATCGAAGGTTACTGATACTACTAGCCGAGAGATAAAAGGGATGGCCTAAGGATATATTATCGACGTCTTACAAAATAAATGTATGCTGTGTGTACTCAGAGGAGTCGCCAAAATGAGGCGACTCTCATTACTTTTTAAGTTAAAATGAGATAAACCGCCATAAATTGACATAAACACGCATTTGTCTGGAGCTATACGAACACTTTTCTTGGGACCCAAGAGTTCAAATTAGCCATGGTAAAGGAATTATCCGTATTCGAGTTATCGAAGTTTCACTGTATATCACTCCACCCACAGACATTTTTTCTCCTTTTTACTTCCTTTGTTCCTTTTCTAATGTTCACATGTTTTGTCTATTGTTTGTTTTTTATTGTTTATATTTTATATCTTTGCTCCACGGGGATCGCAGCCTTCAAAAGAACATGTTGCTATGCTGTAATGCACGGTGTGAAGAAGTCTTGAGCAGTCCTTTAACTGCATCCGTAAAGGAAATGCGCTGTCTTATAGACTGTATAACATGAATGATATTGTAGAGTACAGGATGCGTATAGGACTGCATAGCTATCGACATCTCAAATACAAAGGCTTGTCTCACTTTACCCATTTTGAACTCTTAACATTCTTGTCAATGCTTCTCGTGATGTGCGGCGACATAGAAACCAATCCAGGGCCCGTACTAGATTATTTTTCACCTTTACAAACATCAATTGATCTAATTCACATGCCATTGCTGTTAGTGCGCTCAGGTGACATTGAATTGAATCCAG